>CM065677.1:9070763-9610763 GCA_033220385.1 Triplophysa yarkandensis | reverse complement strand
GTCTTGAAAAACACTAGAAATTCAAGCTAGACAGATTGGACAGAAACTGAGGCCATTTCCACCAAGTTTTCCAGACAGCTGAAAATACAGTATGAGGTGTGTGTTTTTCACCTTGTGTGTTTGTTTCTATAGAGATAATGATTCAGTTGTGCTGCCGGTGGACATGCACACCTGGTGGTGAAGAATACAGAGAAGGTTGCCATGCATTCTGTGTCATAAATGATGTCATTATCTCAGTATATCAGGCAAAACATCATGTGCAATCAAAACCACAGCAAGACTAAAGTCTTTGTTCTTCTTTCTGTAAAAGAGCTCAGATGTCTGTGATTAACTTGAAGAAGCTGACTCCACATGTGACAGAGTACAATTATACTTTTGTAGCATAACAACCAAACAAGATGCAAAAGTTACAGATGTTAGACTAGGTCAAAATCTCTTTTAGAAACCGTTGATGTTTAAGCTTTGATTTTCTTTCAAAATTTTCAGCATTTACTGTGTAAAGCCTGATAAATGTTATCAATGTCTGAATAACTCATGTATTGTAACAGGAGTGTGAGTTATCAAACAGGAATGTTCCATATCACTTAAGCAAACTATGTAACAGAATACTGTTTCCTTTTGGCATTTCGTGCAGGAAACGTTTGCTTTAAACTTCACAATGTTTACGTATCAAATACTTTTTTACTTTGAATAAGTCTGACATCTTTTATAAACAAGGGACAATTTCTGGATTCTAATAGTTCAACATCAAGGAATGAGATATAGTTAAACACTACAGGTCAAAAGTTTTAGGACACATTTTAAAATGATAATACAGTTAATACGATAAATAAAAAATGGAATTATGGAGTTGTGTCATAACAACAATATCAAGTAAATAAAGTAAATATACATGTTTTAGTTGATCGTCTAGATCGACAAGAATTTGCAGAAATGCTTTCTTGTCCTTTTCTCAGGAAGCTTCTTAAGGTCTCACCATAAGATGCTTTTTAATAAATTTTAAGGATTCTGCTAGATTCTGCTTTTGTATTTGTCTTCGATATTCTGTCAAAATCATCAATTTTTAAAGAAAATATGTTTGTGGAATTACATGTTTGTCTATTGAACTAGTTTTAGACATTTATGCATACACCTGCAAATTAAAAAAAAATTATAATGAGAAACATTTCATTAAAGTGTCCCAAAACTTTTCACAAGTGATATTTAGTCTTTGCCTCATACTTGCCAGCAGAGTGTGCTAAAGTATTTTAAGAGTATTCCTCGAAGTTTGATGTCGAGAAAAGTAATCACAATCATTTACTTTGGATTTACTGTATTTGAGGAAATATAAGTAGAACCTTAAACAATCCTTTTTTTCAACAACTTTGTTCACCCCAGATTGAAAGCCTGTCTTCATTTCCAACCTTTTTTTATTCTGTGAAACACAAGAGAAGATATTTTGTAGAAAGTTGTTACCCGAAAACAGCAGTGGCACACGTACACTTGTATTGTATGAACAGAAAACTAATGCAAGTGAAGGGGTGCCAGTGACCAACTTAAAAAAAGTCAATTATTTCTCTCCATTTATTTCGTTAACCCTGAGCTGGGTGCTTGCTTCTGTTGAACTAGCAGCTCTTTAAACACTAATGTTTATAAAAGCTTATTAACTGGCATGGCTTCAAGGACTGTAACTGCCTCTTGTACTAATGCAAAGAGCCTTAAGGCATCCCACAAGACCTTTAAACAAAACATTCTCCAACTATTTCAACACCATTTAATCAAATGCTTGACATTACACAAAACCCACTACATGTTTTTGTGTTCCCAGTACCTTTGCTTCTTTAAATCCAATGTCAAATATTATAGAAGTTAAATGACACAGACAAATAAACTATATTACATTTTCTTTAATGTGCACAGCATGATGTGATTTACAGTAAAAGCGCAGGAAAAGAATTTCTGTTTTCATATAAAAATATGAATAAAACTATGATCTCATCTATACAGAGGCAGAATCAATAGCATTGCAATGGGTACTAACACAGCAGGTAGACAAGAAGGTGTTAAGTAGACAGAAAGGTATGTCAGTAAAAAATACTATACCCCACTTTACTTCAGCAGCAGCCTCTTGGGCTGGAAACTTTATTTTGCTGCCAGTCTTTCCCAGTGTGTGTGTTTTTGTGTACTGTATGTGTATGAGTGTACTGTATGTGTGAACACAGGAAAAGCAGACAGGTTTGATTGCAATATTACAAACCAGATAATGTCACTTCATGATGCAGAAACATAAAAATTCTTCATAGTCAAAGATGGCAATCGTATGTTTAATTATACATTAAAGCTGTATGTTAAACGTTCATCTGCTTGGAACTGAAAGATCCCCCCAGGTTTACATCCTAGGTGTGCATAAGACGAGTAGCTGGTCATGTGATGTCTCTGGATAGTGTCAATACATTCTCTGCCACTCAAAAAGCTGTTGCCATGACGACTAGCGTGAAGCGTTATGCGTCACTGAGTCAGGAACAGTCTCTTTGTTGATATATGCTGCGTTGACAAAGGGTTCAGCAAGGGCGTTTCTGTTGCCCCGCGTTCGGGCCGTCCACTGTTCTCAGTGGCAGCGTGCAGTGTGATGGGCAGTCTTGACATCAGCAGGGCCACACCTACTATTTCTCCTAAAAAAATTTTATGAAAAAATAAAATGCTTTGGACTACAGTGATGGTACACCAAACAAAAGGCTGCGGTCATCTCAAACAAAACAAAACTATTAGATATTATTAAATCCAAAGGAAATATTAAAGTGGATATAAAAAGAACGGGGACACAAATATGAATTCACAGCCTTGTCCCAACAGGCAGAATGAAAATGATGTTATTTCAAATCACAAACAAAATAACCAAATTACAAGAGCATTGTTTGCAATTTGCTTTGAAAAAATATACAAAAAATAAAAATGTAGTGAGAACAGATCTTACATCCCATGGAAGCAAACGTTGATTCACTGAACACAGAGAGGATTGTTTTATCTAGCCTCACTCTTCACTTTATTTCACTCTATGTATAAAACAGATTTTATTTCTAAGATTTATCTTCCTCTGTTGGAAATTGCTTTCCATTGCCCACTCCCACCCTATCCCTCTGGCTGTCTTGCATCCCCAGTCCCTAAACCACTTTGGTGGTGGTGATCCGCACACTGCTGAAACACTTCCCCATGGCTTCAAATAGCGGGTCGCAGAAGGTGTGCACGCAGATGGAGTAGACTCGACTGACGCAGTGGATCTCAATTAGGTAGCTCTTCACACACGGCACCACAGCCCAGATGTGAATGAAGGACAGGATGGCGAAGAAGATGCCCCACACCAGGGCAATCGGAATGCCGACCAGGGCCGTCAGCAGCCTGTAGCACCAGTATTTAGTTACTGTGAAGGTGGTAAAGCTGGCTTTCCAAACGCCGTCAAAGCTGTAGGTGCCGGGGGGCTCGGCGATCACATCTTCAAAGTCCACCTCGAGGAAAAAACAGGTTGACAGTAAGAGTTGTGTCATTTACAAGGGTGTAAGGATACACTGAGCTCATGAAGCATGAGAATAAAAGAAACTGGAATCACAATATCACAATTAATAAAAATAAGAACTTAAAAGAAGTGGAATTAAAATTAAAATATAAATAAAAATTAAATTAAAATATATGTTGATGCAGATAATGTTTTGCCAGCCAATAAGACTCCAAAATTGCTGCAGATATATATCAAATATATATAATCATTTTTATTGTGATGTATCGTAAAATTTACTTATAAATGAACTACTTGATAATGCAGAATATTATTTTTACTTTAATTACTTTATTAAATCTGTTTTAGGAAAGCATGCAAAAACTGTCCGTAGTTCTCCAGTATTTCTAGATTAATTTCATTGCAATATATCGTAACCTTTTTTAAATTAATAAATTATTTGATAAAGTTTGAATATTATTTTTTTATGCCATTAATATCCTTGTTTCATTATATAACTTGTAAAAAGTAAAAAAAAATTAAAATACTAAATATTAATTTGAAATTAATTTATAATTTAGATAATTATTTAATAAGACTCAACAAATTAAATTACAATTTTTTAGCATTTTTTAAAAGTTGGTTAATGTTACTACTTGTGCCATAAATGTCATAAGTGTAAAAAATTATTACACAGGCCTTATTTTGGATCTGTCCCTTTAATATTTATATTAAATATGTCAATACCTGTTAATATTCAGAAAGTTGATTAAAATTTAAACAAATAAATTAAAATAAAATGTGTATATATAGTACATTTACCTATATGTCATATGTACAAAAACACTTTCATCTGGAGGTCACTGTACCTTAGTTTGACAATTGCCTTAAAACAAAGTTCTATAACAGAACAAATTTCCTTCATCCAGCATACATCAGAACTCATAAAACTATGTATCCTCCACCCTTGATATCTACATTCCTCATAGACAGCTTCTTTACATTGTACAGTACTCTGCTGTGGTTCACTGAGACTGGTACCACCCGCCTCACACACACAGTCACCTTCATCTGCTTAACTTTGATTTGTGCCTGACACCAAACACTAACATTTAGAGAAGACCTCTAAGTAAAAACCCCATTCCATCTTACAGAAGATGTTAAGGTTGGCAGACCTCACACAGTGTATCTGTTCTTCACTACACCTGCTTCTATAAACTAATGTGTTTATTTAAGCTGTGACACTGGCGATTATGTAGAGAAAAAAACAACAACTCTATCATCCTTAACGGTCACTTGTGAGTGTCCAGATAAAGCTAATATTTATTTAACAACTGGTTTTGGACTGAGCCAGTCTCCAGGACAGGCTTTGTGTCAGCAGTATATAAGTAAACTTTCTATTAAAACATGATTTTGGAAATAATGAAAAATCGTGAAAGTAAATTGGAGATGCTTCGTAACTGTTATTTGATAGATTATGGCTTAATTGTGGATTTGAAACCACGAGGGCTAGGGCTGGCAACAAAGCTCCAAATTATACAGTCCGATATAAAGTCAGTCCTCCCCATTCATTAATCTGCAGTATAAACCCATGGGCAGGATGCATAGTTTCCATCACAGAAATATCAAACTCCATCCACGTTCAAATAAACAGTTCTTGAGCAGACTGCAGGGTGTATTCTGAGGATGCTTCATGTAATGACAGATGTATTCACTTACATTCTTTAAACCCAGTGAGTATGTGGTTACATATCATTCATCTTACTCTACATCTAAATATCCTTTATCTCAACTTTCTAAATGTACAAACTTTTAAATATGTTTTTAAGTACTTCTCTGACATAGTCTTTACTATACTGCACTGTACTATTTTATACTATACCAAACCATAAGCTGTTGCTGTTGTGGGTCACATATGACTCCCTTTGTAGTCTTTTGTCTCAATAAGGAAGTTAATTTTAAAGGAAAACTCAAAACAACAAGTTCTGTCATAATTAACTCTTCTTTGAGGATACATTAATGAGATATTTTGAAGAATGTACGACTTTAAACTACCATTTTATTTTTGCTGCTGTGGTAGTCAATGGGGTCCAAGTTTGGTTACAAGTATTCATACAAAAATATATTTTCCTGTGTTCAGCCAAACAAAGAAATGTTTACAGGTTTGGAACTACTAGAGATTTTAATTTTGGTAAAATATTCCTTTAAGTTCTCTATTTAAAATAAAGACATATTTGCAGTATGGCAACTATAGCACTACGTTAACTTCAAATTGTACTTTTGAATACTAAAGATGTATTTTAGGGATACACTTTCTGTACTGGTTGCGGTAAAAACCAAAGTTTACTGATGTCACACTAGCATAATCCAAAATATGGTCATAAACTAATGTGTGCCAATTTTGTATTGAAACAGTGAACTTACAAGTATGTGTGTAGTCTATTCATGTGCTTACCACATTAAGTGTACTTAAAAAATACTTAAGGAACTTGAAGTTAACTTCTTTTGTGGGGGTTAAATACAATACATAAATCATGTATGAATTGGACAGCCAACAACAACTTGGAAGGACAAATAATGTCATTGTGTGTGTACTCCAGTTGAACAAAAAAACTACTTTGTTTATTTGTCTGAAAATCCTGGCTCACCATGGCAACCGTGACTCATTTCAGAATGCAAATTCATGTGTAGTGAATCCAAACCCCCAAATCCTCATTACTATAACTGTACCACTACAATTTTTTCCAATGTTAGTCAGCAAGGCGAGTCTTAAATATACTCAGAGCTCTTATTGCACGAACGTTAAACACACTGTAATGTCATCCATTCGGATGAGCAGTCTTTGCACAGCCACACCACAGTCTGCGCGCTGCCAAAATTACAAAGTGGAATTCCGCTCCAGCGTGCTATAATAAGAATGCATTTTTATGAGAGGAAAATCTTCTGTTTCAGGGAAAGCTCGGCATGTGTTCCTGCACACAAGGGTCTTTGATGTGGATATCTGTGGGAGTACACTTGGACCATGTGTGCATCACGGTCTGGACGTCCTGACGGAGGGTGGGGGGGGGGGGGGTGGGGGGGGTTGCGCAGAACATTTGTGAAAGGGAATTCCCTGCTTCACTCTCCTACGCAAGACTACTGCGGGACAATTCGCTTAACCCCTTTTAAGGACAAAATCAAAGAACCGTGAGCATTCAAGGCCTGCTTGCCCAAAACCCCTTGTGACTTTAATCCCATAAACAACACATCAAAAACGCATTCTAGATTTAATTTGGCTCAAAAATCTATTCATATCCAAGTATCCTCCGGGAAGGAGGGCAGGATCATATCATGGTGGGAGGGAGTCAGAAATAAAATAAAAGAAAGAATAATGCAAGGATGGTTGTAGGGGTTTTGGTTTTGAGAGGAGGTATGCATCATTCAATCACCAAAGCAAATAACTGAACCCATGAGATGAACTTTCTTTATGGGAAAGCTGCTATGCAAGGAATCACCCCACGCCCAGGAAAATTTTTGTCAGGACTGTTAGGTGTGCGGCCTTTGCTGAAAAACAGGAAGGTCTTAATATTTCCTCACTTCTAAAAGCTGGGAGTTAAAACAGCAGCAAGCATGGAGAGGGTCAAACACAGATTTCACAAACCCATGCCACAAACATTTCACATTTCAGAGACAGCTGCCATAATTGTTTCCAGTGCCACAGTAAGAAACACTTTTTCCGACTTATCACTCCAACATTCAACTGTAATGTTGCTTTAGTTTAACACATCTTACACATCACATGCATTAATAACAACCACTACAAGCGGGTTAACTAGGCTTTACCCTACCTTGACCACTTCGTCATTTAAATGCTTTGGATCCCGGTTGACCAGGTCAATCTCCTTGGTGTGGACATCCTGGAAGGTCTTTTCGTTGATGCTGTCGTTATCCATCTCTTTATTTTTAGGTTTGTAAATGTTGCCCTGTTTCCTGATGAAAGGCGAGTGTGTGTATTCCTGCGGTGGCAAACAAAACACAAAATGAGCTTAGATGGGAGACTGGGGAGCAACTCAGCACACAGCCCTGGCATGGGACGCTTTTAAAAGAGTGGCACCACACCCCTCTGGGGCGAGTGCGGCGGTACACCGCACGGGGGCGTCATCAAACCCCGTGCGTTTCAACATGAGGGTGCACTTGAAAGTGGATAAAACACATTGTGATTAAAACAACAAGAATAACAACAAACAGATCGGGAACATATTGGTAAGCATGTTAAATTTAAACAAAACTGTGACTTTGATGCGCTCCGTTGGCACACGTTGCGCGCCCATGCCACTTTACGCACGGTCGCCAATTTACGCACGCAGTTTATTCTGTAATTATTTTAATAATAATAGTAATAATTATTATTCTCTACAGTTTTAAGTTCGTGGTTTGCTTAGTGGGCAAGCAGGCATGCAATAAAACACCGGTTAGTGCTCTAACACGGACACAAAGCATGTTCAAAAGTGCGTGCCAAAAAAAAAGATAAGATGGCAAATTGGCAAACATGCGCAAAAATAGCCAATAGTTGTCCAATACGCCGTCTTTAATTCCAGATACTGACGGTTTCAGACACCCCTGGGATGAATTAAACAACGAGAGACCACGTTGTGTGTATGGACAAGTGTTAAGAAAAAGTTTGAAGTTAACTTTTAAAGTGCGCAAAAGTATAAGACGGATAAGGAGATATAGCAGCTGTTACCTCTTCAGGTGCGTCCTTGTATCCGCTTGTCATTCTGTGTCGGGCTGAAGTGCACTCAGATCAGTGTGTGGATACAACACAATCACTTAACATAGGAAACTGGGGGAGGCGTGGACACTTGAAACGAAATCGAGCAACACACTGGTTCTATTCTTTCTGAAGTCCCATGATACACAGGTTTATATATCTGATGTGGAATCCTTCATTGATTTGTCCTGTTTATCTGGGACTGTAGTAGTTTACACTCAATTCCTTCTTTTTTTTGGCTATTTGTCAATGCATGCACCTTAGAGTCATTGAAACCTCATTTGTTGGAAGTGTGATGTGATATTGTAGTAACCAAACTCTACAAAAGTGTACACTTTTTTTAACAACGCTTAAGGATCACCTTTGTACTTTCTGGTTGATTTTTATATGCATTCCTGGTGAAAATATTTGGGAAGGTGATTTATGTTGGGGTATTGAAACTTCACTCTTACGTTCCTTTCTAAAGGTCTCCTTAAAGAAGAAGGTCACCCAAAAGTGCTGTCATCATGTGCTTCTCCTTTTGTCATTTTAAACCTGAAAAAAAAAGCGAGGTGACATACAGCCATGGCGACCCATGCTTATAATTTGCGCTCTGCATTTAAGCTGTGAACACATGCACATTCACAGGCACACACAGAGTAGTGAACACACACGCTAACACACAGTAGTGAACACACACAACCGTGACCACACACCCAGAGCAATGGGCCGCCATGTATGCTGCGGCGCCTGGGGAGTAGTTGGGGGTTCGGTGCTTTGCTCAATGGCACCTAAGTCATGATACTGCCGTCCCGAGACTTGAACCCACAACCCTGGGGTTAGGAGTGAAACTCTCTAACCACTATGCCATGACTTCCCCAAAGCAATGTCAGAAGTGGGATTCACATGTTTTCTGTTTATTTAATAGAAGTGGATAGGTGCCTCTGCTGTCAAACTCTTCAAAATATCTTCTTCTAAGTTCGGTTGAAAAAAGAATTCATACATGTTTGAAATGTTAAGAGGGTGAATAAATGATGACACAATTTTCAGCTTTGGGTGAACTGTCTCTTTAGGGCGAAATACTTTAGTTTGGAATGTTTGCAACATCAACAAACATGCACGCTGATAATATGCTTATTCCCCCTATAACTTGCTTTGAAGAAACAAAAGACTTTATCGAGTGATAAACAGTGTTTACCCAGAAGCTTGACTTTGATTTTTTCTGCATGAGTGATGTAAGAGGCAATGCAATATATGCAAACAAAATAAGGATTTTAGATGAACAGGTTTAATAAAGAAAACATTTTTTGTCCCGATTGTAAATTAAATATAATTTTTATTTATAGCAACGTCCAATGTCATGACATATACAGTTGTATTGGTATGAGTGCATTGTACAACCCAAACTATGCATTTAGAATGGACACAAAATGCATCAAAATCCGAAAGCTAAATAGAAAAAATCTCAGCTGACAGCTAAACTAAATGTAGACGTACAGCCTGAACTTTCTGACGGTCCTGCTCGGCTAGATTTTTGTGTGCAGTGCTGTACATTTCACCTTGAGGATTTATCGTACATCTTCCCCATTTTACACCTTAACACTGTGTAATGAACTCTGATGCAAAAACCCAAAATCCATGAATTTTAAAAACACACTTTTTCAAGATTTTATTTGGTTGCATTTAGTTCTTGAGTCTTTAGCGTTTTCTTTTATAAACTGAGTTTGGCATGCTTGCCATGTGACATCATTTAAAGGGGCGAGGAAATGGCACCTGAGCTGCTTATGTTCCCCTGCACAGTCAAATATTCCATACACTCTGCAGCGCAACTAACAAAGCACAATCCATGGCACACAGCATGTCAAAATGTACTTTTGCAAGGCAAACCAACTGCCATATTGAACATATACATAAAGAAACTTTGCTACATAATAAAACAGTCTTGTATATTTGTACAGAACGCTCTTAATAACAGGAATCTACCTTCAAATATAAATAGTTTTGCATTGTTGTCGGATCAATCAATAAAAATTCCAACATATCATTTTGTTCTCTCTCATTGATAAAAACCTGTCAACTCTTTATATAAATATAAAAACCAAAATGTATCACAGACTCACTACAGCCCTACTGGAAGTAGTTGCATTATTTTTATATTATTGTTTTTGATTTGTCGCATATTTTGCAATGGAATACTTTTTTTACATAGAATGCCTGCATATCAAATATGGTAAAATTTCTTTAAGATACGATAGTTTATCCAAAAATGTTTATTTTATCTATTCACTTCATTTATTCACCCTCTTGACATTTCAAACCTGTATGACTTTGTTTTTTTCCTCAAAACATAAAGAAGGTATTTTGAGAAATGTTGGTATTTGACGCCCATTCGCTTATTGTGTGGAAACAACCACTGGAAATGAATGGGTACATCATCGCCATTTTTCTAAACATCATATGTGTGTTCTGGGGAAGAAAGAAAGTCATATAGGTTTGGAATTACCAGAAGAAGAGTATATCATTTTTGAGAGAGCTATCTTCAAGATATGTTGAAGAATATCAACACCACCGAATGGTGAATAAGTCTTTTTTCTACAATCTTTGTACTCTACAGAGCAAGATGTGCAAATGATGACAAACCAAATTTTTGGGTGAACTAACCCTTTCAATCTTCGTGATTATGTATTGAAGAACATCTTAATCTTGCTTGATCAGCACTGTTGAAAGACTGCACTGACACCACCCATCAAAAGTCCATGGCAGTGGCTATATGAGGGAATGACTATTGTAACTGTGTTAAGATAAATCCAACAAGAGATGTGCAGTGATCTCAGAAGCGATTGGTCAGGTCTTGTATATCACCCAGCTGAATGCCGTAACCATGCACACTTGAGAGAGATAAAGTTAAAGTTTTAGTTTTGCAAAGTCTTGACGTTTACAGATGAAAAGCACTTTCCAATGCTGAAGAAGAGAGGCCGTATAAACATGTCCACCAAGCTGGTCCAGATCACCTGGATGGGCGGCAGAGTCATCATGCACCCATGGACCGCTGGCATCACCACCCTGTAAACAAATTAACACAGGAATTATATAATCACACCATGTGTATTTGTTCCCTGGAAATAAAAATTCAAGCTATTACTCTTCAACACAAGTACTTCTTCGAATCATCACCTTTGATGTTGTTGACATTCAGTGTATATTACAGACCTGTCATTCAACATGACCCATCATTTACTCGCCCACTTTTCATTTTAAACCTGTATGACTTTCTTTGTTCTGCTCAACACAAAAGAAGATATTTTGAAGCTTGTTTGCAACTAAACAGAAGTGTCGCCCATTCACTTCTACTGTATGGACACAAATCCAATTCCAGTTCACGACATGCATCATAATATCTTCTTTTAAGTTCTGCAGAAGTAAGAAAGTCATACAGGTTTGTTATGTTAGTGAATAAACAATGGCAGAATGATCATTTTGGGTGATCTATCACTTTAAGAAAGGTAAAAAAAATTTGAGCCACATTGTTCCTATTTGAGCCGACCTGACATATTGACATGTGATCTTAAAATGTAATCTTTCTTGTCAAACTACGCATGCCTTAGCTAATAGGCTCACTGCTGTCACGTCGGGTCGTAAAATTTACAAACACACACGTGTTCAAAGGCGCCCTTTAGCTCTAGGACATCGACAATGAAAGTGCTCCCAAAACACTGCACAAACAAGGGTCAACAAGCAGTTCGGTGTCAAACAGCAAAGAAGTCATTGAAAACCATCACAGCTTAGTTATGCAAGGATTTTCCACCATCAGTGGAACTCCACATTACACTACTATGCCAAAACGGCTTCACGTCAAAGGGTCACTTCATCCTAAAACATTTCCTGACCCTCAACCTACAAAAGACCTATAATAAAATAAACTTTATTTTGCCTCTGGTATTCACACGCTTCTATTCAAGGGAAATGCCAGTCTTTATCTAGGTGGGCAGTGGCCAAGACAAATATTCTGCAATTGGACTGTGGAAAACATGACCCTTTGCCAACAGCAGTCGCCAACAAAAAGCCTTTTTATACCAAATATGTATACAGCTGAGGGTCCCGAGAACAATCCCTGCGATGAAGGCCATGGGTACGGCCAGAAACGTGGTGAGGAATCGGTAGAAGACGTATTTCACAAGCTCGAACACGGCGTGACTGCTAATCCAGATCCGGTCAAAGCTGTGAGCAGAGATGGGCTCTGCGATGATGTCATCAAAGTCAACCTGTGGAATAAAATATCAAATAAATACTCAAATTTACTCACATTATTAGATAGATATATAGATGATTGGGTGGATGGATGGATGGATGGATGAAGGGACAGATAGACAGATAGATATATGAAAGGTAGATAGATAGATGGGTAGATGGAAAGATAGATTGATGGGAAGATGGGTAGTTGGAAAGATGGATGGGTGGATGGGTAGATAGGTAGGTAGGTGGATGGGTAGATGGGTAGATGGATGGGAAGATAGATGGGTAGATGTGTAGTTGGACAGATGGATGGGTGGATGGGTAGATAGGTAGATGGAAAGATGGATAGACAGATAGACAGATAGATAGACAGACTGATAGACAGATGGGTAGATGAGTAGATGGGTAGATGGAAAGAGAGATAAATAGATGGATGGATGGATGGATGAAAAGATGGAAAGATGGGTAGATTGGTAGATGGGTAGTAAAAAAGAGGGATGGGTGGATGGGTAGATAGATAGATAGATAGATGGATAGATGGATAGATGGATGGATGGATGGATGGATGGATGGATAGATAGATAGATAGATAGATAGATAGATAGATAGATAGTTAGTTAGATAGATGAGTAGATGAGTAGATGGGTAGATGGTAAGATAGATAAATAGATGGAAAGATGGGTAGATGAAAAGATAGACAGACAGACAGACAGACAGACAGACAGCCAAAGACACCTGCAAACTAGAATAAAGGCATGCATAAATTCAAGTCAACATTCAGCGTTTGCGTCATCAATGTTCCTCACAAGCAATGTCAGATATTAAACACAAGTGATGTAACATGTGTTTAAACTCTTCTACTGTCATTCTTTACCTTCAGGTGCGCGTTAATGTCTTTCGGATCTCTGTCAGGAACCGGTGTATACACGTGCGCTTTTTTCCCAAGTATAGGTTCGATGGATCTGTTGAATTCCTCTTCATCCATGATGACGCTGGTGTCCGATTTTTCCTTTTCAAGCCCCATGTTCGGCTCTGGAGACGCCGGGACGCGCAGCTCCGTCTGGTGCGCCTGTATGAAGCGCACTGCGCGCTCATTGGGCGACGAGCACACGCCCCGTCCCACAGACACCCGCACTAACTTCAACTCTCTTTCAAAGATCTTTCAGGCATGTTTACCTGTTTAACTTTCCTTATCTCCATTCATTATATCCTAGAGAAGAATGTAAGGAATGTTAACGGTTTGTTATTAGTATTTACTTTGTGTTTACCTCTATTTCCCATTCATTCATGACTTTATTATACAAAAAATAAACTTTTTTCAGGGAGGAGCATTCTTGCACATCTTTCCTAATCTATTGATCTCCATTCATAAAACATCAGGGATCAAGCATTTGTTTAAGGATAATAAACACAGGCCTGTGGATCATTTGCCTGTTGTAACCTCAGGGAAAACCAGGCACTCACATCTGAACTCCATAAAGAAGTTTAGGCTTTTAATGTTCATGGACAAGAACATTTCTACTGAACGTCTAGATGTTTATAACCAGAAGGACCGGAGGAAGTTTGGCTGGACACACAACAACAAATTCATTGTGTTGTGACTGGCAGAGGAAAAGGGGAGAGGCTGCAGATCATGACAGCGAGCAAAAGCACAACAGCGGGTTGTGAAAAGCCCATTCTGCCCACGGGAACATACACAATACAGCCATAATCCCTATGGATGAACACTTCATGATGAACAAAGGTGGCAAGACTTTTCCAGTGTGTTAGGTGTGTGTCGTTGGCCCAAATTTTCGGATATTTTTATGATGAAATACCTTATAGTATATGTAATTATAAATTGTGCTGATTTTAACTTTGTCTTTGCTGTGATCTCTGGTGACGTGTTCTGATTTGGTCTATTGCAATCATTCATCATCATACTTGTTGCAATGCACATTCATCGGTTCAAGAGTTCCCCCTTAAGGAAAGGGAACCGGCCAAACCAGCTCATGCAAAGTATTAAAAACCAATATATGTCATTTTCATGACATGTGAGCAGGTGCATGACAGCTGCCGTCTGAAAGGTTGTGCATAATTTAGCACTTGATAAGGAGCAAACAGTGGGCCCAAAAATAACAAATCTTTCATTATTTACTATTCTTTTGACAATTTAGACCTGTTTCACTTTCTTTCTTCTTCAAAACACAGAAGATATTTTGAAAAATGTTGGGAAATTGCACCCATTCACTTTCGTTGGTTTTGTATACATACAATAGAAGTGAACACCGCTTGGTTACCAGCTTTCTTCAAAATATCTTCTTATGTGTTTTTTGGAAGAACAAAACTAATACAGGTTTTAAATGTTAAGAGGGGCACAATAATGACACGTTTTTCCTTTATGTGTGGACTATCCCTTTAGGGGTGACACGGTTCTTGTGTAAATTTGATTTGTCTGCACAAACAGCCATAGAGATTTTTCATGAATCAGCCAAAGGTCACATTCTGTCGGTTATTGTCTTACATTCTGGATTGATCAGTGCATGTGGAATGTATGATGGGACTCTCTACCTGCTGATAAACAATGATATGAGCACACTGTCTATCTTAAGGGACGTCCGGTCAGGAGTCATCTGGTAAAGTTCTCAGAGCTGTGAATCTTCTTATAATAAACTCAACCTGTTGATGGTGAAAACAGCATGCAGTGATGTCACTCTATTGTTACTGTTTTTATGCTTCAGTTCAAGAACACTGTTTCCTGCCTAACCTACAGTATTTATTGCTTGCTTTTATTTGTTGTTTTCATATTTATTTGTTTTGTGTTTGCTGTCCAACTTAAATTATGTCAACCTACAGTATTTATTGCTTGCTTTTATTTGTTGTTTTCATATTTATTTGTTTTGTGTTTGCTGTCCAACTTAAATTATGTCAAAACATGAAATGATATTGTAATAAAAGCCTAGATCAAGGACAAGTATATTTGACAAAAATAAATAGTAATCATAAAATGTTTCAAGCAAAATTCATTGGTTTAAATTAAATTTATCCTCGATGACATTCAGGTGCAAATGCCTGAATTATAACCACACTTTTATGTAAGCATGTTAGTGTGGCTACACAATTAAAGTGAAAGTTAACCAAAAAATAAAAATGTCATTAACTGTACCTCATGTCTCTTTCTTCCTTTCGCAGAACACAATGCATTGGTTTTGGGTCTGTACTATAGAAGAGAATGGGTGCCACTGCTGTTCGGTTCCCAACATCGAAATATCTTCTCTTGTGTTTTGCGGAAGAAAGAATGTTACAGGCGTCTGAAATTAAGAGAGGGTGATGTAGAATGTAGAAGTAAATGATGATAGAATTTTCTTTGGTGGAACTATCACTTTTACTCAGATGGCTCTTTATTTTCTAGACCCAGAACAAACCTTCCTGTTTTTTGAGAGCTCACTGGCATGCCAAGAAAACAGAAGATTTCAATTAAAGTCTGAGAGAAAAAACCTTTGGAAATGGCGAAAGCTTGACAGAAGGCACAGAAGTCTAAGCTTCAACATTGCATAACTCATCCAGACACAAGAAAAGTCTTTGTTTTTTAGATGGGTTGTGGTTGCCCATTGAATCTTGGCTCAAATCAGATTTGAGTTAGACTAAATAGACTGCATTAGCGCCCGTGCTCTCTGCCAGTGTGTTCCCTTTGTCTTCATGGATAAAATGTAATGCTTCAACTTTTCCAAGAACGATAAAGCTGTCAGAAGCTTCCAATCTCTTCATCTGCGTTAATCCATGTTTGCGAACTTCACCGGCTATAGGTGTGGTAAACACATCAGGGATCCGCCCAGGGCCCGAGGCTGTCTTAGTTGATAGAGGTTCGCGCTTTTATATGAGATAAATAAGATTTTCCATGCACAAGCTGAAGGAGAAGTCTTTGCTGCAGAGTCTTGACAAGTCTGTGAGTCTCTACAAGTTTGAATGGTGAAATTCTGACACAGTCACCCAGATGCAATATTCATCTCCACCTCGTGACAGAACCCTCAAACCATTTTCCAGCAAAACTTAGATCAGATCGATGACCCGCAGCGTATAAATCATACATACCGGTGTCGTTGTTGCTTCAGGTGTGATATTATATTATTTTGAGCCAAGTCGGGAAAAGTTGGCTGTTGATCTTAAGACAGTATTTGAAACATCTATATAAAGTTTATGAAAGGTTTTAGAATTTCGTGGTTATTACTTTAAACCGTCTTTTTATGTCTCAGCTTGCAGTTTTAAAAATACAGCATGAGAAATTCATGGAAGTCATACATTACTGAGCAAAAGTTTAAGGGCACCTGCTCTCTTCTCCATTCATATTTTTCTCCATTATATAATAATAAACACATCTAAATTCTGTTTTAACAAAAAATATGGTAAAAAATAATAAAAGGTTTTATTTGATCAACTTCCATTTTCTCGCCTTTAAATTTTGCAGATTTTTCTCATTTTATTAAGCAGCTTTTTAAGGTCTCACCTTGAGATGCTTCTTAAATAATTTTTAAGAAACCCTGCCTATTCTGCGCTATTATTGACTGTTCTTTCTTTAACTTTAGGTCAAAGTCTTCCATTACAAAATGTTTTGTCTTGGACAAAAAAATAATGGGCTTGACTTTGACAATATTCCAGATCTTTGATGACATCCTCCTCCAGGAATCTGCATTGTTTTACAGGGAAAACATGAGCATAAACATTTATAAGGTATTAGTGATGCAGTTAAACAGGTCTAAATATAAAGAATAAAAAAGGATGAAATTACTAAAATCATAAATGTATTATAAACTATAGGTCGATTTCGTGTAAAATCTATGTAAGCATTTGAGCTAACTTTAGATCCAAGATTGACTAACTTTAATCCTGTTTAGCATCCTGTTGATTTTATTGTGATTGTGACAATCAAGTTAATTAAAATCAAGTCCCTGACCTGAGCTTATTTCTGAAGGTCTGGGATATCCTAATAAGGAGAAAATTCTGCAAATAGCAACATAAGTGAATTCATTTTTAAAATGTTACATAATGGCTATGGAATTACAAATCATATTTTAAGAAGAACTATTATTAGCTCGGATCTTTTAATCCCAGATTTACAGTATTATATGTTCATTGTTTGAAAAACTATAGTAAATTGTGTTGGAACAGCCCAAATACTAAAGTGATCACCCAAAAATAAAAATAATGTCATCATTTACTCTCTCTCTCTTGATGTTTTAAACATATTTTCTCAAAAACACAAAATATATTTTTAAATAAATAATATTAGCATTGACTGTCATGATTCTGCCTATCTTGGTCATGTTTTTCCTGATTTTGGCAGAATCATGGCAGATCTGTGTTCTGTGTGAGTGTCACATGGCATTGTTTAGTTATGACATGCCATGTGCTCTCTTGTCTCGTCTCTTGACCCCGCCCCCTTGTTATCCTGTGTATCTTCCCGCCATTGTTTCATTCCCCACACCTGCCCAGTGTCGTTATCCCTTGTTGTGTTTACCCTATTTAAAGCCCTTGTGTTTTCTGTCCTGTGCTGGTTCATCACCTACCTGTCTGTGGTTTCCGTGTGGTTTTTGTCAAGTTAAGTTTCTTTTGATCTTGTTTACCCCCTTGAGGGATTTTCTTTTGTATTTTTTGTGGAAATAAACTTTTTGTTTAAGAGTTGTCTGCATTTGGGTTCTGTCATTTCAAGCCACATGACAGAATGAACCAGCCACTCAAGAACCCAGCAGACAGCTCTCAAAAACCCAGCAGACACACTGTTCGTGTCTTTAGGCCCTCCTGTGTGTTCCAGTCTGTGGGCCCCCTGGTGGATTCTGGGTGAGGGCCCACTGGAATCTGTTCCTGTATATGGCCCTTCAAGTGTGTTCGTGTTTCTGGGCCTTCCTGTATGTTCCAGTCTGTGGCCCCCTGGTGGATTCTGGGTGAGGGCCCACTGGAATCTGTTCCTGTCCGTGGCCCTTCAAGTGTGTTCGCGTCTCTGGGCCTTCCTGTATGTTCCAGCCTGTGGCCCCCTGGTGGATTCTGGGTGAGGGCCCACTGGAATCTGTTCCTGTCCGTGGCCCTTCAAGTGTGTTTGTGTCTCTGGGCCTTCCTGTATGTTCCAGCCTGTGGCCCCCTGGTGGATTCTGGGAGAGGGCCCTCTGGATCTGTTCCTGTCCGTGGCCCTTCATGTGTGTTCCTGTCTCTGGGCCTTCCTGTGTGTTCCAGTCTATGGGCCCCCTGGTGGATTCTGGGAGAGGGCCCTCTGGATCTGTTCCTGTCCGTGGCCCTTCCTGTGTGTTCCTGTCTCTGGGCCTTCCTGTGTGTTCCTGTCTCTGGGCCTTCCTGTATGTTCCAGTCTATGGGCCC
This sequence comes from Triplophysa yarkandensis, assembly GCA_033220385.1. NCBI lineage: Eukaryota > Metazoa > Chordata > Actinopteri > Cypriniformes > Nemacheilidae > Triplophysa > Triplophysa yarkandensis. The sequence continues at coordinate 9,591,987 of CM065677.1, read as the reverse complement.
CCTGGTGGATGCTGGGTGTGGGCCCAATGGAATCTGTTCCTGTCCGTGGCCCTTCAAGTATGTTCCTGTCTCTGGGCCTTCCTGTACGTTCCAGTCTGTGGGCCCCCTGGTGGTTGCTGGGAGATGGCCCTCCGGAACTGTTCCTGTCCGTGGCCCTTCAATTGTTTTTGTGTCTCTGGGACTTGTTATTTTTGTGTTTTTTTTTTTTTTTTTTTTTTTTTTTTTTTTTTTTTTTTTTTTTTTTTTGTCTTTGTCCCTGTCTGGTTTGTTCCCCCAGTCGTGTCCCCTTCAGGGTTACTAGGTGTTCCCTGAGGGGGAGGTGCTGTCATGATCTGGTCCTTCTTGTCATGTATTCTCTAGTATTGTGGACCGGGTCGTGACAGCACCATGTCCCTGTGCTGCTTGTTTTTATGTCATGTTCTGTTTGTCGGCTCCCTTGAGGAACGCCAGGATGTCGTTCCTTAAGGGGGGGGTTCTGTCATGATTCTGCCTATCTTGGTCATGTTTTTCCTGATTTTGGCAGAATCATGGCAGATCTGTGTTCTGTGTGAGTGTCACATGGCATTGTTTAGTTATGACATGCCATGTGCTCTCTTGTCTCGTCTCTTGACCCCGCCCCCTTGTTATCCTGTGTATCTTCCCGCCATTGTTTCATTCCCCACACCTGCCCAGTGTCGTTATCCCTTGTTGTGTTTACCCTATTTAAAGCCCTTGTGTTTTCTGTCCTGTGCTGGTTCATCACCTACCTGTCTGTGGTTTCCGTGTGGTTTTTGTCAAGTTAAGTTTCTTTTGATCTTGTTTACCCCCTTGAGGGATTTTCTTTTGTATTTTTTGTGGAAATAAACTTTTTGTTTAAGAGTTGTCTGCATTTGGGTTCTGTCATTTCAAGCCACATGACATTGACACCCCTATTGTAAGGTCACAAAACTGATGCAAGTCAATGGCTATCTGTTCACACCATTCTTCAAAATATCGTCTTTTGTGTTTTCTGGGGGGGAAGTCAAAAATTAAAACTCATAATTTTTTAAATGACAATGGGCAGAATAAATGATAACATAATGATCATTTGTGGGTGAACTATCACTTTAAGTTTTATTGGTTATTCTGATTTCGGTTTTAATATTTTATAACTCAACCACAATGACTTACTGTTATTCAGAGGCAGGAGATACCAAAGTATTTTTATTCTCAAGTGAGATTTAACACATTTATTTACCTTTATTTATTCAATTTATTACTCTTTTTTAATATTTATTAAAAAAGGTATATTTTAAAACATTTTAAAAATAAATTAAATTAAATATAGAATGTAGAAGTGATGTAGTTAGGTAAAACCTTCAAAATGTGTTCTTTAAGTAATGCTATTCATAGTTTTTTTTTTCTAAAAAGTGATGATCAATAATATTTTTAACACAGTAAAAAGACTACTGCTCGCCTGTGCTGTAATTCTACCAAAATAAAAATATGCACACATATCAAGCTATCATTACACAAATCAAGACTTTTATTACTTTATTTTTCATATATAAGTCAGTCTTCAGAATTCTGAGGTTCTTGAAGCAGATGACACTAATGAAGACCTGATTGACCTGAGGGTTGCTGGAGCAGCCGTGTGGTCCAAAGCAAACACAGTGTTAACCGCCACAGCTCCAGTAGTTTTCCAGAGATGTTTATACTGGAATACGAGTAATCTTGAAAGATTTTACCGATTTCTTTACAACCCTGTTAGTGAGGGGAACCCTATTCTCAGCAACAGTGATGTTCTACCCATTCTCCTTTTGCCAAAGGAGTGTGGGGAGGACCAATCTCATTTCTGATATGGTGATTTTCTCTTTTCGAGGTTGCTAATGGGTTTTGAAGTTGTCAAACAGACGCACCCGCTGTGACGCGCATCTAGGGTTCCCCCAAAACGAGCTCTGGAGTTAAATTTGGTGTTTAATTATGCTCTCACTCCCTCCGACCACACCATCAGCTCACACACAACTTTCCTTCTCTTTCCACACAAGCCAAGGCAGTCAAACGGCTCTGTCGCAGCTATTTTAGGGATGTCTTTTCCCGCCTTGCTCCGCAAACATCAACGCAGGAATTCCAAAAAGAGCTTAATTCTTTCATTTATAAGGCCTTCACATCTGTGTGTGCTGTATATCCATCAATCTATCAAGACGTAAGAGCTGTAAAACACATCTCTGTGTTTGCATGAGGAAGAAAATCTTAAAGGGATAATTCACCAATCTAAAAAATTCCTAAAGGGGTTGTTCTTCCAAAAATTTAAATTTTGTCCTGGTTTACTCTGTTGTTGTTCCAAACATGTGTTCATGTGTTTGTTTGATGAACACATAAAAAGATATTTAGATGATGGTTGTAACACAAAAGTACCTAAAATAGCTGAAATTTGCTGCCCCACATTCTTCAAAATCTCTAATTTTGTGTTAATGGGTACAAGAGCTGTTTGGCTACAAGTAATCTTTCAAATATATTTGTTTGTGTTCATCAGAAGAAATTTGTAATGATTTGAAACAGCTTAAAGGTTGGCAAATGATTATAGAATTAGTATTTTGGGGACTTTCTTTCGTCAACAAAACACAAAAATATATTTGTAATAATTTTATAATTTGAATAATGTATACAGAAATTATTGTCCCCCATTGAAATCTACTCTTTGGAAACAAAACCAGTGCAAGTGAAAGCGTGCCAGTTCGCAACATTCTTCAAAATATCTTCTTTTGTATTCTGCAGAAGAAAGTCATACAGATTGGAAATGTCAAGAGTAAATGATGACAGAATTTTCCATTTTGGGTGTATAACTTTGACTTTAAGTAGTACATGTAAGGTCACTGTGACCCCTACATGCCAAATTCGATCCTAAGTGTTATGATACGACCTTTTGTCTTCCTGGAAATATAGTGCATGAAACCATATATGAGGTTATTAGACCACACAACTTTCTTTTGTATGAATGCAACCTGGAGTGAACATTTGTGTGCATGGGTGGAGTGTCCCGGAGAGTTGAAAGGAAGCTCCAGTCATGAGCAGACAATGCACCGCTGCTTACCACTGATGCTTTGCTTGATTGAGGGTGTAATGAGAATTTGAAAACAGATTTGTGAGAGATCACTGCTCTCCACTCTCTCTGCCAATATTAACCAAACAATGTGCAGACAAAGAGCTATTGGTAGGGCGTGTTCAAGGGAAAAGTTAACGTTCTATCAGTAGCTCCTGAGGAATGTGATCTGTAAAGAATGTTCAAAGGCTTCAAAGGCTTAATATCTTTGTTTAATAAAAGATATATAAAAACAGCTTAAAGGCATGTTTTGGATTCAAACATATTTACCCAAAGACTCTCTATTTTGGCCTTACACAAACTACTTATTTTACAGTTAGAAAGATATGATGTGATGAATAATCATGGGCTATGCCACACTCCCAAGTATGACTGTATTCATAAAGTGGAGATGTTTGCAGGTTTTGTGGGCAAATGATTGAATAGCGTTGCTGTGTCTTTACAAGTAAACGGAGAATCACATCCGTTTCCACAAAGGCAAGGAAGCGCATGTCTTCAGCTGCGTTCTTAAAGATCAAATATATTGCTCAACTCGCTCAATTAACTTCTGCAAGTTAAAAAAACAAACTTCAGTCGAGAAGATAACACAGCCACTTGAGACTTAACCACTTTAAAGGTATAGCTCAACCAAATATGTCAACTAAACCTTATGTCATGCCAACACTTTAAATCTTCTGCGGAACACATCAGAAGAGAGTTTGAAAAATGTTGGTTCATTACATGGACAGAAAACCATGCACCAGAATTATGTTATTTAGTCGTACAGAGGTTTGGAATGACATGAGGGTTACAACATATTCATTTTAAGTAAACTGTCTCTTGAAGGGTTAAACTGTGTGCACCTTGTTTGGACTTGTGATGACTAAATTGAATCACATGAAGTAAACTTAAAATGATCACCCAAACTTGTTTCTGTCTTCAGCAGAAATCAAAAAAAGATATTTTGAAGAATGTTGCTGAACAAACAACACTAGACTCCATGGACTCCATAGCACATCAAGTCACATGTAATACCTCAAAATATCTTCTTTAGACATAAAATTCTTGAACAACGTGAGCATGAAATGTTTTTATTTTTGGATGAACTGTCTCTTTAAGTGTCAGACTGTGTGCACTTTGTTTGGACTTGTGATGAATGTGTACAAGTTAAGTATAATAACGATGACATCACATGAAATGACTGGATAACATTTCTTTCTTCTCAGATCATCACCCAAACTATCTTTTTCTTGGGCAGAATACAAACAAAGATACTTTGAAGAATATACCTGACTGGTCAATTGCATCGGATTTTGTCCATACAATAGAAATGAACGAGTGCCACTGCTGTTCGGTCACCAACTTTCTTCAAAATATCTTCAATTGTGTTCTGCCGTAGAAACTCATACAGATTTGAAATGACAAGAGGGGGAGTAAATAACATCATTTCTATTTTAGGTAAACTATCCTTAAGAAGTGATCTTTTTATATAGAGCTCCCAATTCACGAGGGAACTAGATAAAGGCAAAACAAGAATGTCCACAGGGACCATCAACCAGAATTATAAATACACAGCATTCAGGTTTTTGACATATCAGCAGAGTTATTCTCCTCAGAACCATGTAAGGAGATTTTATTGTACTACTACAAGATCTCAGTATGAATTGAGCCATCAGTGCTCCGGCGCTTCCTTTCCATGAGATTTAAAGGGCTTATGCTTCTTGATTGATTTCTCACACATCACCTTTCAAACTAAAATGTTCCTCCAAACTGTGGTCGGGATAAACTGGGTGTTGTCAGACTAGAGACTGTGATTGGTTGCCCTTCATTCATCATTCTGTGGAGGGAAGGCAGGGCTTGGATACACGGTTGCTAAGGAATCATCACACTCAGTGTTAAAAGCCATGCTCTATTCTTCACAATTACACTTGAACAAGATATCCCAGTGGATGTAAGTAATCATTGAGGATTTTGAGAGCAGCAAAGAAAGAAACATCTTTAAGAAGACACCAGGCACTGTGATGACAAGGGTCTCGATTTGGAGATGTACACGTGGCTCATGAGGATCTTCAGGTGTTAATTGAAAATATTCAGAATGAAATTGCTTCGCATGTTATAACATTTCCAGGAATCTTATGATGTAAACAGATGATCCGGACATCACGGGATGAGACAGTGAACAAATATGATGTGTACATGCAGAGAGATGTCATAACATGTTTGTTGGGTGTATCACATTTCACAACAAATATGTTTACTTTTATAATATTTATTAGATACTCTTAAAAGGGAGATAATGACTTCTTTTGAAAGAAATCATTTTGATTGTATTTAATAAAAATTGTATTTCATTAAAAAAAAATTTTTATCTTGTTTTTTGTCATTTCAAACCTGCATGACTTTCGTTTATCTTTAAAACACAAAAGAAGATATTTTGAAGAATGTTGGAAACCCATTCACTTGCATTGGCCATGTTTCCATGAAAAAAATTGATGCAAGCCACTGCTGTTCCATTCCAAACATTTTTGAAGTTATCTCTTTTTGTGTTACACTATATTTTTGAAGAATGTTGGGAACTGGCACCCATTCACTTGCCTTGGTGTTGTTTAAATATAATTAAAGTTAATAGGTGCCACAGCTGTTCCATTTCCAACATTCTTCAAAATATCTTCTCTTTTGTTCTCCCTCCTTGTCTCTCTTTCTTTCTGTATGGATTTTGTACGCCTGTGCGACTTTCTTTACCCTTTAAAAGACAAAAGAAGATATTTTGAGGAATGTTGGAAACTGCAACTCATTCACTTGGATTGGTCTTGTGTCCCTACAATAAAAGCAAATGGGATGCTGTTCCATTCCCAACATTCTTCTCCCTCTCTTTCTGAATGCATTGTCTCCCCTCATCGCTCGTGTAGGAAGTTGTGTATCAGAGATAAGGGACGTCTGTAATTAGCAGAGACCGGAGGGTAGAGTTTGTTTTCCCTGCGCAGCTGAACATGAAATTAAAGCTTTATCTAGAGGTAACAGGCTGTTGGTCCCAGGGGTCAAACTCATGTAAGTGGTCTGGGCACCATGCCCAAATGCACAGGTCCCCCCCAGTCGGTCTGAAACAGGCCAATTACCTTTCAATCATCTATCCAGAATAGTTAGTTTAAGAAGCACACTTGCATCTAAAACACAACATTAAATGTTTTCTTTATGTGTAAATGTATGTGTTCTTGTTCTTACTATAAACCAAAGAGGGAGTCCCGAGAAGCTGCACGGCTATATAAAGAAAACCCGCCAGTTCAATGCCCATAGTCTTCCCACAGACGAGCTTCCAAGCCGACACATATTTTCCTGGCCCGAGTTCAGGAAACTGCTGCTCCGAGTCGAAGGATGGAAACTTCAGACGCCGTTTGCCTGGATACAATAAAAAACATACAAACACAGGCCTGCATGACTCAGAGTCATGTAGAAAGCATCTTATCAGGGGGTGCTCAAGGATACGACCCTTATCAAAGCGAAGTACACATCAGCATCAGGCCATTTAAAAGACATCATTTTAAATGTCAACTGAAATATCTGGTGGGATGTTACATAGAGTATATGAGTTATACTGTTAAATCTAAATCCCTCCCTAATGGCCCAATATAAGAAACAATGGGAAAAATTTCTCTTGTATACTTTCTTTAAGTTCAGTGATTTATTCTTGTGTCAAAATGCAATTTAAACTTTCTTCACTCATGAAGGATATAGTGTTCTTTACTTAGGTGACTTCAATTGACTGTATGTGCCGCGGGCAACGCTACTGTAAACGCTACTATGTCGTTGGGTGCATGAGTTTTAAGGAATGTAAGTAAAGAACCAAAATCAGATTGAATTTGGTCTATATAATGGTAATAGGAAAGCCATAGTTTACACAAGAGATTTTAACAACATTTGCAACCATTGAGCTTCATTGTGTTCACACAAAAACACCAAGTCATTTTTCAAAATATCTTCTTTTACGTTTCTTAATAGAAAAAGCCATTTCCAAGTCTTAAACAAAGTGTGCATGCAAGAACACTGAGACACTTTTCAAAATATCTTCTCTTATGTACCTCAGAAGAACAAGCCATTTCCAAGTGTATAACATGTGCACACAAAAACACTAAGTCATTTTTCAAAATATCTTCTTTTACGTTTCTTAATAGAACGAGCCATTTCCAAGTCTTAAACAAAGTGTGCATGCAAGAACACTGAGACACTTTTCAAAATATCTTCTTCTATGTTTCTCAGAAGAACAAGCTATTTCCAAGACTTGAACAACGAGTTCACACCTGAACAGAGATATTTTTTTAAATATAATATTTTATACAACCCATTTCCAAGACTTCAACAATGAGTACACACAAATACACTGATACGTTTTTCAAAATATTTTCTTTAATGTTTCTCAGGGGATTTAGTCATTTCCAAGTCTTGAACAACATGTGCACATAAAAAGACGCAGACATTTTTCAAAATATCTTCTTTTATGTTTCTCAGATGAACTAAGAATTAACAGGTCTTGAACAACAACAGATGACAGAGTTTTCGAAGTACAGGAAAGTAAAAAATCTGTCCAACACCTTCCAATAATACAAACGTACAAAAAATTCAAACCCAAAATGTGGCTTTGGAGGGAACTCCCCGACTAAATGTTTAGATCCAGATTCATACAGGAACCCGATGCGAGGAACATTCTGTCAGCACATACCGCAACCTCTCGCCACACGGTTCCAATTCCCACAGCGTTGCCATGACAGCAAAGAGCCTATTACATAATGCTTCGGTGATCCACACTTTCCTGCAATCCACTCCAGGCAGGATGTGTTGAAGATGTGATGAATGCATCTCTCAGCGAGATTCCCCCTGATGTTCCGCAGCGCAAATATGAATTTTCTACCTACAGAGAGATCAAATCTTTACAGTTTAGCAAAGCTTCCATGTCAAATACTGAAGCAACGAAGCTGTGGATATTCTTTATATATAGAGTTTCAAATAGTAAACTTAATACCAGCTGTAGATGTGATGACCTCAAGCATTAGTTTGCACACATGTTTGGCATTTTATAACTCAGACACAAAGGTTCTCTGTGATACAGTTAGCAGCAGACATCAGAACTAAAGGAGAAACAGATGTAAGGTATAAACACAAAGGAACGTCAGGCAGCTAAAATTATCCAAGGACATCCCTGCTCGCCACGTGGGTCAGCTGTGTGTTTTGGGAGTGTTGCATGATAGGGTTTTCTCCCGGCGTGGGGAACTCCTCCTGTCAGTGGAAGTTTGTAGATGGAACGCGTGCATAAATCTTTTCCTAAGGCCTACGACACACCCTCATCCTTTGGCTCGCATTGTCCTCTGCTCGTAGGAAATGATTTCATGCTGTTAAGAGGTTGAACTGTTAACGTGCGGCCTTCCGTTTATTGATGCGGCTCATCTTAGTTTCTGGATGGTGAAGACAGATGGCAAGATGGCTGAGAGATGTTTCAATGAGGCGTTGCAGTAATAAGAGATCTCATTAATCTTCCACAACAGGGTACTAATGCTCGGAAAGATGAGTGCGGAAAGTCAAGAGTAAGTCTCATGCACCAGTTTGGATTTGTGGTTGTTCTATTCCTAAAAGCTCAACTCAGATTTTAATTTTAGATGCTTTTCTGGTTGAATAAGGGGTTGAGATGTTTTGCTTGCTCTTGTGTGAACATGTGAGAGACATTTCGATAATCATTTCTTTTGGAAGTACTGCCAATACTTGCCGTGTAGCTGGTACAACTGGGGTACACCAGAACAGGTTGTTCTAAGAGCAAGAGCAGGCACGAATCTATGCAAACACACTTTCTTTGGACAAATTGTAATGTTGATAATTCTTTATAATCTTGAAAGGGTCTCTGTGTGACCCTGTGCTTTATCAGTTTTATTACAAGCTCCACACACGTATACAAACACTTCAACACCATTTAAATACATTGAAAACAAATGCAAATAAACAATATTCCTGACCTGGCAATACTATTTGCATTTGAACTGATAAAGGTGGCACTGAGGGCAATGAGGAACGGCCTGTTTAAAGAAAGAAAGAAATGGACCAAACTGTTTAAACCGTGAGAGAGGATTGTTTTTTAAATTATACGTTTGTTAACTGTCTATATTTACTTCGCAATTACAAACAGAAACAAATATACTCATATACATTTTTTGTATTTAAAATTAGAAATAAAAAGTTTTTCTTAAATATATGCATATGTGTATATATTTATAAATGCACAATGAATACGCAAAATTAATATGCATCAATTATATAATAATCAATTTTACATAACTGATAAAATGCGATTGTAATATATTTCAGTATAAAATACTTCTTTGTTTGGTCACAACACAGTATGTCTAAGAGTTTTCTAAGAGCCGACACATAGGACAAAGACAACCACAGCAAGCCGAGCACCAGCTGGATCCACTGACATGATCACACCTTGTTTTTAAACCAAGCATCAGCATACTGATTTCATCTGGAATACATTAAAAAAGTGTTTCATACGGGTGTGTCGCTATCTTTTCAGACCTCCTTCTTTATTCCTCCCTTCTGTACTCATATAAAACACACACACACATTCCTCTCAAACTGATATACTGGGAACATTGAGGTGTGTCTTAAGAATGCTACAACTATACAGTGGAACGCTCTAAAATGCTGAGGGTGACACTTGGGAATGCGCAAATATGTCAAGCCTCTCTTGTTTCCTTGGAGTTCATTGTGAGTTGCTTAATTTATAGGATGGAAAGACACCAAATGGTGAGGCGAAGGAGAGGCCACGGCCATTGATACGTCTGTATGAAAGGCAACAGTCTTTGACTGATCTCTGTAAACTTAGGCAGCTAGAATTATGTGGGAAATGTCTGAAGTTTTATATCTTTGGCGTCTGTGGGAATGTTAAAGTATATAAATGATGCGCCATTTAAGTCTAAAAATAAATCATTTTAACAGTAAATGGATTTAAATATACAGTAAATGGATTAACTAAACAATGCATATAGTGGTATACAGCGTCCCCTTCAAAAATATATAAATTCTTAAAAATTTATTAAAATAATTAAATTAATAACGTCTTTATTTGGTGTACACTGTCCCCATCCAGGAATATTCATTAACTAATAAAAAATACATTTGTTAATTTTCGCTGATTTATTAATATTCTATATCTGTTTGTACATATAACTTTCACCTAAGCATGCTTGATGAATATCATTCTTTAAATTTCATGAGACTCTTGGATAAAAACACAACCTTAAGGTATGAATGTCATGGAGAATGCCCTGCCCTGGCACACCCCATTATTAAAAACATTCTCATAGAGCTTGTAACCTGAGTGTGAGCACATAATAATAAAGCCATAGCTAAACGTGCACATCCTCTTTAAAGCAAGGGCAGAGGGGAGAGGAATTTTCCAGAGGTGTTGTCAAAGGCCTGTGTGTGGCTTTAGATTGCTGTAGTGAGGGAGAGAGGGAGAGATAGGGAGAGAGAGAGAGAGAGAGAGAGAGAGAGAGAGAGAGAGAGAGAGAGAGAGAGAGAGAGAGAGAGAGAGAGAGAGAGAGAGAGAGAGAGAGAGAGAGAGAGAGAGAGAGAGAGAGAGAGAGAGAGAGAGAGAGAGAGAGAGAGAGAGAGAGAGAGAGAGAGAGAGAGAGATTGCAGAAGTAAAGCACAGCTTGCCCAATTGTCTTCCATGTTGCAATGTACTGGCATTCGAGAGCATCCCACCCCGGCTGTCTGGGCAAGAGGTGAGATTAGGAAACACCCACTATAGCAGAATCTCCTTAAAAATCTCAGATAACATGAGTAAATGTAATTTAGTCTCTAGGTTTAATTTTTAAATCACTTTAACGATATAGAAATGAGTTTCACTTTCAAACTCGATATATAAACAAATCAGATTCAAATTCGATTTATTACACTTAGTCACTGTGAAAACCGATGTTCTGGTGAACACATAAACATTTCACCCAGTGCCCAGTGAATCCTACTTCACACAACTGTTAATCTTTCCACACTGCTGTAGTTTACCAGACCGTTGCTATGGTGACGGAAATACACCGGCGCAGTCGCTTCAGGAGGATTTCTGTATAAACAGTGTCCTCTTTATTATAGTGCCATCACATTTATGATCCCAAACCCACGAGAGTTTGGGGATGACCCGCTCAACAAAGTACATCTTACAAGTGTATATAACACAAAAACAGAAGCTTTGATGTGTTCAACAGTTGTCCAAAACTGTTTTGATCATGTTAACATGCAGAAATCTGCATAGAAGGTTGGAACTTTACCGTTTAATGACAAAAGAAACCAAACTGGTTTTCCTTATTCACATACACTAATTCAGGCAACAGCAAAAGTAAATTATATACATCTGATGGTGAGAGAAAATGGTCACACATTAGTTCTTATTAAAATAATGAAATATGACAATCAATATATTTGGCCTTTTAATAAAAGGCTTGATATTACAAAATCATTACTGTTAAGTGAAATAAATCTTTCTATAGTACTTTTACAGCTTGTCATACAAAAAAATATTTCAATTATTACTTTACAGATATGCACAGTCTGAATAAATTCTTGTTGGCGGCAATGTCAATCAAACGAAACATTGTTTCTTCTTTAAACATTATTATCGTAATTCCCGATGTAGTTTTGCACAAAACTTTTGCGATGTTGTCTAAACGATGATTAAAAAATACATAGCAAAAAAAAACATTCACCTTAATCAACATTAAGCAAATAAAACATTTTCCTCTTGTGATACATCATTTCAAAAATTTTGGATCCTTGTAGGTCTACAAATATTGCAGACACACCACTAGCCATTATTTGTTCATTTAATTGTTAGTGGCAATATATTGCATATATTTCTGTTAGGTTATAATGCAGCATTTTATGTCTTTAGAGAATGATCATGTGACTTATGTACGCCAGGTAACCATAAGGTGCGGAAGGCTGAAAATCCCTGTCAGCATAAAACCGTTTTGCAATAAATGAGGTTTCTCAAAATTGCAGTGTTACAATTAAGTGTATTTTTATTGGTAATATGAAGAATAATGACAGCACAATTGACAACAAAATTTTTGATCATCTTTTTTTACGCAAAATATTATTTATTCTGTTTCTTTTGAATTTGGTATAAACATGTTCTTCTTTTCACATTCTAGTTGTAGTTGTCTCCACTATCATACAATATATAAACACATGAGGAATGTTAAATACACGAATGTAACATCACCTGGTTATGATTATATAGGGTCAGTCATGGTCTGGGGGGTCTTTCCTGCTCTGGTGGTTAGAGAGTTGGATTTGTAAGCAGAAGGTTGTGGGTTTGAATCCCAGTGCCAGCAGACAATGACTGAAGTGTCCTTGAGCAAGACATCTTACCCCTGTTTGCTCTGCAGTGATGGTTGACTACTGCATAATACAGTATGTCGCTTTGGATAAAAAGAGTCTGCCAAATGAATAAATGTGAATGTAATGTAGTTCCACCATAATTCACAGAGATGTATCAGCAAAACCTGCTCGCTCACCTTACACGGAACTTCCCAGAAAAGGAGTAAACACTTGAAATGACTGCTCCATTACCTCAGAGAGGAAGAATTCCAGAGCCACACTTATCTGAACACTCAGACGCCCATTAACCTATTCACTGTAAAAATATATTGCATTTATTTTCTTATGCATCTGTTGTGCTTTAGCTTATGCAATGTTGGCTTTGAATGACACAAATGTGTATTCTTTAACCTTAGAGACCTACTCTTCACATCATCCAGGGCTATTCAAAGCAATGCAAGCACAAAAGATAGGTAAAGTAGAGACTAAAGAGTTTATGGATGATGCATGAGTATCTTGGGTTTGTGTTCAGTATATTAAACAGAAACAGTCTGCTTAGGTTTTGCTCGTGTTTACAGTTACCACATGTGTGTGAAGGTTTGTGTCTGTTATGCATATTAGGACGAGGCCCTGACGGCTTAGTGCAGCTAAGTAACATCTAAACAAGTCTTTGGCGGTTCTCATTGTTCACGATACTTGGCAGGAACGTTAGTGATACAAAGACCGGTGTTCCACAAGGTGCATTCTTGTAGCAAGCATGGACCAGATCTTTAGTGAATGAGTCTTAGGGGAAGGTATATCATTGTGTAGTGTTATGCCAAAACAAGACAACCGTGACTATGATATAATGTTCACAGACTTAGTTCGCTATTTAAAATAGAAAGGGAGCCACATCTATTCAAATACCTTTTGTAGAGATGGTCCCACCTTACATGTTCACAAAAATATGTGTTCGCCCAAAATTGAAAATTGTGTCATCGTTTACTCACCCCAGGACATTTAAAATCTTTTTTCCAGAGAACACAAAAGAAGATATTTTGAAGAATGTTTCTAAGTGGCAGCCAATCATTTGCATTTTTGTGTTCATACATTAAAAGTGAATTGGTGCTGTTCGGTTTCCAAACTTTCTTTCTTTTTTATAGTTTCAAAAATGCATTTATTTACTCACCATCTAGTTGTTGTGAAATTGCCTTTCTACATCCATAGCCCAAGTGTTGCAGGAGTAAACATTGTCCAAATTTCTTGTCTATGGAAATACAATCAAAGTTCATAAAGCATTTTTACATGCATCTTACTTGCATCTTTACAACTTGACATTCCCACAACATAACAATGGGGTTTTAAGTTAGAAATCATCTCCTTATGTCTAACTCATCGTTTAACTTCACTGAAAGTGACAGTGAGCTGTGGATGAGACAGAGGTCAAAGGTTAAAAGTTAAGCACCGGTTATTTTGATGTTTTTCTATCATCCGGCAGTGGAATGTACCATGCAATGAGGGAACGAAAAGTAAGTTCTTTAGTTTTAAACTTGTCATAGATGTCAAACATTCACTTCTGTCTTTCATCCCACTGATAAATGGGCGGAAAACTGAGCAGGAATCTGACCTCACACATTTTTGTCAAAGGAGATCAATGGTTTATTGTCATCGAAATTCTTGTAAATATCTTCTTTTGTGACAAATAAAATCAATCATGCTAGTAACTGAAAAATGTTGAGTAAGTGATGACAGAATTTGGTTTTTGGAGTGCTTCTTTCAAAACCCTCATATAAAACATCACACTGAAGTGAGGATTTCTTCCTGTTATCTCTTTTACCCCTCAACACAAATCCCCTTCTCATACAACTATTGGTACCATAGACCACATCACTGTGAAGAACGGAAAAATACACTCTTTATTTTTATGCCCATACAAGGCAGTCAGGCATTCCAGCTGGAGACATTTATTGGATCTTAAAAAATCTCCAATAGCTCGGAGTACAGAGCACTATGTTTAGGAGCTATTATGTCTGTACAGTAACAACCTAATAACAGCAGGGATTTAGACTTATTTATGTTAAGGCTAAGTTGTTAAAAACTTGTAAAAGTGCCTCAGTCTTCGGGGGGTAGAGGTGTAAAGTACATGTACAACATACAGTAGGTCTCATGACCATAGGGCATTGCATAACCTGATGTGTGTTTACTCACTTGTGCCATTGAAGGTTATGGGATACAATGATAGAGAAGGGATCGTGTGATCTCTTTGCCCAAAGCGAGGGAGGACAGCTGAGCTGTAAATCCAACAGATGAAGTGCTAATACTGGAAAAACAAATGAGCAACTAAACTACAACCTTGCATTGTTTACATCCTCTCCCTTTCCTATAGGAAACGCGAATAACAAACACAAGCAAACGAATTGGGATTTTCTAGCACCATTTTTTTTAAAATAGAGTTACACAAGTATCTGTGACATTTAGATGGAGTTACATAGTTCAGAGAGTTTACAAAAAGAGGAACGTTTCATCATCAAATTACAGCGCATTTGTGCGGCGTTTCAACTACCGACCCGTGTTGGATTGTGCACATTTTTCCAGGGTGAAGAATGGGAAATGGTACAGTGCACAAAGGCAGGAAGCAGGGCTTTGCAAACTGTTCAGGCTAATGACAGGACCTGTAAAATCTATTAAGGAAAAAAGACTTTGTCTCTAGAAGAACACAAACCAGATATTTTGAAGAATGTCAGTAAAAAATAAAAAAAATGTTCGTTTACAATTAAACACACCTTAGCCAAAGAATAATGCATTCGGAACTCCCATTCCATATGACATTCAATTCAAATGTCAAGTCTCCAGCTCATCTTAATGGGCTTTATGGAATCTGGACAACACAAGCCTCCTGCTATCTCTCTGCACCTGGGTGGGACTTTTTTACATTGCTGCCCTAGATCGACAGAACAAAGAGACAAATACAAGAAAATATAAAAGGTAACGTCTAACAAAGGCCTAATAAACCATAAGTGGGTGTGGAGAGCTCACTTTTATATCAGACTTGACACACAAAGATAAAAGCAGGATTGGAGGAATGCAGGAGAAAGACAAAAGATTGCCAAAGGAATTCAAAGCCGACCGGAGATATGATTTAAAGTGCATTCAGTTGTGCCAGGTATTTTCTTTATAGGTCTGCACAGGGTTGGTATGAGCATGCCCGAAACAGACAAATTACAGCTGAAAACTCATCACGTCTACTTCAGATCAAAGGAGTAATGTAAGGAACAAAATCTCAGAATAAATTTACAAAATAAGGAAAATCGCATCAGATTCATAATTCCCAGACATTCCAAAGATCTTTCAAAGTTACTTGTGATCAATGTAATGGTAAGGATTGCTGAGGCGACCAAACTTGTGTTTCAGAATGTAAACAGACTGGTCCTTTATGGCATTTTTATGAGCTTGTGTTTCTGCTACTGTTACGTGCCAAACTCTCTCTCCTCTCACTTTTGGAGGCATGTTGTTCATGAACCTTATCTGTCTCTGAGACACTTGACATTTATCTTGCATTTTGACAGCTAAACAGCTCTCCTCCTAGCCGCCGGTCAGGTTAATTCAGAGTCTAAAAGACAAACAATGTTCAACTTAGTCATTTTAAACTATTGCTGAGTATTTCGGCCTAAAAGCTTTCAGTTTTCAGTGGAGGCAGGAGCAAATTTGCATTCATTGTGCATCCTTTATAAAGCCAAGGTGTAGTGACATTCAAGCTACTTATATAGCTATATATAACTATATACCAAAATAGAGCATATGAGGCCGTGTGAAAAATACATTTGAAAACGCCCATCAAATCCTAATTTCTTTTAAACCTGATTATAACATAGATATAGACAAAACACAGTTTTACAATATCTGCATATATGTGTCGAGCGCCCACTGCAGGATCATCTCAAGAAGCTCCTGGATGGACCCTTAGGAAACAGGTGCTCACATTGACTGCTGAAAGAACAAAGATCTATTTTGGTGTCCATCAACAAAACACATGTTAATCACAAAATGTTTTCGAAAAATGCAAAAGTTGGTTCAGGAAAATAGTCATAAACCAAAAAAGCATTTTTAAGACACTTGCTCACTTATGCATTCGTGTTCTTTGCACATTTAGAATAATATTAAATTAAGGCATATTAAGATGTTCACTGTATAATAAACACATTTTTGTAATCATTTAGTACTCTGTTAAAACAATAGTTTGATTACATTCATTACATTTTAACTTTAAATAAAATATAAGAAAGGCAACACCTATGGTCTTACTTTATCTGAAATGGGCGACCAGAGAGCTTAAATATCAATTAAATATAAAATATCAATAAACTTGAAGCATCAGAATTAGTATCGGCCGATCACCATGATAAAAAAACCTGTATTTGGTATCGGTGGAGAAAATCCTGATCGTAACATCCCTACTAAAACCTAAAACATGTTATATTTGGTTATATAAAGTTTTCTTGTCGTTTTATCAAGCAGCTTCTTAAGGTCCCTGAGAAGCTTTCAAAAGAATTTTAAAGGATTCTGAGCTCTCACTGGCTCTCCTTTCATTAATAAGCAGTCAGACATCAATCTGAAATATATTTTCCAATTAAATATAATGTAAGTTTTGTCATGACATGTATGTTTGCTAAATTATATTTGTCTGTTTAACTAATTGCACACATGCTGGCATACAGCTTTAGATCAATCTTTTTTTTAAATAATAAGAAAAAATTCACTCAAGTGTTTTTATATGCTAGAGAATTAAAATAACACTTGTGTAAGAATCAAATTCAAATTCTTATAATCCATATTGTCATATACATTATATTGCCAAGAATATTTGCTCTCCTGCTTTGACTTGCATATGAAGTGACATCATATTTCTAATCCATAGAGTTTGATGTGATGTTGGTTTATCCATATATATATATATATATATATATATATATATATATAAACACACAAACACAAACATCCAAATGTTTTGATCATTTGGATGGGTGAGTGAATACTTTTGTGAATATAGTGTATCACCTCTCAAAAATCTGCATCTGTCAACAACTCTGTGAATGATGAGTGGGAAGTCATGGCCTAGGGGTTACAGAGTTTGACTCCTAACCCTAGGGTTATGGGTTCAGGTCTTGGGCATGCAATATCATGACTCAGGCACGGAACCCCGAACTGCTCCCCCGGCACCGCGGCATAAATGGATGCCCAAGCCATGTGTTGGGTGTTACCAGTACGAATCTCCGGCAGTTTGGGTCACCCCCATTTTATGTCTTGACTTTTCTCGTGTGGGGTCTGAATGTGTAATTCTTATCAACAGATCATCTCCTTAACGCCCAGCGGGGAAAACATGCAGTAGGGAGTCAACATGATTGCGTGCACACTCTCCTGTTTTGCAGAAAGGCACGTTCCTGCTTGAGAGTGACATTGAAGGAAAGAATTCCCTCTTGGAAAACCCTGCCCTCTCGTGTCGTGAGTCGCTAGGAGCTCCTCACGCTGCTGCAGACGGTTACTGTGAGTGGAAATGACGCCACAGTCTTAAATTTGCTAACGTGGAGGACAATAGAGAACCAAAGAACCGGGTTTCCTTGAATTGTGAGCAGTTTCCACTGCTAAGTGTAAGACAACACGCCGAAGGCTCATTTTTTCCCTAAAGTGCCGGACAGGATTGGAAATGTAAATGGTGTGAAACAGTAAAGATTTAGTATTGCCGGTGCGCACCTGTCCCTCGAGGCCGCCAACTTGAACGTCACAAAAATGAATTATATTTAGAGACACAAATAGAAAAATGGAAAAACACAAGTTATATGAATAGGTAACATTTATTGGAGCTAGGTAAAAAATAAAGTGCAATTTTTACATAAGAGGCGGTGGAATATTTTTCAGTAGCCAAAAATATAACCATTGTTGCGTCTGCTTATAATACTTTAGTTATTAAAGGGACAGTTCACCTATAAATGAGTCGTTTATAAATTTACTAGATCGTTCTGTTGACAAAACAACTCTATATATTGCTCGATCCATCTCATGAGTTTGAACCCAGGCATTGTACATATTTGGATAATATCATTCATTGTAAGCTGCTTTAAATAAGTGTCTGTAAAATGTAAACATAATGGTAATGAATGGGGAGTGTAGCATTTATAGGATAGGTTTGCACAGAAAACTTCTTACCAAATATTAGGCTCTAAAGTCAATAGTCTGTGTTCTATGGATCCGTCTTGAATGCTCCAGTCCCCATCGTTATTGCGTGGAAAGACAAACAACATGTCCCTTCCAGATAACACAACACAGACAAACAAATGACATGAGAGTAAAAACTTTCATTTTTGGTGAACTGTTCCTTTAATAAAGACATTGCTATCTAATCTCAGATTTATAAAACTTGATTGGTTGGGTTGTTAGTTGCTGCTCCATTGAATTATTCAGCAAAACAGAATTTATGCTCATACAAATGTATATTTTTTTACGATTATGGTATTTTATACTGGTGTGTTACAGTATGCTCTAGGCATCGTTTGGGTCCTTTTCTAAGGACGTTCTTTCAGGAGGCCATGATCTTCTTCTTGCACTCCACGGAGCACAACAGCATGCCCTGCAGAGCCATGAAGCGCTGGCCTATCAGGCACTTGGTACAACAGGAACACCGAAAGCATTGGGGATCAGCATGCCAGTGGTGCTCTCCATATGGCACGCGTTGAGCTTCGGGGTCAATGGGTTTTTGACAGGCCTTACAGTACTAAAGACAGAAACACAAGAACCTTAACCTACATGTAATTCAAACAACATAATAATACTTTTTGGGAATCTTGTTCTTCCCTGATCCAAATAAAGATAAACTAAGCTATTCAATTGCAGTTTATGCAGCTGGTCACATTAAGTCTCATCCAAATATTACAACAAAAAGCCCATGTCAAACGGATGATTCATATGATCTGTGTCAGAAGACAGCCAGGCACTGAGAGGAAAAGAGTGGAGTGATCGGAGGAGAACAGTGGTGTCTTATATCATAGATCCATTAGAAGAGAATGTGGCCTCCCTCTTTCCTCTGATTATCATATCACTGGCACTTCCTTAATCCCCTTCACCTGCTGCTGAACCGGCACGACTGCCAAATACATGCCGAGCCTGTTAGTTTTAATAGACAAAGCTTTGCAGGAATTTTACATATGTTTTGGTAGTTGTAAATGGATGGCTGTACAGTGGGAGAGTTTGTTAAACCATCTGCTACATATTTTAAATGTTTGATGTGGCTTTGCAGCACTTTTAAGCAAGAAACATTTAAAGAGACCCTCAGATTCCATACCTCATTTTGCATTCCCTTGTGTGTGTTTAAGTACCTGTAAACAATCTGTCTCAAATCCCAAAGTTTATGATAAAGCACGTTAATGTATTAAATTATTATTAACAAATAATCATCACATATGTTGAACAGGACCCTTATATTATAAAGAGGAGCAAATTTTCTTCTGAACTTAAATATTTGCTCTATAAGCTCTTAGTTTTTTTCTCGGAATGACCGATTTGATCCTTATACAGCATAAAACATAGGCATTACTTTCTCCGAGTGATTCCTATGGAGAAAAATAGCTTCCTGCACTTCACATCGTAGTATTCACACCATAGAAGAGAGGCACGAGCAAATAACTTAACTAATAGTTTGATCACCAAACAAGGGTCACTTTAAATCAGGATTAATATTGAATATTGTCATGATTGGGCGAGAAAAGGAAAGCATGTTTACCACAGCATGATTCTTCATATAGCAGGGTTTGCAGACAGGCTTCTCGTTCTCCATGACGTAGGTCTCTCCGGCCAACACACAGTCACAGTCAAAACAGCAGAAGTGCTTCAGATGCCAGTTAAGATCCTCGGCTTGTGTGTATTCATTACTGAAGATGAGCTGCAAGACCACACAATTTTGGCTTTATAATATTTAGAATTATAAATGCATTTGATGTAATGCTTTTATCAATGTTATGTTTTACAAAAGGTGCACTTCGGGATGACCCAGGTTAATAGCCCGATCTGTGGTCCTTTGCCGTTGCCCTCTCTACCAAACCAAAACTTTCCTGTAAATCTTCACTGTCCCTCCTGTCATCTTATATCTGTAAATATTTATAAACTCTTAAAGTGATAATTTACCCAAAAATGAAAAAAGTGGCATCATTTACTCACCACCCTCTACTCTTTTCATACCTGTTTGATACAAAAGAAGATATTCTGAGAAAAAGTTGGTACCTGAACAGCATTGGCAACCCTTCACTTTTGTTGTATGGACCCAAAACTAATGCAAGTGAATGAGTACCACTTCAAAAATATTCTTCAAAACTTTTTTGTTCTTTGAAAAAAATAGAGAGTCACATAGGTTTGTAATGAAAAAGATAGATTAAATGATGGCACCATATTCATTTTGGGATGAACTATTACTTGGACAGGTAAGTGTTCTACTTTGTTGACCTTATCTTAAATAAATGAAAGGGACAACACAAGTTGTGTTCAAGTAATTTAAAATGTAACCCTTTCTTAGAAAAGATTGAGAAAAACCCCATTTTATAAATACCTTTACCCTTTAGCCTTCACTTCTCACCTCATCGCAACCTGCGCATCGTGGCTTCTCGCTGTCTCCATAATGTCGACCACAGAACAGCTGGCCCTTCTTCCAAAAATAGATCATATCCACCAACAGCTCAGTGCAAGTACAGCAAACAAAGCACCCCGGGTGCCAGAGTTTATCGTAGCCCGCCCTCTCGGCGTACACAGCTGGCTCACCCTTCTTCATGGGTTGCTGGCATCGGTGGCAAGACTGTGGGCAGAGATCCGGTGATGAGTTAAGCTTGGCATGAACATCAATGAAGACAAGTGCAAAAAAAATTGTGGCAGCATTTGATTTTAAATGAGCGAACTGTTCAGTTTTGCAATTCACCACCCCGGGGGTCACAACATTTTCATCCACCTTACAGTAAAACATTATTTTATCATCAGGTCATGTGGGTGTGCAAAGGACAATATATTTTCTTAATATATAATATAATATAATTATCTTAATTATAATTAAGATAATATATTTTTAAATTCTTTAAAACAAGCAAAAACATCAGGCTGTTGGCAACCACATATTTTCATTAAGAGAATTCATACACTTTTTTTTCATAAAAAATTAATTCGACCTCAAACATATCCAAAGGGGACTAAGCGTGATTTATTGAATTTATTAGGAACTCCTGTGGAAGAACATAATGTTCATTCCATCTGCATGACTAAAAGCGGGCTTGGCAGAACCTGGCCTCCTCTCATGATAATAAAGTGAATGAGATAGGAGGTGGAGAAGGATACAGGACATCTCCTGCTGCGCACATGTTGTGGAAATAAACATTAGTGCACAAGACGTTCAAAAGGAAGTTTTTGGTAAAACAGATCTAAACAGGATCCACAAAATTAGAACTTTTTAAGTATAACTGTTTATTCTATTGGTTGAGCTGCAATCATTTAACTTTTTTTCTATTTTGGGGTTTAGCTTTGTTTACCTTGTTTACCTTTCTTCATCTTAATTTTGTTTAGCGTTTTATTTTTTTGCGACAGACCTATTTAATTTGTTTTCATTTATATACAGCAGATTATGAACCCATTATGATTGTTTGCCCAAAAATATACATTTTGTAATCATTTACTCACCTTCATGTCTGTGTGACATATGAGACACAAAAACAGAATATTTTGAAGAATGTTGGTTACTGAACAATGGCATCAATTTACTTCTATTGTACAAACACAAAACCAGGGTTCGATTATGAACTGTCTTCAAAATATCTTCTTTAGTGTTATGCAGTATAAAGATGGTCAGATTTTCGAAGACAAGATGGTGATTAAATTATATCAGAATTTTTATTTTTGGTTGAATTATTTTAAATTGTTGTTTAGTTCTAATAAATTAAATCTTTTTTTGATTTTTAGTTTCATATTTTAAGTTTTGTTCAAAATACTGTGGCTTTTCTGGGATAATCTTATTATTAATCACTTTTAGTTTGTCTGTAATTTGCTATACATAAAAACGATGGTAAAATGAATGAATATAAATGTGATCCTACAATATCAAAAACCTATAACCGTTTATTGTATCCAGTCAGAAGCTCACAAACTCAACATGGAATAAGTCTCTTTTTACTTTCTTAACTTTATGTTTCATACGTGCAATACTTACATAGTTACCAGAATGTCCACTTGGTGAGGTTCCAGCAGCTCCAGGTGCACCAACTCTTCCCATGGTAGCAACAGCATCAGTTCCTGGTCTTCCTGGCGTTCCCGCACCAGGCTTGGCTCCGGTCCCTTGACCTTGAGGTCCCTTATCACCAGATAGGCCTGCCTGATTTTCGATCTCTTCTGGGAGGGTAATGTCGCCTATGCCCAGCGCCTCGTCCTTATACTTGCGGACATACTGCTGCATTTGCTTGACCTCGGCGGGCGTGAGTTCGTGGCAGCGTTCAGGGTCCTGGTCATGTTCTGGAAGCTGCTTGGCCATTTGTTTCTTACGGTAGTCTGCTCCGGATGTACCAGCAATGGGCCGGCGTTCAGGAGGCAGAAGCTCCATGTAGCGCAGAGTCTGAGAAGAAAAGAGTTTGGTTGAGTTTTGAATTCTGTTGACTTGCTAAAATTGTTTTGGTAAAACTTGTTAAATCTCTTTTAAACTTTTTTAAAGGGGTAGTTTGCCCAAAAAAATATTCTGTCCTTTTAAAAAAATATTTACTCTTTTGTCATGTCAAAGTCTGTATGACTTTCTTTCTTCTGCAGAACATTAAATGGAAACCATTGGTTCCGATAGACTTGCAAATATATGTCAATGTGGACCGACAATCTTTAAAATATCTTATTTTTATTTTAAGAATAATTAAAGTTAAGCACTTTTAAATTGAACAACATCTTGACCTAATTAACTAATAGGACAGTGAAAGGATGTCTTAAGTTTCAGTCACAAAAATGTAATTTGTCAAATTAAATGGATAACAATGACCCCTAGTGGATTCAAGTACAATAGCACAATTAATCCTTCCAAAAGTATTACAAATTATGAATTTAAGACACATATAAATAAATATAATTGCATCTTTAGTAAATATGAAGACTCACCAAGCTTTGGTTGATCCCAGGTGGAGCCCATTCATAGGTGATGGATTTGACCACATTAGTTTTGGCAGGTACAGGGATGGGAGTTGCTGCAACAGGAGCGCCTGCACCATGAAGTTTAGCTGGTGAGGCAGAAGAGGAGACAACAGAATGCCCTGCTCTCGGGACGCCTGCCTGCCCTGCTCCTGGGACACCAGGATATCCTAAACCTGGGACGCCCGCATGCCCTGCTCCCGGGACGCCCGCATGCCCTGCTCCCGGGACGCCCGCATGCCCTGCTCCCGGGACGCCCGCATGCCCTGCTCCCGGGACGCCCGCATGCCCTGCTCCCGGGACGCCCGCATGCCCTGCTCCCGGGACGCCCGCATGCCCTGCTCCCGGGACGCCCGCATGCCCTGCTTCCGGGACGCCCGCATGCCCTGCTCCCGGGACGCCCGTATGTCCTGCTCCTTGGACGCCCACACGCCCTACTCCTGGTACGCCTGCATGCCCTGCTGCCGAGACTCCCGCATGCCCTGCTCCCGGGACACCAGGATATCCTAAACCCGGGACGCCCGTCTGCCCTGCTCCCGGGACGCCCGTCTGCCCTGCTCCCGAGACTCCCGCCTGCCCTGCTCCCGGGACGCCCGTCTGCCCTGCTCCCGGGACGCCCGTCTGCCCTGCTCCCGGGACGCCCGTCTGCCCTGCTCCCGGGACGCCCGTCTGCCCTGCTCCCGGGACGCCCGTCTGCCCTGCTCCTGGGCCAGAATAAACATGCCCTCCAGCTCCTGGTGCACCTGTGCCACCAGCATAAGGGGCATGTGAAGGCTGATTGCTTGGGGTCTGGGTTTGGCTGGAGCCCTGGATATACGTGCCAGCAGAAAAAGGTGCAGCAGTGCTGATGGTGGGAGACGGGAGGCAGATGGTGACCTGGTGCCCCCTGTAGGACGGGATACCATCTCTCTTTAGCTTGGCTATGAGGCCTGTGTACTTTGTGTCCTCGAAAAGCTTCCCCACCTTCTTATCCTCCTCACTCTCAAGCTGCACATCATGGTCCTCCAAACCACACTTGCAGTTTCTGCAGATCTTTCTGTAAGGAGTTTCAAGTACAAGAATTATGGGATGGACCAACCAAATCAATAGTCTACTCGGGGAAAAAGAGGGGGTTTAACTTATTAATAGTATATCAGAAAGCCAAATGAGATTTACAGGAAAGCATAATATCCCTCTTAGAAAAGCCGTCTGGATGACTTATGACTGTTTTGTTTGGTTAGGAGTCTTATATCACAGGTTTGGATTGCCGTGAACATGTCAAGTTATAACATGCATAGATATTCTGTAATAATGTGGAACCATGAAGCCTTGAACATTCCATAAAGGTATAGTCCACTCAAAAATGAAAATCCTGAATTACTTACCAGTTGTTCCAAACCCTAACTCACTAACTCACTTCTTTTCTAATCTACTCACTCTATCAAAAAAAAAATTAAAAAAAACTTTGTAACTTCTCTCTCTGTGTAACTTGGTAGCATTGTTGTAGCACTTGTTCACCTATTGTTGTATCGGCTATTTACCGCTTCATTGTCTCCTCGACTATTGTAAGTCGCTTTGGATAAAAGCGTCTGCTAAATGACTAAATGTATATGTAAATATAAACCTATATACATTTCTTTGCTTAGTTGAACACACATTAGTTGAGACACATTTGGACGAATGTTTTCCTCCTATGCTGGTGAATGAGTACCAATAACGGTTTAGTTTCAACCATTTGTTTAAAACCATTTGTTATCTTTCTGTTATAAGCTTTCTTCTTAATTGATAAATACTCCCCTCCAGTTGTTAAAGCCTGATGAAAAACTTTGTTTGATTCAACACAAAATCAGATATTTGAAGGAATGTCATCAACTGACGGTTCTGGGGCAGCATTGACTACTATAGTACAAACCAAAATGTATTTTTTGTTCTGATGAACTTAGAAGATATTTTGAAGAATTTTGGAAAGCACACCGTTCTGGGGCACCTTTGACTCCCATTTAAATGTTTTCTACTACGGTGGTGAATGGTAGCCCAGAAATGCTACCATTCTTCCAAATATCTTCCCTTGTGTTCAACAGACCAAATAAATGAATAAAGGTTCCAACTAACTTTTTTCCTTTTCGGATTAACTGTCCCTTTAAGAAAAAGCTGTTTTACATAAGTATAAGACCAAATAATGCCTTCTGCTTAATGCTAACACATAAATCACAGATGCACATTATAAAGAAGCCTTGAATGCTTCAGCATGTCAAGATATAAAGAGAAAGGTCTGTAAATTGATGGTTTCCGGTCGCTTGAAAGGAACAGAGCCATCTTTGTTTAAACAGAATAAATCCAACAAACCATCACAAGGGTTCTGAGTGGGTAGCTCAAGAGAGTGATTCTGACTTGTTACTTACTATATTTCATATATATAAATGTATACTCATTAACCAAACACTTTTAATCAAAGTGACTTTCAAGAGAAAATGAAAGATTAAACAATGAGTAACAGGAAGTGGGTGTGCCCAAATTGTCAGAGTCACTTCAGGCAAACAGTGTTGGAAATAAAACAGATGAAATCACTAGCTTTGAACCAAGACCACATCTCTTCATCCAGGAATTCCCAAAGCCACATGAGGGCGGTTGGGGATGACATGCAACAATGATGTAGTGATTGGGTCCTCGCCAAATCACCTTCGCACCTGTCTGAATCTTTCTTTAAGAAAACAAATGGGCAGCTGAAGACAGACATATGATTTCTTACCTCACCAACTCGAGAGATACTACACTATATGCTTTCATGTCACCAGGAAGATTGTACTTTATAAATGATCATTGAAAGATCCATGAATGGCAACATTATTCATATACGAAAATCGGCACAAACCTCCAAAAGTGAAGATCGAAACCTTCGCACTTGTCCTTGCATTTCAGACAGGGGGCACCTGCTCCAATCTCATGGCCCAGGGTTATCTGCCAATACAACACATTATTCAAAAGATATTATTTTAAAGACCCTTGAGACTTAAATGTTGAAATAAAGAATTCAACATCTTGCCCTATGAGATTTAATGTTTGATGTTGATGTCTGGTCAGGCTGAAAACAGTCTACTTCCCTAAATATTATATAAATATTATAAATCTCATTGAAATCCTTGAGTCCACAGCTGTCAGGAGTTAGGCACCAAAGCTGAAAGACAGCCTTATAAGGTCAAGTATTTATCAAGTTGGAGAAAGCTTGGAGGATCTCAGCACATCCATGCGTTTTATGTCAGCACAAAGGCTGAAACACAATGCGTGTGGGTTGACTTCGGGCAGACCAGCGCACTAAAATGCCATAACACCCACCGTGGGATTCTGGATTACAAACCTGGAGCTTCTATTTACACCAACAAAAGCTGTTTTAAACATCCAGTGTGTTTGGTTTACGCATTTATAAAACAATCCGACTATTTTGTACGCAGAACACAAAATAAGATATTTAAAGCAAGCTTATAAACAACAGTGCCCCCCCCCTTTACTTCTGTATGGACAAATGCAAGGGATCAGTGCATGTTACCAACATTCTTTAAAATATCTTCTTTTGTGTTCTGCAGAAAAAAGAAAGCTGTGATGTTTGATGACCTTTTTTCAATATGACGGACTTAAAAACAAGAAACTTTTCATCTTTTCTTTGCATTTTGACACATTTCTCTCTCTTTTATTATTGCATATATATATATATATATCACAACACATTACAGAAACTACCAACCACTATACTTCACATTTACTCAGCTTGTGTTGCATTATATCAACAAAATATACTATTTAATAGTGACTGCATTGGTTTCACAGTATAATAACATTGTGTTTGCTGCATATAAATATAAATATAAATAATTTAATAAAAACATGCAAACATCTAAACAAAGTTCCACATGTTTTTTTTTTATTTTACTTCCTTTAAATTGCCCACTTCCCTTTTCTTAATAAATGAAACCACGTGTTTTCAGTTTTTGTAATGCCAAATATTTCAAAATGTGTAACAATAGAATTGGGTTTACCTTAAGGGCGTTGCCATTTTTTATAACTAACCTTTGGGACCAGTCCCCAAAAACAACAAACATGACGTCACCTTTTTAATTTCTTTCTCGATCTCCATCTTCAGCTTGTCGGGAATTAACTCGTTTTCCACTCTTGTTAAACGGGACAGTTCCCCACTTCTGTCCCTCTCTCTCAAATCTCACTCACGCTGCATTACACTTCCGCTGTTTGTCAGATGCGTTGGTTCATCCAATAGGAGTTGAGTTTGGTGTCTTGGTGACCAATCAGAGTGAGAAATGAGTCGGCGCTGTTGAAAAGTGAAACGGTGAATGAAAGGAAAGCAAAAAAGTTAAATAAAAAAGTGGAAATAAAAAGTGGGAAAAAGTAATTATAATTTATTTAATTCCTTCTGAAATTAAAATTATTTAAATTTTAAGAACATAATATTTTAAAATTTGAATCGTTCTTGTAAAAAACATCATGTCATGAATCAAGTTGTTTCAAACCTGTATACATTTCAGTGTTAGGTTTAAGACAAAGGGAGATATTTGTAAGAATGTGAGCAATTTAAGGGGCACCAATGACTACCATAGAAAAGAAACAGATGCTTCTTGTTCTGTTGAACACAAAAGAAGATATTTTACAGAGTTTAAAACAATATTATACTTTGACTATAATTAAATATTTCTACTGTGGTGATTAAATCATTTCTAACATCCCCAACAGATTAGGAGAGGTCACACCACATGCATTGAAAGTTCAGAAGAGCAGGAAACAACAGTATCACACAAACCCTGTGTTGGGCTCAGAGGAAGCTGTGGTTAGGCTCAGAGTGTTGCAAACACAACTGTTCGTTGTACAATTTTGTTTTACTAAACATCATACAGTCTGCTTCTTTCCTAAGGTTTAATAAAATCCCTTTTAACAGCTTTGCCCTAACAAAGAATGCATGGCTTCAGTCATTTTGTGAGAGAGAATGTGTATACAAACTTAAATTTACTCAACCACAAGTTGTCCATATCTGTTCTGTTCTGTTAACCAAGTTGGTTGTCGATTGTGACACGTTTGTACAAAATATCTACTTTTGAACAAAACAAAACAACACAAAAGTAAACTTTCTTTTATTGCCTTTTTTAATTGCCACATAAATCTTAGTTGCCATCATTTTTCCAAATACCTTGCAAAGTGTGTAACCAATAAAAAATTTATATTAGGAACAACCTTGAGAAATTTTGATTTATGGATCAACGGTCCCTTTAAACATAAAACTGCATCTTTGTCTACTCAAATGCGAATGTAAGGCCTTACAGGTTTTTTTTAATGTGTCGACTATATCTTCAGACACTACCATTGTAGTTTTTTCATTCTCACTCAATGCAAAGATATTATTTCTTTATTAAGTTCTGACCTGTTTTCACAGGGCAAGGACACCAAACAAGAATGTGTTCTTGAGAAATTGTCCCTTTTCTTGCTAAATTTAGTAACAGAGAAGACAAACAGCTGCCTTTTTCTCACCCATTACACTCCAGTTGCAATGTTATACAACGCAGCAGACTATCAATTATTACTGTCTATCAATTACTATTATAACTGCTCAAGACAAAATAAAGTATATTAAAAGATTGATGTGTTGATGACTTATAAAAGGAATCAAGTCCTAATTATAATATCTGTGGTTCTCTCTTACCCACCAATCTCTTCACACAGGCATTTGATATAGTGCAAAATAGTTTAGATGGTATTATTTAATCCCTCATTTCATGGTCTTGTGAATATGAAGCTGCACATGATGTCAAATAGGTAAACAGCTTGTAATTGTGGGTTGAATAAGATTGTGGGAAGCAAAGCAGCAGGTTCATATATCTCTGTCAGCATTACAACTACAAGGTCATAACCACCACGGCTGTGTATAAAGGGTGGTTCATACCGTTGAACCCTTAACACCGAGCAAGATGAAGGGGCTGCTGGTTTTGACTGCTCTTTTTGTGGCCGTCTTTGGCAAAGAGACTTTCGAGGGGTGAGTTGGCAAATCTTTTTTTTACAGTTCTTGTAGTGTCGTGTAAGCAGTGTCAAATAAAAACCAAAGTTTGTTTGAATGAAAATTAACAAAACACACTGGAGATAAGGTTTATATAATATTCATATATACTGCATATATAAATAGCAAATATTATTTATTTATATTAAAAATATAATATTTTTTTATTATTCATATACATATGATTTATATTTAATATTATATTTATTATATCACAATATAAGATTTTTTTTTGTTTGCAAATATAAATAGCCCTACTTAAAGTTTTTATTATAAGTTTGATGCACTAAACTTTACAATATAAGTTTATTTGTATTTGCATAAATGATTGACATTCTATTTTATGGTTATAAAAATATACTAAATATAAGGCTACAACAATTTAGCATCAAGTCACAGATGATGTCTACCATTCAATGAGTGTATATCCATATCTTTGCAGTCATCAGGTTCTTCGGATCACTGCACAAGATGCAGAACAGATCAGTCTCCTGAAAGAGCTCTCTGAACAACAACATCTTGGGGTAAGTCATTATAAAACTTTAGGGCGAAATTTTCAGAATTATGAATGAATGTTCATAAATTTCATTATTTGTGTTATAACCTAAGCTGGACTTCTGGATGGAGCCTGTTCATGAGTCTCTCCCCGTTGATGTCCGTGTCCCATTCAACAGTCTCCAGGCTGTTAGGGCTTTCCTGGCATCCAGCAGCATCCAGTATCGTGTCATGATCGAGGATGTCCAGGTGGGAAAATATTTTCACAAAATTGGTTGTTGAAGCTTGTATTCAACCGTTTAATTCGTAAAAGAATCATACGACATCTGATTTATTTTTCAGTAATCACTACATGTATAATGAACTGTTAAAAGCATGGATTACCCTAAATAAAACATTTATCACCTTTGAGTTGTTTCAAATCTGTGTAAGTTTCTTTGTTCTAAAAAATACAGAGAAAGATTTTAGAAGAATGCTTGAACAGTTATTGGACCCTATTGCCTACCATAATAGAAAAAAATAGTGCCACGGTAGTCATTGTTGTCCAAAACTGTTATAACCAAACAAAGTAATTATGCAGATTTGAAGTAACTAGAGTGTGTTACTTTTCATTTTGGGCAAACTAACCCTTTACATTTGACCATATAATTCTTGTTCTAAAAGGATTTGCTGGACAATGAGCAACAACAGATGGTGAAACATCGTGCTGTTAGTACCGATGACTTTATCTACAGCAACTACCATGACTTGAACACTGTAAGTTTAGCGAAATCTTATCTCACTGAGCATTATTTCATATATTTTCCATAAATGTTTTATGCTTCCTATGAATTCCTGTCTTGTGTCTCTGATTTGTTTATTGTTGTGCTTGATTTAGATTTACCTCTTCATGAACATGTTAGTGGCAGAGAACAGCGGTTTGGTTAGCCAAATTCAAATTGGTCAGAGCTATGAGGGTCGACCTTTGAATGTACTAAAGGTATTCATTTTAGGCATTATATTAACGAGTAAATATGGCGATTGTGTCTTTGGACACAAAAATTATGCTTTGGACAGTCTTTATATCTGTATCATGATGAGTGGATTTTGTCTCACACAGTTCAGCACTGGTGCGGGACGTCCTGGTATCTGGATCGACACTGGCATCCACTCCAGAGAATGGGTCACCCAGGCCAGTGGAGTCTGGTTTGCCAAGAAGGCAAGTCTATCACATCCAACTCAACATTCTTTTCATATGTATAGAAAAATGAAACTCAAATTTGTACTTTATTTGTGAAGATTGTCAAAGACTACGGGCGTGACTCTGTTCTTACCGACATCCTGAACAAATACGACATCTTTCTGGAGATCGTCACCAACCCTGATGGCTACCAGTATACCCACACCAGCGTGAGTTTTGCATTTGAAATGTTAAAAATTATGTGCAATATTCCTTTCGGTATTAAATTGTGTAACCCACTTGTCTGTTTGGTAAAGAACCGCATGTGGCGTAAAACCAGAAAGCCAAACCCTGGCTCAAGCTGTGTCGGAGTGGACCCCAACAGGAACTGGGACGCTGGTTTTGGAGGTGGGATGTTTGTAATGTAACACTTTATCAGTATCTTATGTATGTATTGATTGGTCTTTCAATTTTAGGAGGTGGTTCCAGCAGCAATCCCTGTACTGAGACCTACCGTGGACCCAGCCCTCATTCAGAGCCTGAGGTCAAAGCCATTGTGGACTTTGTGAAATCTCACGGCAACTTCAAGGCTTTCGTGTCCATTCACAGCTATTCCCAAATGCTCCTCTACCCATACGGATACACAAGCACTCCTGCCAAAGACCAGGCAGAACTGGTATGCTTGCTTAAAAACATAATGTATCGTTTCAAATAGATGAAATGTTTCGATTTGATAACATTTTAATGTCCCTACAGCATGCCCTCGCCAAAAAAGCTGTCTCTGATCTTCAGTCCCTGTATAACACTCGCTACACTTATGGCAGCATCATCACCACAATCTGTAAGTTCACTTTAACAAACCTTTGGAATGATAAAACCATCCTGACACTATGTTCAAAACCTTTTTCACTTTCATTGTTTTTAGACCAAGCCAGCGGAGGAACTGTTGACTGGACCTACAATCAGGGCATCAAGTACTCGTACACCTTTGAGCTGAGAGACACCGGTCGCTATGGTTTCATCCTGCCTGCCAATCAAATCATCCCCACTGCCGAAGAGACCTGGCTGGCTCTGATGGCCATTATGGAGCACACCAAGAATAATCCATATTAAACACTCAACAGAATCACAGAAAGACAGCATGAGTGGGAAAATAACTGCAGAAATGTTACAGGTGAATGTTGAATTAAAACAAAAACAAATATTTGTGGTAAACGTGAATAGTATTGAATTTACTTGCTAATATAACGAACCTGTTATTTTTCATCATATGCATTGAATAAAAAAGAATCCAAAAGTAAAAATGTTGGCAACAATTGCTGAGTGATTTATTCTGGAAAACGACTTTACCACATTACACATCTTATGACAAACATATTTCACGAATAAGTGTATTTTTTTATTCTTTATCGCTTAGTACAATCTGAAATCTAGTACTTTTACTTCTTATATTTCATTGCATTATTAACAATAGTCTGTAAAAGCACTAGATTTTTCATTTAATTTAATTCTGTATTGAAGGTAAAACATGAAAAAAATATTTATTTGTGGAGCAAAATATATTATATGCTTTAAAAGGTAGTGAATTCATTTTTACAAAGTATAAAACCTAAACCAAAGTATAGATACTCCACAAAAATACTAGAGTAAAAGTAACAATACCAAGTGGTTTCCACTTCTCCTCATTTTTACTTTTCTTTTGTTACAACACAGAATAAATTTTATAGGTCTACCCAGAAACAAAAGACCACATACAAGCAATAGATAATTTCTAAAACAGTATTATTGTGATAAATATTGCTCAAAGTGATATGTCACATTATAAGGTGGGGTAATGTTTGATAGAAACCACACGCACGGGCCAAAGCTGGCGTAAAAGCTGTTCTTTATTCTGCAAATATACTGCAAAGAGTTATGTCTTTCCAAACACTTTGTTTGTTTCATTGTTTTCTTATTTATCTGACTCCATTAGATAAAAACCTTGTTCAAATAGTACTGTTTGTATTTAATGCTGCTATGATCAAAGATAATTATGCAATTTAGTATTATGCAAGTTTGAATCTCTTGCTTATTCTAAATGAACACTTTTAATATTTGCCACTAACCTAAACAGGATCAGCGGTAACAAAAATATAACATGATTTATTAGAGTTAATTCAGAATAATTCAGAGTAATTCAAACATGACAATTTATTTACCAGGTATATGGTTCATGACAATAGCATAATCAATGTGGAAATAAAATTGACATTGAATACTTGATAAACCTATGAGCCTAAGATGAATACTTGACAGTCCAAAGGTAAAGTGTAAAAAACATTATGCTTTGTGGGTCCAAATCCAACAGCATCACGGGGGTTCATCATGATAAGGTTCCCCTGAGCATTTTGCCAGCTTTCCTAAAATACACCATACAAAAAAAAAACTTCCTACAAATGAAAACATGATTTACATTGTTAAGGACAATGAGAATTTGCCCGAGGACCCTGGGAAAAACTCTCTATAACTTTCTATGTTTTTTGAAGGATGTGGTGAAAGTATACCTTGGCTCCGGCCTTTTAATTCATAAATACAATTCTTTCAACATGTACCTATCCTAATGTCATTTCAAACCTGCATGACTCTCTTCTGCAGAATACACAAAAATGATTCTTTAAAATAATATTGGTATTCAAACAACAATGTCACCCATTGACTTACACTATTTGAGACATCTCTTAAAGGAGGGCTGTCAAGTAGTTTCATGGATTATACTTGTTGAGACTGCTAAACATGTTGAGTTGTTAACTTCAACTTGGTCCACTTGTTAAAACCAACTTAGATGCATTACGTAATACAACACACTCCCATTCAGTCAAAGGCTTCGGTAAAAATCTTTCAAATATTCAACTTATTGCCATCACTAGACTAAGAGTTATTTATTTGCCATTGTCCTGGAAAATCCAGCCCATGCACCAATTAGAGAGCGCAAAAGAGCACGAGCATCAGCATGTACATTACAGGAGAATTCCTTGTGAAGAAATTGGTCTTGAGTTTTGCTCACATTCCCACCGTGGGAGCTCGGCTTTTTCTGGAAACAGCTGTAAAGCTGTATCTGTATGTATGTGTGTAAAACAGATACTTTTCAGAGATATGATCAATACGATTTTTCACTAGAGGTACACAAGATTAACATAAGATTGACAAAAACTACTCCTTTACCATTTTACAAACAGAAATGGATTGAATGGCACAAGGGATGCATTCTGTAATTGCCCAAAGTGGTTGTTTGATGGTTAAGAGAGTAAAAAAAAAGTAAAAAGTTATACACATTAGGTAAGACACAAACATAAACAAACCCAGACACATTTTTTCATACTTTACTCACCCTCTTGCAGAATACGAAAAAGTATTTTGAAAAAAGTTGGTATCCGAACGCACAGGCACCCATTCATTTCAATTATATGGACACAAAACAAATTAAAGGGGTGCCAGGTAAAGACATTCTTTAAAATATCTACTTTTGTGCTCCATGGCAGAAAAAATGTAAAGGTTGGAAGGACATGATGTGACAGTTTTTTCATTTACTTCTTATGTTTTATTTATGTTGTATTTTATTCAACATGCAATTTTTATGAGACATATTTGAGACTTCTTCAGATTTTAACTTGCCTTGTCAACCTTTCAACTGGCTTAATTATTGTATCACGTGGTATAGTACCTGAAAATCTAACATTTGTCTATTTAAGTCTATTTAATTTCATTAACGGTTGTTCAGCTTAAGGCAAACTGTGAACAGTAGATTTTACTTGGTTATTTCATCATCAGTAAACCCTGATGCAAATAAACACACCAGGAGCTATTTATATAAATGGCAAGAAAACAGATGCGATGTTCTCATCAAACTTTACCTTCATTAAAGGTTGGTTTTGGGGTTGTATGAGGCTGTGAACCAAAGCAGCAGGTTTGATGCCCCTATTAGTTCACATCCGCCTTATGAGTATATAAAGGACTCTTACATGAAAAAATTTTCAGTTCACTTGTCAAGATGAGGGGGCTTTTGGTTCTTTCTGCACTTTTTGTGGCAGTGTTAGGCAAGGCGACTTTTGAGGGGTAAGTACATAAACATAGCTATGAATCAAAATTGAGATCATTTTTAATAGATGCTGATGTTCGTAGACATCAAGTTCTTCGGATCACTGCACAAGATGCAGAACAGATCACTCTCCTGAAATGGCTCTCTGAACAGCAAAATCTTGGGGTAAGTCAGATGGGTTATATATCTCCTAAACCTCTATTATTGTTGTTTATTTAAATTTGCTTCACTTTTTCATAAAAATCTTACATGTTAAGCTGGACTTCTGGATGGACCCAGTTCATGAGTCCCTGCCCGTTGATGTCCGTGTCCCATTCAACAGTCTCCAGGCTGTCAGGGCTTTCCTGGCATATAGTCACATCCAATATCGTGTCATGATCGAGGATGTCCAGGTACACTCAAAAATAACAAAATTTATATTAAAAAATTGTAAATTTTAAAGCAGTAATATGAATTAAATATACTGTTTAAAAGTTGTGTACATGTGCGTAAAAGAATTAAATCTAATAAATAAACCTAATATTTATATTATAAACCCAAAATATTTAGTATATTTTGCAAACATATATTTTTTCAATAGATATGTTTTTCATTACATAAGCTTAAAAAAATCATAAGATTTTACAGAAATTAACTGCTTGATTTGTAATCAATTCTTTTAATATTTTCATTAAAAAACTTAAAAAACTGTTGGTTTTTTACTATTTACTAAATTTACTAAAATCTTATTAATTATATTTACAGTCTACAGTAGATGCACCTAAATAATAATTGCATTACATTAACCATTTGATAGTTTACATACAATTCAATGAAATGAAACTGTTATCTTCTTCTTCTCTCGTAAGGACTTGCTGGATGAGGAGCAGCGCCAAATGTTTAAATCTCACTTTATTCAGAGAACTACTGATGACTTTGACTATGCAAACTATCATGACCTGAGTACTGTGAGTGTTGCGCAGCTGCAGTTGCATTCACATCCAGCCATAGCTTTATAAACATGATATCCTAACAGTAATTCACACAAAATGGCCAAACACTTAATATAATATCATGCGGATTTCAGATGAATTCATTCATGGATATGCTGGTGGCAGAGAACAGCGGTCTGGTTAGCAAAATTGTGATTGGTCAGAGCTATGAGGGTCGCCCTCTAAATGTCTTGAAGGTTGGTAAAACACCTAAATTACATAATTATACAAACTAAACCTTTTCTTTATTTATGAGTTAATTAACTTCTCTAAAACAGTTCAGCACCGGTGCGGGACGTCCTGGTATCTGGATCGACACTGGCATCCACTCCAGAGAATGGGTCACCCAGGCCAGTGGAATCTGGTTTGCCAAGAAGGTTGAAAAACATCCTTTAATGTTTCATCACATAAATTCTACTTTGCATCAAAACATACATACCCATATTCTATCAAACAGATTGTCAAGGATTATGGACGTGACTCCGTCCTTACCGACATCCTTAACAACTACGACATCTTCTTGGAGATTGTCACCAACCCTGATGGCTACCAGTATACCCACACTAGCGTGAGTTTAGATTTGTATCAAATTTAGAGTTCAAATTTGTTTTCAACTGTGTCATTTAGTTGTTTGTTTGGCTTAGAACCGCATGTGGCGTAAAACTAGAAAGCCAAACCCAGGCTCCAGCTGTGTCGGGGTTGACCCCAACAGGAATTGGGGCATTGGTTTTGGAGGTGAGATACATTTGTTCACACTATAATTTATGGCACCTTAAGGGCTTTATATTCACTTGTTCCCCCAATTTTGACGAAAATGTTATTAAACCTCTGTCCTTTTTCTGCAGGGTCAGGTGCAAGTAGCAATCCCTGCTCTGAGACCTACCATGGGCCGAGTGCTAACTCTGAACCGGAGGTCAAAGCCATTGTGGACTTTGTGAAATCTCATGGCAACCTCAAGACCTTTTTGTCCATTCACAGCTATTCCCAAATGCTCCTCTACCCATACGGATACACAAGCACTCCTGCCAAAGACCAGGCAGAACTGGTATGCTTGGTTTAAAACACACCATACTCATTTAAAGCACTGAATGTTTTGGATGTGATAGCATTTTAAAATTAATTCTGTATTGTCCTCAAAAGCATGAGCTCGCCAGAAAGGCAACCTCTGAACTTCAGTCCCTGTATAACACCCGCTACACTTATGGCAGCATCATCACCACAATCTGTAAGTTCATTGACATCACACTTCTTCCAAGCTGAAATGGAAATGATTTATTCTTGAATCTCTTATCAGACCAAGCTGATGGAGTCACTGTTGACTGGACCTACAATCAGGGCATCAAGTACTCGTACACCTTTGAGCTGAGAGACACCGGTCGCTATGGTTTCATCCTGCCTGCCAATCAAATCATCCCCACTGCCGAAGAGACCTGGCTGGCTCTGATGGTTATTATGGAGC
The DNA here is from genome assembly GCA_033220385.1 of Triplophysa yarkandensis. Lineage (NCBI taxonomy): Eukaryota > Metazoa > Chordata > Actinopteri > Cypriniformes > Nemacheilidae > Triplophysa > Triplophysa yarkandensis. Next base: position 9,554,234 of record CM065677.1, on the reverse strand, counting down.
ACACCAAGAATAATCCATATTAAACCCACAATGGAATGTCAATGATTTATTAAAATGCATTAAAGAGTTACAACCTTACTCAAGTGATACTGGATGTTACATCACCTATTTTATATTCATTTAGTCAAAAATATGCCAGGTGTTGCTATGTTTTCCTTGAAAATGATATGTAAGAAAATAATATGATGGAAAAAGCATGAATACAAAACTTTCATGTATCTTTCAGCCATTCACATTGATTGCTAATAATAATAACATAATGCATACAAGCTTAAAGGTGTAGTTCACCAAAAATAGTTCAAATGTTTTACTCACCATTGAGCTGTTTCAATTCTGCATGTTTCCTTGAACAAAGAATATATTTGAGATTTTTAGATATTTGGATTTTTCCTTTTTAACCGAAAAATTCTTGGACCCCATTGAAGTAAAATATCGTTGTAAGGTTTTTGAATGCAAACAAAATGAGCTATTTTGAAGAATGTACGATAACTGATAGTTTCCGAGTATTTTTTGACTAACAGTGCAATTTTTTCCACTTTGATAGGCAATGGTGTCAAATAACTGTTTGTTTACAATCATTCTAGATTTAGATTTAAAGAGTTCAGGAGATTTCACTAAGTGTTCAAACATTGCAGTCCTGTAAATATTAACTTTAGGCAAACTGGAAAGATAAGTAGATTTACAATTTAGTAATTGATATATTGCTATAACATTATTATAATAATTGCTATAAAATTGCAAACTAGTTCAGTAAAGTAAAACCTCTAATAAATAATGTGTATAAATAAAATGATAAAAAACTAAAGGTGGTGCAATATAAGGTTTTAAGAACCAAAGCAGAAGGTTTGTCTGCAAACACACTCCTCAACTTAACTAAACATTACTCTTCAGCTAAAAATAAACACCCATGGCGGTGCTTAAAGTTTTTTGAATTTCAATATATCTCATATAAAATACAAATGGTGCAGACATCAGGTTCTTCGATTACTGCACAAGATGCAGAACAGATCACTCTCCTGAAATGGCACTCAAAAAAATTACGTCTTTGTATTTCGATAAACCATTTACAAATCACAAATTGTTCTGATAAATAAATGTTAGGGTTAATCTGGTCCATTCCTGACTCCGCCAGTGGAAGTCAATGTCCCATTCAACAGTCTCCAGGCTGTCAGAGCTGTTCAGGCATATTAAAACTTTGACTCCAGGTAGAAATACCTTAAACTTTAAAGTAATTTGGATGAAATCAAATGAAAGCCAAAAAAACATATTACATGCATTATACACAAATTTACACATAAATAACCAATTTTTCTTTTTTAAGGACTTGCTGGACGAGGAGCAACGGCAGATGTTAAAATCTCACGTTATTCCGAGAACAACAGAGGACTTTGACTATGCAAACTATAATGACCCGAGTACTGTGAGTGTTGCACAACGGCGTTATAAAAATGATTAACTCACCCTTCAGTTGTTTCAAATGTATATAGAATTATGTTTAAACAGAGAGAAAGATTGAATGATGAATGCTTCTGTTTTGGACCACATTGACTACCACAGCAAAAAAAAAAAAAAAAACTTTTTGCTATCCTATATTCTTCAAAATATCTCATTTTGATCATTAAGGAGAAACAAAGTGATACAAATACACCTGCTCCACCCTTGTAGTACTGAACAGAACAACACAAGTGCAACACTTAATTTCTCATTAATATGCAAAGTTATACTTTCAAACCAAACAGCATTACTCTCAACTGTCCTTTAGACAGGGTTGTCACATAAACATGAAAAAACTATCCCCATCCTCAAAAGTTGCCACTATCAAGATAGAATAATGGATTTAGAAGTTACCATAAACAAAGTCAAGCCACATAAATAAATTCATTTTCCCCAAAAAAAATCAGTGGAGTAAAACTGTAGGAACTGGCATCTCTGTCTTCAGCAAAATCAGCTGTCGAAATATAAGGTCAACTAAATAAAATTCATAAGTGTAAGGATAACATGCAAGAGTTTTCCCATCAATTAAAAAACATTTTAATTGGGTCTACAATATAAAAGGAATCTTTATTCAAAATTAAAATACAAAATAACCAGGTAGTTGTCATAGATTAAATTAAATTCTTCATTCTTGGTGCAAAGGAAATTTAAGCAAGTAAAGTTTCTTCTTTGAAAGGGAAATCAAAACATCACATGGCAACATTCCTTAATCTTTATGAATCCCAGCATTTAAATCTACATTAAAATATTTAAATCACAGTTTATTACATGCTGATTGTGGGCTGTAATTAAGATACATCTCATTTAGCAGAAACAGGGTAAGTCAAACTCTTAAAACTTAAAAACGTACGAGAAAAGCACCAAAAAAACTAAATACCTTCCCTCCTCTGACCATCCATCTTCAGGCATAAAAACACCACATCTAAAATACGTTTAAAGCACTGCATCATTGCTTAACCTTCACGCTTAATGCAAACATTTTTGTCTAGAACATCATAAGAAAGGAAAATAACCATCAATAAAATGAGTTCCACTAAGGCATCATCTATATAAGATACAGAAGAACATATCCTATGTCATATCCTACACACAATATACCATCAGGACAGATAAAAATATTTTCTGATGGCACAAAGTGAAAAAGAATCTGTAGTGCAAGGCCCATGGGTGAATAAACAGAAGATAAAAAAGTGCCAGTTAAGTGAGAATTGTGTACATAAATCCTGTAAAAGTAACACAAAGCTTTAGTTGCAATAGAGTCGAGATGTTGACTGGGGTCATTTCCAAGGTCGGCTACTCTGTGAACGTGCGCTTTCTGACCCAGCCATGGACGAACCCTGTCGACTGCTCCGAAGGCTAGAGGCTTTGGATCGAGCGCTGCTGGTGGACATTCTGCTGCTGAGACGACCTAAAAAAAGGGACATTTAAAGTGACAATTCACCCTAAATATACACTAGAGAGATTGCATGAGAGAGATTGAATGCAGATACTCAGATTTGATATGTCGGACTCACTGCTGGGTCCACTAGGTATAAACACCTCCTCCAGGTGAAGTTGGATTCTGTTGAGGTCCTCTGAGGAGAACCGCCACTTTTTCTCTGCAGGGTATGTCGTCTGCTGTGGTCGTTTACGACTTGCAGGCCCGGACGTTGACGGCAAACAGGAGAGGGGAATGGAGCCAGTTATCATTCCCTCAGGGAACTTCTGAGCAGCAACCTTTAACCCTAGATGTGAAAGAAAAATCAGAGAATGTTATTTTTAATATGCGCACATCCCAAAAGCAAAACAGCAGACTCACCCCCTGATAACATGAAGAGGTTCTCGAAGCCTCTCTCGCACATGGTGGTGGCCGCTTGACTGGCTATCCTTTCATCCTCATCGTACACGATTATGATCCTTCCTGAAGCATTTTTCTACATTGGTGTTAAAGGAAATTGATTTTTTATGTCACGGAAATCACACTTATATGCCCTTGTAAAGCCTGATGTCAAAGACCACAATATATGAAGGGTCATATACTTTTTCCTGGTGTAGTCGCACTATCGAGTGCCATAGGAAAACAATGAAAATAGCTGATATACACCAATCGAGTGATGTAAAACTCCCTGATTAAGTGCTTAATCTCTCTTATGACATCAGAAAAGGCCATTTAATTCATGCGATTCATTTTTTACAAATTAATAACATCATAAAGGAAAAGTTTTAAATCAGTATACATTTCTTTGTTCTCGTGAGCACAAAGATTTTTGGAAGAATAATTTTAACCAAATAGTTCCTGGACACCACTGACCACCACAATAATTTATTTTTTGTTCTATTAAATTGAAAATTAGAAGAATGTAGGGCAGTAAAAAAATCCGGGGTAATTTTGACTACCATTTTTATTTAACCAACTATTGTAGTTCAAGAACTGTTTGGTTACAAGAATTTGTTCAAAATATCTTTCTCTGTGTTCGAAATTTATAAAGATTTGGAACAACTTAAGATACCCATAATATTGACTGAGTAAGACAAGATCAAAGTTTGAAATCGTAGTGAAATTAATAGGTAAAATATTATTTTACTGCTTTTCTCAGAATTAACGTTTCAGACTTTAGCCTGGTTTTCACAGTCTGGGTCACAAATGTTTCGTGCAAATGGTGATATATTTATATTTATAAAATATATATATATTTAAACAGAGCTTGTTTATCTGTTTGTGTAATATTCTCTTGAAATGACTTGAGGCTTGGACCTGGAATTCCTTAACAAGTGGACTGCTTGAGCCATTACATTTTAATTTTTTTGTTTCAATTTACGTTAAGTGTATTATAAAACCATTAAATGTTTAAATCACATTACAGACATTTTCACTGTTAAAACGGCAACAAAAGGATACATATTCAAGCACTTCTTTGGTGTACGGGTTCATTGTCCTTGATAAAGTCGCAATTGGATAATTATATGCTGCAAAACAAAGACACCATAATGTCGTACATGTCTTTCATTTTGAAACAATACACTATTTGTCTTTCCATGTAGGTTTCCTACCACTGATAATATGGCACTGGTCGTACTCGTCTCTGTCCCGCACATCCAGTAAAAGATACGGGCAGTCAGGGTAAGGAGATTCCGTGTCGTTGGAGGTAGATACTGGAGATAACCGAGCGGTCTGTGCATTCTTGTCGAGATCCATTTCTCCCACGCCACTGATGACACTATAAATAAAGCCAAAGATTTTGTGTTATACTAAACCAGGACAGTCAGGAGTGCTCACTGTTACAGGTGAGTGTAAGTTATATGTCATTGTAAACCCCCACAGGGTCTCTGCGAACGGAGTCAGATTCCACCACTCTGCTCCCTACATTGAGCTACTTTCTCGATGGTACTCAGGGCCATGAGAAAACAGCCTGGCCAATGAGAGCTCTTGTGGATGTACAATAGAGGAAATGTGAGACGAGGACGATCAGTAAGATGCATAGAATGATATTGTGATGTGGTTGGATGAAATAATGAGATTTCTTCATTGTCACATGTCTACCTTTGAAGTGTGGATCTAGGAGAAAATAAAGCATCGCCAGATTCTTCGTTGTTTATAATCTGGGTGGGAAGAAGTGTAGGCTGTGGGGAGCCGTTTGTCTGATCTGAGAGATGGTCAAGTCCTGGTGACTCTAAGAAAATTGAAACATCATCTGAAAACAAATAAAAAATAGATTTGTGTTAACCTATACATGTAAATTAAAAGCTGTTTTGGAGAAATGAAACTGTACCGTCGGATTGTGCAGTTTCTTCTTTTGTGTTGTCATTTTGATCTGACACTGATGCAACTTGGATTACCTGAAGGCAAAAAAAAGTAAAATAAATGCCAAGTCAAAAGATTTACCCAAAAAATTAAATTCTGTCATCATTTACTCAACTTTGTCAGTTCAAACCTGTATGACACGAAAGACATTTGGAGAAAAGTTGGTAATCAAACAACAGTGGCACCCATTGACTCTATTGTATGGACACAAATCCAATACAAGTGAATAGAAGCAACGTACCAAAATCTTTCAAAATATCTTGTCTTCTGCAAAAGGTAGGTCATACAGGTTTGAAATAACAAAAGGGTAGTGACAAAAATTTACAATGGTAACAATTTATAATTTTAATAGTAATCACCATGAATACAAAACAAAACAAAGATAGGAATGTGAAATATATAGTTAAGAGGAAAATGGTTAAGTTCACAAGTGTATATTATATTTTATATATATTGAGCTCATCTGTTGCAGTGAAAATTGTGTAGCAAAGTAATGAAAAATAAAATAAAGGTTACTAAATAAAGAAATTTACTTTGGTAAAAAGTTTGTCTTTGATAGAAAAACTTGCATACAGGCTCAGAATTTTGTATATAAAATTCATACGCATTATAGCAAATACATATTAGCAGTTACATTTTTTTAACATACTATAAAACATACTTATACTAACTAACTAATTTAATACATACTAACATATTCTAATGATACAATAACAAATAGTTCACTTATTGTGCCTTCTAATAAAAATATAGACATAGCAAAGTACATTCAGTCAAATTCATTCTTCACTTACCAGCTGGGCAAATGTGGTGACTTTCAGCCTCTTAAAAAGTTCATCCTTCCTATATCTGTAGTCTGAAAAGATACACTTCAATAAATTTAAATGACTGACTTAAAACAGAGTTCAAGATTGCATAAAAAATCTACTTTAGTGCATTCCAGAAGTCATTGTAAATCTCTTACCTGGGTCCTGAGCATCACCGTTTCTCATTTCATCATAATTTAAAGAATCACTTATACTAACTCCCAAAATATCAAAATCCATTATATTAAAAGCTAGACCTATTCAATGTGTCTTTCCCGTCACAGACTGAGATAAACTCCCCCAACAACTCTTCATATCATTTGCAGGAACTTCAGAGTCCAGCCTCACTTCCAAACCAAATGCAGGATGCCAGGTGACACAGCCAGAAGATGTTAGGTATCACTGTACCACCACTGACGAGACTTACAAAGGAATTACTGTAATTACAGTACAATCAGATTCTTCTTTTAAGAAACCCTAAAAACAAGGATTGCTTATCCCTGAGAAATCAGAGGGAAGACGTAACAAGATAACCAACGTGGACAAAGAAAACTTTCTCTCTATATCAGCCAAAGTAAATGTCAATGGGAACAGGAATCTTCTGTTTACAAGTGTTTTGGAAAAAAAGATCTTAAGAGTTCTAAAAATCTTTATCCTGAAGCTACAGTAGTTTTATTCTAAATCATCATGAGTGACCACATCACAGAGATAATTGTAAGAATGCTAGGAATGGTTCTTGGACCTCATAGTAGGAAAAACTGCAATGGGAGTCAAAAGAGCCACAGAACTTTTTGCTGTCCTGCTTTCAAAACTTCAAAATATAAAAATATTTTGGGAACTCATGGCCTAGTGGTTAGAGAGTTGATTCCGGCAATACCATGACTAAGGTGCCCTTGAGCAAGGCACTGAACCCCCAACTGATTCCCGGGCTCCACAGTATAAATGGCTGCCTACTTCTCTGGGGGTGTGTGTTCAATGTTGGTGTGTGTGTGTGTGTGTGTGTGTGTGTACTTTGGATATGCAGAGCATGAATTGTGAGTATGGGTCACCATACTTGGCTGTGTGTCACTTCACATTAACATCTATTGTTTATCCAACAGACGATCGTCAACTATTGTAGTCAATGGGGTTCGAGATCTGTTACTGTCAACGATCATTCCTCCAAATATCTTTGTTAATATCAAAACAACTAAATGTATACAGATTTCAAACAACTCAAATGTGAGTTAACGACGATGGATTTTATTTTTGGGTGAATCATCCGTTGAACTTACTTTTCCGTGCCTCGTCCAGTCTCTCCATGTATTTTGTCAGGCTGCAGCCTAACAAACAAACCGGATTAACCTTCATACATTTAATCTTTAGAGAATGTGTTGGATGAAAAATATGAAGGATACCTGTATCAAGCCGGGTTTTGACATGTTGAAATTTGGGGTTTTGTGGAATCCTTTTCTTCAAGTACTAAAACAACATGGAGACAGGTCAATGAAAATACAACATGACATCTATGTCAGGCACACATAATGTCATGTAAAGGATGTTGTAAATGAAGAATGTAAAGTTCTCTGCAACTAAGACACATTTATTTGTGATCAGGTTCACCATTTCAATACAACAAGCCATTAAAACACATTTGTAAAACATGTGATCCTTTTAACTGATACAGATGATTAAAACACACACAACACTGCAGAAACAAGATAGTGTTGATGATCAGACAGGTGATGGCAACCATGCAACATAGCCAGTGTCAGATTCCCTTTAAACCGCAGCTCCCCGTTGACAAAACCTGCCTTAACCTACATTTAAGTATCCAAAATAGAAACATTAACCTTTAAATGTTGCGAAAATCAACTCACAAACCTCAGAATCGCCAATACCCCGCTTCAACGACATCTTTTAGCGGCACTGCGGCTAGCGTTAGCTCTCTAAATCCAAACTCAAAACGTCTTGAGCACCGCGTTTGCTGATTGGTCCGTTGCGATTGCCGTCCAATCAGCGATGGCGTTTCACAGACGTCAGTGTTGAGTCGTGGGATGTTGCCGTTTGGGACTGTTGCTAAGCAACGGCGTCACGTCCAACGCTTGTTTGGCCCACCTGTTGCGTCTTGGGAGCATTCTTACGCACTGGGATGTAAATATTAATACTTGTAAATTAAAGATTTTTAAATATTTCTGGATTAACCAGCAGTTGTTTAATGTGAATACACGGATTTATTTTGGATCGATTGTTGACTCGGGGTGTGACTGTTCAGGTCTAGATTGACGGTGGCTAGTTTGAGGCTCACGAGGGCGATTGCGTTTCAGTTGTTTACTTTTAACAACACTTTTAATATTTTTTTATATTTTTTATTTGTGCTAAAACCACGACTTTTGTAATGGTAAGTAAACAAAGTTGAGACATAAGTGATTTTTTAGTTTAAGCTAAGCAGCTAGTTGTTTTGGTAGATTTTTGCAGATGCGGCTGTATTATTTATGCAAATATGCATATAATACAATATAAAAATTTTGTTTATTTATTTTTTAATCGATTGTGACGTAATTGAGACTCGATGATTCGGCGTGCGTTTGTTCAGGTCTAGAGAAACCGCGGCTGGTTTGAGACATGGGAAGTTCTTCAACCTAAAGGAGATTCTCTTGTTTACTTTTAACAGCAACAACAACTTCTTTCAAATTCAATATTTTTTATGAATTTTACCAAAAACATGGCTTCTGTAATGGTGAGGACACAATGTAGAGATGCAAATTTAATTGTTTGGTTTTAGCCAAGCTGCTAGTTATTTTTGCCACTGTTATGTGAGAATTTCGCCTTCAAATGTGTCTGTAAATAACACATTTATTAAGACATAATAGAACCTTTTATTTGCTTTAATGTTCCATTGTGATGATGATATTACATTTTTAGTAGTCACGTTCCATTTGAGCCCAAAACATTTGAGTAGTCATTAAAAAACCATTAATATTGATGTCATCTTAATGATCTGTCTTTTTTCAGGAGGATCCAACCCTTGAGAAACATTTTAAAGGTCACAAGGATGTTGTAACCTGTGCTGACTTCAGTCCAAGTAACAAACAGCTGGGTATGTCTCTTCCATCCTCTCCATGTCTTGGTCCATGGGCATCCCACCTTAACCACAAACCTTCCTTGCAGCTACTGGGTCCTTTGACAAAACCTTGATGATCTGGAACCTCAAACCCAAATCCAGAGCGTTCCGGTTTGTGGGGCACACAGATGTCGTTACAGGGGTTCATTTTTCTCCGGGAGGTTCTTTGGTGGCATCTTCATCCAGAGATCAGACCGTCCGGCTTTGGACACCTGGCATGTGAGTAGGGCTGTGCAATTAATCCGAATCAATTTTTTAATTTTGCCCTCCATCAATTACACACAACTACATAATCGAGTTTTAAAATTTGTTGTGCTCAGATTTGCATTATTTTTTAATGTTTTTTGTATAAGTTTAAATCTATGTGTTCAAATCTCATTTGATCTACTTTTATTTGTTAATGAGCTGAATTTTACCAAAGTCAAGATGGAATTGTAGTTAAATAATTGATCTTAACATTTCCCAAACCAATTGTGATTATAGTTTTCTTATCAAGTAAAAATAGATTGTTTTTATGTCATTGTGTGTTGTGTAAATAAAACATATTAAGTGTTATCTTTTCGTGTGTTGTACAGAAAGGGAGAGTCGGCGGTGTTTAAAGCACACACGGCAAGCGTTCGAAGTGTTCATTTCTCCAGTGATGGGCAACGGCTGGTCACTGCCTCGGATGATAAGACTGTGAAAGTGTGGGGTGTCGAACGAAAGAAATTTCTTTATTCTCTGAACAGACACACAAACTGGGTGCGCTGTGCGAGGTAAGAAAATATGGCTGTTATCAAGCTGTTCAATGCAACTTGACTATTTCAGATGTGTTTGACATAAAATGGTATATTTCCTTTCAGATTTTCTCCAGACGGCCGTCTTATTGCAACTTGTGGCGATGACAGAACTGTTCGCCTGTGGGATACATCTGCACGTCAATGCATCAATATTCTCACAGATTATGGCGGGTGAGAATTAATATGGCGCTTTGGTCAATTTTTTTTGTTTTTCCAAACAATTCAGGTTTCACAATATTTGTGTATTTTGTGGAATTTTTAGGTCAGCAACCTTTGTGGATTTTAATGCAAGTGGCACATGCATAGCATCATCAAGCACTGACAGTACATTAAAAATCTGGGATATTCGTACAAACAAGCTAATACAGCATTACAAAGGTAATGAAACAGCAGTGGATAGAGTATTGTACCACAAACATATTTTTGATGGAGCATAAAAGAAAGTGCTTTCTAACCTTATCTGGCAGTTCATGGTGGAGGGGTGAATAGTTTTTCCTTCCACCCATCGGGAAACTATCTGATCAGTGCTTCCAGTGACCGAACAGTTAAGATCGTGGACCTGTTGGAGGGAAGGCTCATCTACACCCTTCACGGCCACAAGGTGTCTCTTAGCTTCTTATTAGTTCAAAACTGGCTTCTACCCCCTGATTTGTCATGATAAGCTTAAATGAATGATTTTTAAAAGCCATAATTTTTTTCTGCGTTTTCAGGGTCCAGTGTCAACTGTAGCGTTTTCTAGGGAGGGAGATCTGTTTGCTTCAGGAGGTGCTGACTCGCAGGTGACTGTGATGTTTTATGATGTCATAATCATCAAGTTACTTGTTACATGTCACTCATACAGATTGTTGGGGTTTCAGGTGCTGATGTGGAAAACTAACTTTGACACACTGAACTACAGAGATTTGTTAAGCAGGCACAGCCAACGGGTCACTCCAGATCCGCCTCCACACCTGACGGACATATACCCTCGATCATCACACCAACATCAGGGTCAGAATGGCACTATAGAGGTAAGAGCTTTGAAAACTCTGCACAGAAATGGGATTAGAGACCTTAAGGTTGTAATATATGAATACTTTTTTTCAGATTAACCCCGTTGTTGCTGATATTCAGTCTGGTGACCCTCAGGTGGTTGAAGTGGGACGGGTTCAGTTTTCAACAATGGTAGGATTTGATCTCTTTGTTACACACTTCAACACTCCAAAAGGGGAAAACAAGCTGATTATTTCAGTGTTGTTCACATTTACACTGGTTTTGCCTCCATTGCTTGGACGGAGGTTTGAATCTTTAGTCATGATATGACTGAGCTTTGAGGTTGCAGACATTCTGGTTAGGAAGTGGATTCAATGTGGTTTTCAAATCCTACCACAAGGGGGACACATAGACCAGATCATTTTATGTCCTTACTTATTGTTCTCAGTCAATACTTTTTTAAGATAGTCACAGCTTTATATGATCACAGTTGTAGGCTTTATTTAGGTTTTAACACGAAAAGGGTTGGTTTGCTCACATCTATTTTAATAGATATATATATAAATATAAACTACTTGTTAATATGCAAATTTTGCAATCAACACATTTTACAAAATGTTTAATTTTTTGCTTCTGTTGAGGAATTAAGCTCTTTAAAATTGAATTTTTTCATCATTTACTCAATCTCTTGACATTTTAAAACAGTATGACTTCTCTGCAATGAAGCTGCAATTTTCTCCATGTACTTTTCCAAATTCATCACAGGATTTGTTTAAAAGCTGTAGCAGGCAACTTTTCTTTATTATTTACTGTAGGATCTAAATTATGGGAATGTCCTTGTATCTGCGTGCAAACCTCTGGGCTTTCTCCTTCACAGCCAGATTGAGGAAATGCTGCGAGACTGCACACAACAGACTGGGTGCCTCACGTGTTTACAGGAAGTCTCTGGCTCTTTCTCTTCCCTTCTCTCTGACGGCTGTGTGGTGCAGCCCGATTGTGAATGCAAAAAGCACACCAGACGTGCACGCACGTGCCTATAGCTGGGCTCAGATGTGACCTCACTCTGGCACTGAAGCCATAGACTAATAATAGACTCTACCACATTATGTCTCCCTGATGTATTTCAAAATTATATATTTTATTACACACTATATTGCATGGAGAAAGCAATGGTTTTGCAAACGTTAATAAGATGCATTTGCCAAAACATAAATTTAATTTATATACTGTAAACCTTGTGGGTTAAGAAAGATGCCCTCTTGGATTCTACCTGCACATTGAGAAAAACCCGGCAATATCAGTCTCTCAGGGCAGAATTTCCTCATTCTTCCTTGTTTGCATGGGAGAGAAACAGGAGGAAGTGGCAGGCAGAGAGATGTATGACCCGTGGCGCCTTTTTGTGTGAGGCTTCCTACCATCACTTCCTCCTGACTGACTTTCTTTGGATTCAGTTCAGGTCTTGTGGGTTTCTTTAACGGTTTGGAGTCCTCAGAATCTTTGTTCGGTGGTTGACTAGTGCATTAGATCTGAATGCATGGGGTGCATTATTTTAAGCTGGAGGCATCTGTATGGACAGAATAGATCAACCCAGAGCACTCAACTAAAATATTAGCTTACGTCAAAAAACTCTTGAGCTCTGTGGTTAGTGCTCATTTGTTTTAAGTGTCTGTAAAGTTTGCCCCTCTGTCTGCATTTCTATACATCAAATTTTAGCCTACACTGTTAAAGTCAAAGTGACTTTTTGCAAATAATAAAGCAGGACAGCTCCTCTTATAAATCATTATTATGAGCCTACAGATGTGAGTCAGAGAAAGATAAGGAGAAACACAAAAAATATGTTTGGGTATTGATTGTCTAAAAGAGTAATCTTCACATCTTTTTCTAAGTTATTCACCCTCTTGTCATCCAAAACATGTATATTTCTTTTTAATTGTAACACAAAAATAGATATTTGAGAAGTGTCTTTGTTGTGTTGTTACCACCATTCTTTAAAATTGAATGGCATGAAGGGGAGTATATATAAATTGTTGTTTAAATAAATGTCAAATCGAAACATAAGATCAATTGGGATTGAATGAAAAAATATGAATTGGCCCCTCTAAAATGCTTTGTCATTTTATATATTTATTTTTCACTGTTTTAGGAAAGTTGAAGTCGTGGCTGGAAAATGCTTAATTGATATTAATTTTAAGATCAAATTAACAAATGTTTGAAAAATAAAGCAATGTAGGTGAATGTCAAAATGATCTAGATGCTGGTGTGTCTGTAAATGTGTGTGCGATATCCGGTTTTATGTTGCTAAGGGTGCTTGTTGGGGTGACAGACAGGATGCAGCCAAAGAGCCTCTTCCTGCGTAGTAAAGAGCAGGGGATTGGGTGGCCATGAGGTGTGGATACCAGCTTGAAGGCCTGCCAGCGGCTCCAGTGACAAGACTTGACATGACAGAAGTTAATCGCTATAGATAGAATAGCCCATGGGAAGGTTTACTTTCCACTGGGAGAGCTTTGAGAAAGATAGCCTTTCAGGGAGAGAGAGTGAATTGCAATGCTGAATGGATATAATGTAGATATCAACAGGAAGTACATTGTGGATGTGTTCCTTCGGTTGATTTGTAAAGGGTCAGTTCACCTAAAATAATATTTTTTTTTCATCATTGAACTACTCTCATGTCACTCCAAACTTGTATGATTTTCTTTCTGCAGAACTCTAAGGGAAGCTATTTCGAAGAACTATGGTATCTTGCATTAGTTTGTTACCAAACAGTTTATGTGAATTGGTGATACTGCAGTTCGGTCAATAGAATTCTTCTAAAAATCTTCTCACACATATCAAACTTGCATGACTTTCTATATACAAAACACAGTAAAAGATATTTTTAAGAATATTGGTAACTAGCACCAATTCACTTGCATTAGTTTTATGTCCACACAGTATAAGTGACTTGGTGCCACTTCTGTTCGGTTACTACCAACATTCTTTCAAATTACCTCTTGCATAGACTAAACCTGATTGACTTTCAGTGTGCACAACACAAACTAAGATATTTTAAATAATGTTGGTACCAAGCAACCTTTGAATTTAATTTTATGGACACAAAAAGAAATTCAGAGAAATGTCTCTGGGGTTCGTGTTCCACTGAAGAAAAATTGTATGACATTCTTTATTATAAGCTTTTATTTAGTATTGCTATTGTTTTTACAATTTTGAAACATAACACCTACAATTATCATATGACAAGGCGCAAAATGTTGATAATGTGATATGGTTATGCAAGTGTTATTCACAGTGATTTTTGCAACCATTCTTTTGTTACGATGGTGGGTGGAATCAGCATGTTCCCACCTTCTCTGCTCCATCCTGAAAGAGCAAACTGAGATAGAAAATCTAAGTGTTACATGGCATCTTGTCCATCCCATAATCTGTTGGACCTCCCCAGGACACCTGAAAGGATCTGATGGCATCCGCACATAACTGTACTCCATGTCTCCTAACCTCTTTACATTAAGCCGGAAAAACACTTTCACATCAAACATGCTGGAATCCAGACAGGTTCATGACTTATTCAATCTCTAGATCAGAGCGTCTGCATACGTCTGCCACTGTGCGTCTTCCTTTCTCATTCCGCCATTAAACGCTTTGTTTTCTGACTCCAGGCCTTTTATCTCGCTTCCCTTTGTCTGCGTTTTATCTGCGTGGCTCCTCAGTCTTCCGACTTCCACCAAAGGCTATTGACCCCTCTCCTAGAATAGAGCCGTTCCTTCCGCTGAGTAACACCAGCACTTTAACTTAATGGCTGATCTCACTTCCTTCATTAAAGAAGATGGTCTCCAAACAGTTCAGACCTCATCTCAAGTACCTGTCAAAATGAAGCACCGTCATGTCACAAGAGTAGAGTTGAAAGGACCTTATCAGAATCTGGCCTATGGTCTGTTTTTCTTTTTTCAACCTGGCATTTTCTTTCTCTCTCTCTCTGCGAGTCCTCTCAAGGGTATATAATGGCCTGGAGGGGTATAGCTTAAAATACGCTGACAGTTAGTTGACATTGATTCTAAAAATAGTGCTCGCAGAGTGGTGAAGGTAATAGGGACATGTCAAAGACAAACTTTGATCTGCGTGTACTCACTGCGCCGTCCATCTTTTTTGAGGAAGTACTTTTTTTTGTTTTGGACGGTCGTTTTTTTTCTGTAACTTACAGAGCATAGTGCTAGCAACATTAGGATCACTCATTTTAATCTCAGTGAATGCATGTATTAGTAGTTCCAAATTATGCTTAAAGCCCCCTTTTGGTACATTCTCATGTTGTTCAATCTGTTAAAAGTTTTTTTTTGTTAAACTTTAACCCCATACGTGCTGCAGACATAAAGCCAAATATTATGGTTCATTTAATTTTTTCAATATCTATTTAGCGCTACTTTATACAGAAATTCAACACTGAAGATTTAAATGAGCTTTCCAGACAAAGAACACAAAACACATCTGTTTGTCTATTTTTCAAGGATTCATAAAGCTTATTAAAACAAAAGCATTCATTCATCACAATCGACAAACTACTGTGATCCTTTTGAATGTCTGTTAAGAGCACTTTTGTTCTGTGAAGTGTTTGTTTGTGTACATGTTTTGTAACACCATAGTTATGGCCTTTGCTGGGCAGCAGAATATCTGTAAAAACATTCCAATTAATAACACAAGGTCGTCTCTCCATGACCCGGCACTTTCTAATAGAGGTGCGGTCGTGATTTATTTCTCTCGCTTTTGATGTTCCATTTTTCTGTCGCTTTCCTCTTCACCTGTGCGGGTTATTTTTATACTAGCGCGAGCGGAGGGTGGAAAGGCCTCTGTGAACTGCGTAGGATGAGCTATGAAAACATGGCTTTTCACTGATGGAAAAAATAGCCTTTTCAAAGCTCAAAAACAACTTGGAACTAAACGCAACCAACCCACACAGAGTCTTTGTGAATTGCTTTTATCAACGGTTTATTTTTAGTTTTTAAAGAAGTACGTTTAGGTTGGGTTTGTTGGCAGTCTTGACATCACCTAACTAATGTAAACATTGGTATTGACATTAGTATTTAAAAGGAAGAGTAAGATAACTCCGGATCTACAGCTGAAATTCAATGCGGAATGGGGTTAAAGTGTCAGCTGCATCCCCTGGCCCACCTGTTAGGAAGTTATTCATTTCTGTTCCTAAACGCCTCCCGTTCTCTCCTCTTACCAAACAACATTGGACCCCATTGCCTTCCCCTCAATGGACACAAAACTGGGATATATTTCAAAATATCTTCAGTGAAATGAATAACATGACATACACAATGACATACACAAATTTTGAATGTCAAGGTTAACATTTTTTTTTTTGGAACCCTTTAGTTTTCTTTCCCTGGTCTTCATCCCTTTGTTTTTCCATAAAAAAATTAGACATTAGACATTAGAAATTTTTCTAAATTCCTCATTAAAACAAGTTTTAAATAAGTTATAAATGTCATGAGGTTGAATAAATACAGAATTTTAATTTTGTACTGTAAATCTACCACACTTTGGTTTTCATTGCTTACTCAACCATTTGTTTTCCATAAGTCTCAAACTGTGGCCCTCCCACCATCATGCCGCCACTTCCGACCCAGTTTACTTTTCTCTTACACAAACATCCACACGCACACCACTGTTGCCTGTTTGGCGTCAGCTGGCCTCAACAGCTTACAATGAAACACGCAGGGAATGTCCATGACCCTTTGAACCTCCATTCCCTAAGTCCCACTCCACATCCCCCTGCCTTAGCCCCACCATCCACCTTCATCCTCAAGCCCGCGAGGGCCATCAGGCGCCTTTCTGACGTCCTGTCCGGCCTTTACAAGCTTAACCTTGTGTGAGTGACCGCATTTTTCCGTGCCTCTGGGAATTGTATTAGCATTACTCATCCTGTTCTTCCAAACCCACTCCCTTGAAGATGAAGGCACGTTTTTGGGCCTGACTGAAAATGGGGGCTTTGACAGGAACTTTGAATGGAGGCAAGGCCTAGCTAAAGTGCACTTAACCGTAAAGCTCCACATTCCTCACAGGGCCTCCTCGTGTAAACGAAAGCAGTCGCCAGTCGTCAACTGCGCTGTTCGCATCTATCTCCAATGCTTGGCAAATATGCAGTGTCAGGAGATTGAGGTCAACATAGTCCTTATCTGAAAGTGCCTTAATGTCTGTATACACATCACCTCTTATCCTTTTTAACGACTTGAAATGCATTACGTTCAAGTGCTTTTCCATTTCCTCAAGTCTGTTAAAAGCAAGGAATCATTGTTAGGAGACTTTATACAGAGTTACAGTTTTTGATGTAGATTTAACTGTTTAACTGTTTTTTTGGGGTCAGGATACACAAACTTATAGATGTTTTCGGTAAATCCAGGTCTTGAGTTTGGGTTTTATGGTTACATTCCTCTTGTCCGGCTGGGTCACAATTAACGAAGCGCTCATTGTCCTTTGCAGTTCCCACAGCTACTTTTGCATTTGATTTGGTATTAGTGAGTTTGAAAGCAGATTATTCAGCAGTTGTGAAGTAATGGGGTTTAGCTTCAGATAAAACCCAAACAGTGACTCTGTTGTTTCTGTGTATTTGTAAAGTTACCTACATGGTCACTGATGTGCGTAAATGACTTGTTTTGTAGTTCATATGGCTCAGATGTTTTGAACTGGTTTAGGTTTCTTTGGGATTTGGTGCTAACCAAACGAAATGTATATTTAGGTCTCCTAGGGGCACATTAAAAATATTTCTTTAAAAAACAGTTCACTTCTGTCATCATTCAATAACCCTTTTGTCATTTCTAACCCGTATGACTTCATTCTGCAGAACACAAAAAAGTTTGAGAAAAACTTTGCTAATCCAACCGCATTGGCACCTTATTTATTCTATTTTACAAAACACAAAATCAATATTTGTTACCAAAAGTCCTTCCAATAATTTCTTTTGTGTTCTGCATACGAAAGAATACAGTGTTGCAATGACAAGGTAGTAAGAGTAAAAAAGACATAAACTATTGCTTTAACTGTAATACTGTATCATACCAGCAAACTCAGCCAAACTTTGCTAAATGTCTTTTCCTCTTTGACACAAAGAAAGCTGTATAATCGCCAGGTAGGAGATTTATGGTCAGTGTGAGGCCTTTTTCCATCAGGCCGGATGCTCGATCACTTAGCAGAGAACTGAGAAAAACTTACACAACCCGAGAAATGACCCTCAGATTAGGAATAGGATGCCTCTTAAGTTCATATGCGAGTCAATGCAGGTGATTGAATACTTTTGGCTATAAAGTATCTTTTCAATGACGTGTTCGACTTCTTCTGTTGTTGTCTATAGTTTTTTGCTGCCTGAATAAAAGTCTAATGAATCTGTAACTTCACTCTACAAAAGAAAAGTAACAGTCCTTTGTTCAGGTAGTCAACTGCACAAAATGCATTAATAAGCTGCGGTGCATATAAGAAAAAAACTGACCTTGGATCAGAACAGGATTCAAATAATGCTGCATTAAAAGATAAAAAATGTGCATTTATGTATAGGTTTTAAATGCATATGCCTAGAAATCCCATAATTCAAATTTTATATTATCAAAGAAAAGATCAGCAATTTTTAGAATTTTAATAGTTTACACATGCAAAAATAACCATCTTTGAATAAGTGTAATCTTTTCTTGGAATCTTATGGTCCACTGGCTCATAACAAAGTCCCAGAGCGAGAATATTCAACTCCACAGCTCTCTGAAATCTCATTAGGCCTTCTTCGTTGGCCGTTGCTTGATCATATTTTTAGAAACCTGCACTGCTGCTGGGGGGGAAATTAGTTACTTGCTTCACCTCCGCTTCCTTCACATCTTCTATGAAGACTGTATTCATCTCCCACTATCTCTCTCTCTCTTTGTGATATTTTTGGAACTCATGTGAGGGCCATGATTTAGGAAACACGGGTAACAAGCTTTCCGCTGATGTTCCTGATTTTGCATGGATCAATCAGATTAGCCAGAATCAAATTACAGGATGTGCATCACTGGAACTGACTGGGGCGGCAAGAATCATATGTTCTCTCTGCATTTCTGGAAGATAAAACCACCCTTTTTAGCTCCAAGTTTTAGGACTTTAACATAACAGTGAAATTGTTTTTAAGTCTGGTTGAGAAGGCTTAAAGTACAATTCACCAAACCAAACTCCTACATTAACAGTACATGCAATACCTTTAAACAAGTTACAGTAACTCACCACTAATCAAAAATTTTAATAGTAAGTTGAAGTGTCTTTTTGTAGATAATGAAATGACAACTGACTGCAAAGAGATGATCTGCATATGTTCAATAGAGGTTTGAAATTTCTTGGAGGTTTTTTACTGAATTTTTCTCTAAACACACTCTTAAAAAGACAATTCCATGCCTAATTAGATTTTATAAAAGACAACAACATTATAATTAAGTTTCTTGTTTTTTACCCAATTCTAAGTTAAAATAATATATAAAAATCTTGAGGGGTAAATCTACTAATTTAGTTGTATTGTTTTAAGAATGTTAATAAAAAAAATTATGTATATCCAACTAAATTTTATTAAGTTCAAGATACTTAAATTAAGTAATAATTACAAAGATCGTTCCCCTAACGTTCCCATATGGTTCCCATTTCGTTATTTCTTTGAGATCCAGTAAAAATTGTTCTAAGAACTACAGGTTCCCTTTTGGTTACACAAATATAATAAAAAACAATATGGAACGTTCCCTACTTGTTCTAACCGGTATGGATCATTATGAAATAAAAAGGTTTACTAACTTACAACAATCTGGAGTTTAATAAAGTGAAGTTTTTTTGTCATTTACATAATAGTAAGATTTAAGTAACTTAAAGAAATTACATGAACAGTAATCAGTTAACACATGATATAGTGACGTGAGGAAAGTATGTAAATTGCCTTATTGGCTTAATATAAATAACAAGTTAGGTTAATGCATATACTTTTAAAAAATTTTTGTCATTTAGAGCGGGTAATTTCGTTATGGGAACCAATAATTGTTATCATTCTTTTCTTACAATGTTTACATATTGTGTTAATCTTTTGTTAATCACTTTTTCGCTGTTTCTTTTTACACCGGGAAAGCAAAAACTTGCCACACAGATGATTTAGAAGTGGCAGGGGGATCTTCGATACCAATTTTACCTGCACGCTCCATTGGCTGAAATATTTACATTTTAATCTTGAGTTATCTTGTAACAAAATCTTGTTACACCCCTGGTAGACAAAGTTCTAAATTGCCCTTTCACCTGTATTCTCCTGTTTAAATTTTACCATTTCATGCAAATTCATGCCCAGTGTCTTGAATGACCCTACTATGTCGCACCACTTTTTTATTACAAAACAGGTGTTCCAGCCACTGTTAGGGTTAAGACAGGGTCATCACCTCAAGTTCTGACCTCAAGTAGGTCAAATCGTTATGGAAGTTTGTCACTCGGTGGGGATCCTTGTTGAATCAGGAAGAACAGAGTACTGCTTAGAATTTTAAATTGCTTTATTGTTTGGACAATTTTAGAAGTCTGCATTGTTCTGCTTTGTGCTCTATATTGGGGCAGGTCATTGTCGTAAGTCCAAGATTAAAATGATAAAAGTTGTTTTACGCCCACTTGGTTGGTTGTATCCCCTTTTAAAACAAGGATCTCTCAGTACGTGGGTTTTGGGTAAACCACAGTTCTTGATTTCCCCCGCATTAATGCAATTTAGTATTATAGTATCATTTTCAGCAATGACTCTCAATTTGAGTTTAGAACCAAGATCTTCTTGACATCAGCCCAACCCTTTAGAAAGTTTATGTCACTTGACTCAGTTTTTTCTCTCAAGTGCTTCTACATTTTTTCCCAAACCAATGCAAGAAAACATGTGTCTCCTACTATAGATAAATGTTCCCGTCATTCCTCTTGACCCAAATTAACCCTTTCAAGGCATAAAAGGGTCAGGTGTCGGTAAAGGGCTCCAGTGCATTCTGGACGTGCCTCTTTACTTACGTCCACCTTATAGTGATGGCAGCCAAGGATTGCAGATCTAATTGTTATTTTGGCTCGAAATAAAATTTATCATCGTTTCACGCCTTTCAAGAAGAATTTGTGGAGGGAACACATGTGGAGATATCCAAAAGTCTTCTGCTTTCATTGCTTCTGTATGTCTTGAGAAGGACCGACTGTTAAGTAGGCATGCTTGGGGAAAGGCATAAGTTAGTCTGAGCCGAAGTGTGATGTTTAATATTCTCAACACTGCTACAGTATTCAGATGGATCTTGTCAACATATTTCCTTCTAAAAAAACGCAATAAATTTAAAAGTCTTGTTTTTAATGTATAAATTGTATTTTGTCAACATAATCTTTAATGTCTTTTTGGTCTTTATGAATCCATTTGTTTATCTCAGGCTGAACCTCAAACTATTTAGTACAAAATTAGCTTTGTATCTTTAAGCTTTATTGGAATGCACATACCCTGGATATATGTTAAGTTTTCCTAGGAAATGAATCGTGGGAACTACCAAAGAAGGCTAATACTGGTATTATTTTCTGCGTTAGCCTAATCGGCTTGCGCTGGAATGAAAAGGTTCTGCTGTCTGTTGTTCTTGCCCATGGGGTGTGAGCAACACCTTGCATTAGCTTACAGTCAGACAGATAGTCTCTCTGCAAGCTGGAACCTGTGAGTGCCCAGAAAGTGACACATGAGAGCAAGGGGCTATCGCTTGATCCTAAGCTTGATTTAGTGCCCACTGAAAAGCGCCAGTCATCCCGGATGTCCAGATCGAATATCAGATCGGAGGTCCAAAACTGGAATAACCCTTACAAATTTTAGTCATATAAGTGTGTGTGTGTGTGTGTGTGTGTGTGTGTGTGTGTGTGTGTGTGTGTGTGTGTGTGTGTGTGTGTGTGTCTGTCTGTCTGTCTGTCTGTCTGTCTGTCTGTCTGTCTGTCTGTCTGTCTGTCTGTCTGTCTGTCTGTCTGTCTGTCTGTCTGTCTGTCTGTCTGTCTGTCTGTCTGTCTGTCTCTGTCTGTCTGTCTCTGTCTGTGTGTGTGTGTGTGTGTGTGTGTGTGTGTGTGTGTGCGTGTGTGTGCGTGCGTGCGTGTGCGTGCGTGTGCGTGCGTGTGTGTGCGTGTGTGTGTAGATTTATATCTATCCAAATGTGTACTTAAATACATTTAGAACAAGTTGAATGTCCAACTAAAACCAGTGGACTGCTCATGTAGCTTTAGTTTATAGTCTGAATTGCTGAAGTCATACCTATTTAGAGCAGCACGAAGTTCCGTGCACTAATCTGCCACCACTGGGATCATCTCCAATGAGAGGAAGCACAGGGGAGCCTTGAAGTTCTGCTTTATAGGCTTGACCTACGGATATGCCATGTTCAAGAGCCTGTGGCCTTTTCACATGCTGACACTATTCCGAGACTCCCCGCTGTTGATACCGTACCAATCACATGCTCCTCGATGTCATCTCTGAAGCAGAAAAGCTCTGGAGATACATTGTGGAGAAAGAAGTCCTGGTGTAAAGCATTTATAAGTCCATATCGGAAATATCAAATGAAAATAATTTGAAAGCAGATGGATTTTGATAGCTTAAGCGCTAATGTAGAGTTACATGGTGTACCAGTGATATGGTAGCAGTACTAAGCTTTAGCATTGTCTTTAGAATATACTGACATTTATTTATAGTGTTAAACATATTAATAGTTGTACTGTAGTCCAAGATATCTGATTTCTGTTAAAGACAATAACTCGCTTTGTTGTGAACTTAACAGGTTGTTAAAATGTGCTAACACACACAAACAAACACATAAAGGAAAGGGAAAATTAGCTTTGGAATTTTTTGGGCACTTTAAGATTTATTTGAATACTTAGATCTGCCTTTTTTGGTGTTTTACTTCTAAATGAATCCGTGTTTTAAAAGAATCTGGTGATATAATGATTCAGGGAGTAATTTCATTCTTGAATTAATTATTCATTTAAATGGACTTTGGTTACAAGCATTCATCTAAATATCTTTCTCTGTGTTCAACAAAAAAATGTATATCGTTTTAAAACAACTAGAGAGTGTCTAATATATGACAGAATTTTTATTTTTGACTGAACCATAGAGGGTTTTCACTGACGTCACGTTCTGGGCAGTAACCCGGATGCGCGGCCATTATGGAGGCACTCGGTGTAAACCACTGAACAGAGTATGATGGAGTATTGTGAGCTTTGGATACTTTAAGTGAATGTAGACATGTCTGAACAACCGGAAGCTCATCAAAATGCGTCCAAGATGTAAATGCATATAGGGAAGGACTTGGACCACAAGTAAAGGAGAGATATTTCGAGAAATGACGATATATTGGCGGTGCAGATCCCTGTGAGTTAGCCAGTGACCAAGAAACACACTGGAGTTCCTGAGGCCAGGCTGAGTTTGGAAAGATGATTCTGTATGATAATGATAAATATCATATTAAGTGTTTTCGCTACTCGTGCATTAATGTTAAGATTACACCAAAGGGAAAATTGTGTTGCCCACAGTGACTAAAGCTACCCAAGTCTCTGTCAAAACAAGGAGAGAAACCTCCAAAGTAATAAAACAAAATAAAACTTTTTTTACTTGTCTGCTGTGAAGTTTTGCACTTCATGCACTTTGTGTTAATGCAGGTTAAATTTAATTCATTTAGAATTTCAAGTTTTCAAAGCTATGCTGACAAAAAGAAAGTTATACTCAAGTTACATACAAAAGTGTGTTTACAGTTTACAGTGCATTGCACTATATTATAATGTATAATTTATAGTAGTGTATAGTTTATAAGTGTTGTGATAAAAGTGTGTTTTTCCTTTAATAAATCAGATGATAGTGATATGCTGTGTGTTGTCATTCACAACAAAACAATAACAAATTAACAATCATTTATAGATCATTTAAGGCTATATAGACAAGTCCAGACATGGATTAATTTATATTTTTATTGGCAAAGTGCATATAAATATAAACTTTTGTCAAAGACAACCACTGATGGACAAAAGTTCACCAGAGCACAACAGTCCAATCTTATCTATGGTACAATACCCATCACTCTCTTTGCACATCAAGAAATCAATCTGCAATGTAATATTCCAAATGTTTTTCTCAATCTGTCCTATCAGTACAACCTGAAACTCGGCAATAATTAAACATTCTCCTTGACGACGTTCGGGATATACTTCAGTGTCTGTGCTGTGTTGTGATGCGGAGTGCCTCCAACATGGCGACTTCCGGTCTGATGACGCGTCGTGAAAACTCTCTATTCCTCTAAACTTCTACCAAGTCAGCCATCATGGTTTTTATTGAGCTAGGTGCAATTCATCCTGTGATTGGCATCGTTGAAAGATGTGTTAGTTGATTTTTAAAAAAATTTTTAATTCGTCCCTGGCTCCTATAGGTGTTGACTTGATTTGAAAGCATCGTGAAGGTTCTGTCTATCTAGTTTAGGAAGTAATGGCAGAGGTGGCATGCTGCGGTTGAGACTCCCTGGCGGAGCTCATTGAAGGGCAGAAAGCTCAGCTTGAGCCTATGCCTCCCGCTGCTGCGCCTGTCAGTCAATGGCCTGAACTTTCATTGTTGGCTGCTGTGCTGCAGGTTTATAGGGAAACAAACATGGAGAATTTTATAGTTAAACTAGAATTAACAATGACAGATACTCCTGTGTACATCCGCTGTCCAAAGATGTTTTGAGTTATTATTGTAATAACCTTCATATGTGTGGTCCACATGGACTGTTACTAGTCTCAAAAAAAATATTTTACAACTGCATTATTGCAGTTTAGTGCTTTTAAGAGTTTTTTTAAAACCAGCAATTTCTACTTATTTGTTTTGTGTATAAGCAGTCTAATGCGGAAATGATTCATTCCACGCCAGTTGTTTTTCTGGCAAAGAAGTGTAAATATTGTAAAATAGTGCATAAATCCTGAAAAGCGGATTTAAAATAGGTTAATGATACGGAAAGACGCACAACAGACTCCAGTGAGGCACACGGCGTGTCTGCCAGCATTAGACTCAGCGGGGAAGAGAAAAACATGCAGGTGAGCAAGGAATGGAAACGTTTATAGTCCACCGCTATGAAGATTATTATAATTGAAAAATGTTCTAATTCATCCTTGTGTGGCTCAAAACCTGTATATGATATTTTCTTTGAAACACAAAGAAGATATTCTGAGAAATGTTTTAATATTAGAATTGTCTTATAATGGAAGTTAATGGGGTTCAATGTTGTATAGTTATCAACTCACTTTCATATATTTTTGTGTTCTGCAGAAGAATTTAAGCCATACAGGTTTGGAATGACATGAGGGTGACGAAATAATAGCATGATTTTTATTTTTTTGGAACTGTCCTTTAGTTTATAATTTTAATTATAGATTAACTGGTCCTGATTGATGATGAAAAAAAGTATTATCACGATTATTTTTGAATATAATTTTTTTATATTTGAATTTTTTAAACGATAGTCATCTAAATAACTAATAAATGTTGATACATTTGATGAATTTGAATTATTTTAATTCATAGACTTAAATAAATAACATAAAAGTAACAAAAAGAAAGGCAAAAATTGAATAAGGCACAATGATTGTTTTAACTCAACACTATATTTGCATTTATTTGCAGATGCTTTTGTACAAAGCAACTTACAAAATTCATGGAGACAATGAAGCAGTAAATCGCAAAAATAACTATAGGCAAAAAAGTGCAACAAGTTGCCAAGTTACACATGGCAAGACCAAACCTGTTTGGAGAGAAACGGTAGGCTAAGGTTATTTTGGGGGGACAGGAGGTTAGCATTGAGAGTTTAGTTTGTTCTAGTCAAGGAATGCTGACGAGAGAGGTTTTTTAGTAGTTATTTAGTTAAATCGATTATTTTTCATTTAAGTGTAAGATGCAAAAATAGAAATTAAATATTTACCATCCATTTAATTCATCAACATCAGATTCAGATCCAATCCTATTTCCCACCAAATCAACCCATAAAATGCTTATAAGTTGTACACTGTTCAGCAATAGCAGCTGACTGTTTCACAGACAATCCGCTCTTGCCAGAAGAACATCTGACAGCACCCGAGGTGTCATCGACTCCTCATTTCACCATGCACTCGTGAGCGTGAGTCGTGCCTCACTCATCTCAATATTCTTCTGCAGCTAACACACGTTTGGATCAATTGAGTTGAGTCCGGAGGCTGAGGCCTGTGGACGAGGTCATTCAGTCCTTCGTAGTATGCTTTGTTTAAGCCCCAGCTGTGGACTATCAATTTTAAGTATGAGATGTAAATAATTTCCAGATGCTGCTAAACTGAAATTGAACTAAGATTTGACACGGTAGCCGGGGTCGTTTCAGACAACATATATGCTTGCATATCTATGGCTCAAACCTCTAATTCACATGGTTCAGTCAGTTGATGTTATTGTCATATACAAGTTAATGATCCCAAGATTAAGAAAATCAATCAGTTGGTCTCTGGCAAATGTAAACTCTGAAGTTGACTGTTAGATTTTTTTGTTGTGGCAAAGTTAAATAAAACAATGTTATTAACATGTGTACCACTAATATGACCACAACCATCTCCACTGTCTTTTTCAACACTTTTTATTTGAGTTTCATATTACATAATGCCATTGAGTCATCCTCTGTTGGTGCCACTTAAGATGGGCACCACGCGTACCATTTCTATATCCCCCACCGTTTCTTTCCATCACATGGTAGAACAACATGTTCCAGTTTAACCTTGTGCACGTTTGTTCTTATCTCTCTCTTTGTCCCACTCATAAAAGAGGATTTGATTGTGAAAGAACAGAAAGGAGAGGATGTGGTCTCTCTGGTGGTGCGAACAGTTTGCGGATGGGGGTTGGATTCAACACGTCTCAATGAGGTGTCAGCTGGCTGCGTGATATGCCCTACTGATAGCAAAGCTTTTACAGTTGGTGTGTTGTTGACCCTGGTGTTAATCATTGGCTGTAAGATCAGTGGGGTTGTGCATTAAAGTCAAGATAGGCACGATTGAACGTGTGATGGACGGACAATTCATTTTATTGCTCTTTTGGATTTACAGAGCTGTTCGCATTTTTTCAGCATGTGTTTGCTTGTAACCTAGTTTTGTGGTTTTTATTGCAGGCTGGCTTCTGTTTTTTGGTATGTTGTGCGGACAACCTAGTATGAAATAGATCATATGAGGTCGTTCACCTTTGCCATGTTTAAGTAACTGCATAACATTATTTGTATTTGGCCATTTAAGTACAATTTTATCAAAATGTTTTGTGTTGTACATGCATATAACTGTAATGTAAATCACTGTGTCAAAATTAGCATTTGATCACTTGAGTAAAAAAAAAGTTATATTTGGTACAAAAGCCTTAATTATCAATCACTGAGGTCAAACGTTTCCTGTAGTTATTCACCAGGTTTGCACATACTGCAGGACGGAATTTTGCCCGTTCCTCCATACAGATCTTCTCTAGATCTGTCAGGTTTCGGGGCTGTCGCTGAGCAACAAGAAGTTTTAGCTCCCTCCAAAGATTTTTAATACGATTTAGTTCTGTAGACTGGCTAGGCCAGATGGTTAGTTAGATGATTAATCATGTAATACAGTTGTTTACCACAAGGTCACAATCAAAACAACGCTTTAGCCAAATAGTAGTATATCTCCAATCCTGCTTTTTTCTCCATCTTTGCATAACCCCCACCCATGGTGCTCTTAGCCAACAGAAGGCAGTAATAATCAGTTACCCACGGGGAGGACTGTGACATCAGTTACTCAAAGACAGACGGATTTAATTTCCTGCCCTCCATCCTCCACGTAATGCCATGTTAATGGTTTCCTGCTCTGAAACATTACGGCTGCCACGACGAGAGTCCATTTGTATCTGCTTTGGGCATTGTCACAGAAAGCCAACCTGAGCCAGCCAGACTCTCGGCTCTCTCTGCCAGGCTTTATGGTTTTAGACTCTGGGCTAGAGCTACCTTTCCTGTGCTCTCATTGTGAATGATCTTCCATTCTGTGTAATCTATCAGACCTGTAAATGGCTTAGTTGAAAATAGCTTTGAAAAGATTTTTGAAAAGATTTTTTAAATAAAATTTAAATCTAATTTACAAGAATAAAGATTCTATTGTATATTGAATATCGCATTTTTTAGCATCATATCACATGTAAAATTTTTCCCGAATATTGCACAGCCCTAGAGTACAAGAGTGCCTAATTTACTTTTGTTTTGCCTAAAGTTTTGTAGGAGTTTCAGTTGAATCCCTCCAATATCTGGTTGCCATGCATGGATCATGTATATTTTTCTATTTATGTTTTTCCACATTACGTTATTCCACCAGGGCGCACAGTTAGGTTTACTTTTCTTCAATGTTTAATTAATTAATGTAAAAAATCTAACTTGCAAAATGATTCTAACATGTTCATTTTGTTGATCATTTTGTTGATTTGACCTAAAATCTTATGTTTTTGGCCAAAATGCATTAGAAAGTATTTTTTTCTATTTACTGTGTTCATTTTATATATGTTGGTTGCATTTACATTCTACATCAATTCATATAGCATTAACTTTTATCCAAAGCAACCTTAGTTGAATTGTATATTAGTTTCAGATTACTGCAATGCGCTAATCCCTGAGCTACAGAAAAGCTTTTATTATTTAGTCAATAAAATATAACTGCCTGCATTAACTAGGCATGTAATATTAAAATGCCGTAGATTTATTGCGGAAATTCATTCCAATATTCTGTTGTTTGAGGAAAAATATATAGTTTTTGATGAGCTGTCAAATTTAGACCCCCTCTAAACTTTGATTTCAGCCTTTGACACAGCCTTCCTATTCAGTAGTAAAGATATACAATTTTAAATACTTGTGTAACACCCTCCAGAACCCTCTTTTTTGGTATTTTTATCTCTTATATAAACAGTGCACCTGAGGATATTGAACTTCTCATTCTGTTTTACTATGGTAGAATTACAACAATAGCACAAAAAAAGCCCCTTAAAGACTTGACCTTCGGTTTTCTCCCAGTGACTCATCTTTTCCGGGTTTTAAAAGGGCTAAATTTCCTCCTACACATCCTGAGATGTCATCACCTACAATCCAACCTGTAGGTTTAACTTTGCCAGCATTCCAGGCAAACAATAACAAGATGCTCCAAGTTCTAGACAAATTGTGCACGCGACAAACTTTTGTTGTTCCTGCAGGGTTATTTACTGCAGTGTTTTTCTATCACGACTTTGCAGAACATTGTGAGTCATAAGCTCTCGAATGAACAAGTATAGAGGCGTTTATATGCAAAATAATGTGCTGAATGGGAAATGATTGACATGATGGCTACTGTACTTTTTCACAAGAAAGCATATATGACCTTATGTTCCATTTTTGTTTGTTTAAGAGCTATCCACTTTTGGGACTGGTTTGCTGAAGTTCTGTTGTTTTAAAGATTAAATGTTTTGGCTTTATATGGCTATTGATTTTGCCCTACTTCCACTTATACCTTGCCTAAGAATTTGACTTGACAAAAGAAAGTTGATCTACAATTCTTACGATTATTTTTAATAACAATTATTTGGTCAGTTAAGATATTTTTCAGAATATTTAAAGGGCATATAAGCATTTATGTGTATTTATATATGTATAAATGCAAAATTAATATGAACAATGCACAAACATATATTATGTAAACACAAACTTTTCTTCTGGGTGTGATTAATTTTGATGAATCGATTTCACGATT
This sequence comes from Triplophysa yarkandensis, assembly GCA_033220385.1. Classification (NCBI taxonomy): domain Eukaryota; kingdom Metazoa; phylum Chordata; class Actinopteri; order Cypriniformes; family Nemacheilidae; genus Triplophysa; species Triplophysa yarkandensis. The sequence continues at coordinate 9,524,549 of CM065677.1, read as the reverse complement.
TATCACAGTTCCACAGCCTCTAAACTTCTTGGTTTGGCTTCACATCAAAGCTTATTATCTTCATATTCAATCGATCCACTTGCTGAATTCTTTCAATGTAATGATATAAAAACTCCAGTACTGATATTACACTGCCCTGGCCTGTTATATTTTTAATATATTCTCTTCATTACAGATTGACAAAACGGGTTTGTCATTGCAGACTGGTTTGCATAAGAGAGTTATATCATATCCTGTGGGCCTGGCATTTCAGTTGTAGGTCACTGGGTTCTATCAGACGTTCATCTCTTTCTGCATACAGGGTACCAACACCAGTCTGTGGATTCATTGCTCTGTTTGGTTACATACTGTTCCCGATGAGGGCACACACTTGTGCTACATTCAAAATGTGGCAAAACTACTTAGTCATAGACTAGACCCGTTTTGCTGTATCTCTGGAAACGGATATTTATCAACCCCGAAGCAGGCATGTGGGTGAGCTACCGCAGTATTGCGATAGACAAGTTGGAAAAGAGTAAGAGTCTGCTTCCCCCGCCATAGCGTGCAAGTGCCATCTCTGATATTCAAGCTTTGTGTTTCTATCTTTTCATCTGAAAGAAAAAAAAACAAGTGGTTTTGCTTTTAAGCACAGGTTCAGGGTTTGTGCACACATGCCTGTGTGTGTTTGAATCAGACAAAACTAGTTTTAAAAACCTATTTCCTGAGCACCAAAGCAAGATTGGCACCTATTTTACTTATCACCTGCTGTCTTAAGTTCATGGTGCTTCAGACAGCTGTGGGTCCAGGTCCCTTGACAAGATGTGGCCTACATTCAAAGAGTTGGTTCCACTTTCCACTTGGCCAGCCAGCAAGAGAGGGTCAGGAACACCCGCACCGTAAAGAGGTGCCTCGCAAAAATAGATGAAATCATGATGCCTAATGTGGAACATTAACAAATAAAGTGTTTGTTTCAGAAATGAAATAAATAACAAATTAATAAATGTTTTTTATTATGTAATGTTTTTTGTGTTGGTTGGCTCTATTTATTTTTTATTTTGTTTTAGTATAATTATGGCTTTGTCAGAAAAACTAAACAAAATTATATTAATTGGGATAAAAAACAAAAAACAGTTTTTTTAAATTATGAGTAGATATTGCTGTGGAAATAAACATAATTGTTACTTGGCAGTATTTTCATAATGTGGTGTTTAATTTGTGCTGTGTTAAAGGAATAGTTTACCAAAACATGAATTCTGTCATCAATTATTAACCTTCCTGTCAAAATATGTATGTGGCTCCAAAAAAATATATTTAAAATGTTTTTTGTCCATAAAATGTGACGCCTCAATAATATAGAGCTAACAAGAATGAAAATGAGTGGGTTAAGCTGATATTCCCCCTAATGCATAATGATTCTTGTGAATAGTGCAGGAAGTGTAGGACATGTGCACGCTTATATGACACTTAATCCCTCCAGTGACCGAGACCAGATACTAGCTTAAACCCCATTAGCCATGCGTTAGTAGACTTCACAAAGAGCAACTAGACTCTGATCTTCAAAAACGCTTTTAAAGAATAGATAAATAGAGGAAGAGTTGAAAATTGACTTATTAGTAAAGGATGAGGGTATGAGCAGGCTAGAAGGTCAAAGGAGTTAATGCCTTCTTTGATTTCAATAGGGACTTCTTTGTACTGGAAGGGCTCACTTTAATTGCATTACATGCAGTCATGTTGTGTCATGGAAATATTCTCCTCCATCATGAGATACAATCAGTCAGCCGTATGTTTGAGGTGAGGGGGATATAAATTCATTTTTTTTCTTCTTTAATGCATATAAATTCAGAATGTTGCTGGGCCTCTGTACAGGACTTTATTGGGGCATTTCTCAAACCATACTAGACTTGGTCTAATTTAAGCAAGTGTCATGGTTAATCAAGCAAATTAAAGGGTGTCTTCCTTATATTTCTCAATGGGTTAAAGTGGAGACGACTTGGGTCGCTCTGATCTTTTCAAGTATCAAAGCATTGTGCTTAATTTCATGAGCGTTCAATGAAGAACAGAGCAATAGTTCAAAGAGTACTCCGATCTTTTCTGTGTTGTTGAGCGAGCTCATGAATATTCCCAATTGGCCAGTGAAGTACCTGTTTTGCAGCCAGCAATCTTGTTGACATAAATTATAGCCGGACAGCCATGAAGACCATCGGTTCGGCCTCAGAGCTGAATGAATACTTTCAACAATAATGGTCCACCTGTGCCTACTTCATACTCGCTGTACTAAGTGCACACACTGTACACAACCGTTGTTAATAAGATGCACAATACTTTTTCCTCCCATTTGCCGGGAAGAGACTTCATGTACTAGTAAGATACTTAAGACTTATTCTTCTTTTTACCTATTGTTTACGCCATTACCAAGGAAACGGAATGTGGTTGAAACTCTTCCAACTTGCATGCAACCCTGGTACCTTGTCGCCATGGAAACTGGTAAGAGGTCATCATTGACTCATGCAATACAGTCTTAGGTTCCTCCCTGCACCTAAGCCTGGTGTCAAGTTGGATGCTCAAATTTGACTATTTCCAAATTCTGTAGCTCTGTGTCCTGGCCAGTTCCCAAATTAAATGTGGTCTGTCAATTGTCCCATACGTCATCTGATTGGCAGCTAAGCAATCTCTGTAATCCTCAACCTGATCTTATATGGATTTCCTATGCTATTCTGAAGCATTATAGAGAAAAGCGCAGGAAAGCACAAACGGAAGTAGATACAAAGTTTGGAGCGAGTTGCGTGAGCAAGCGTGTATATGAGGCTAGCAGATGTTCCCCAGATGTTGTCGGTGGGCCCCAGAGGACCCCAGAACTGGTCCTTCAACACACTTACAGCTTTGTTCACCTCCTCCCCTCATCAGCTCCCCTTCCTTTCCAGGCCACAGTGCTGTCTCCCGTTTCTGAGCTTTGAAGTCTGGACACTGCACAGGAAGTGAGGGGCTGCAATCGATTTTCTTCCTAAATTAGGGACGGATTTATGACCCTCCCCTACTCTCTGTGACTATGGGTTGATGCGGGTCAGAGTTTGATTATCTTTATAGTTGGACCAGAGGCCAACATATGGATTTACAGATGTTGGGCTTCTATAGTGTCTTATTATATTTGGACATATAGTTGGGGTTTTATGGAAACTGATCCTTTATATAAATATTATTTTGTACTCAAAATCTGCTTCCATGTTTTTCTTATTTCTCAGGATGTTGACAGTGCAACAACAAGTCAAAGGGATCAACCTAGCTCAGTAACCGGCTCAGGACCAACTCGGACCTATAGAAATCAAAGAGAGGGGGAAGACGAAGAACATGAAATAGGATTTGCAAATGGCACAACGACCCCATTAGAGGAGCGCTCTGGCATCCCATCCAACCTTACCAGAACTCTGGAGACCATTGTACAGCAGCTGGACATTCTGACCCAGGTGAGCTACTTTTAGAGCATTAAGGTTTACCACTGACCAATGAATGGATCTAAACTGTTGTTGTCTCTCAGACTGTTGCCGTCCTTGAAGAGCGCCTGACACTGACTGAAGACAAATTAAGGATGTGCTTGGACAACCAGGCCCTTCTCTTACAGCAAAATCACCAAGTGGACCAATCCAACGAGGAAAGAGAAACTGAGTGACCATTTGTGTGAGGTACCCCCTACCCCATACCACCCCAGATACGAAAGGTCCTTACTTCAATAATGACTGTCTCTAGTCTTCAGTGTAGGGGGTGTACCAAAAGCCTTTTCTTCTTATGCTTGCTTGTTCCCTTCAATTTAACATAAAGATATCCAGCTGTGTCCTTCCCAGTGAGGACACTAGAAGTTTAAGAGTGAAAAAAAGCAGGAAAAAAGGAAGTGCAGGAGGGGAATTTGAGACACCCCAAAAAATCCTGGTAAGGACAGCTGCAGCTAACACAATATCCTAAATCTTCTTTTGATAGCAGTGTGGATAGATTCTCGGAGGACGTATCAGGAAAGAGACAGACAGTGTGTCTTTTTTACACACCCAAGCACATTTTTTACAATCTGTCCAAAGTTCTTTGTTTGTGTGTGCTGCATCACATGCATTATGTATATAAATAAAGGCCATTATGAACGCAACACAATCTCACTTTTTCCTTGGGTGTTTGTGTCCCAGGCAGCATGAATGGTTCATGTTTGTGAGCAAGAGACTACGTAAGCATCCTCAGAGACATTTGCAGTCTTGTTTACTGAAACTCTCAATAAGCCACAGCCTTGTGGCTTTCCTCTGGGTGGAGGTCAAACGGAAGCACGGTGGTGCTTGTTTGCTTGGGTACCGCATCCTCTTGCGCTCTACAGCTCAAGAGACTGTCCTGTTACTGTAGCTTTTGATAAAAGTCATTTCAAATTAAAAGCAAACCTGACAATGACGTTGTGCTGTGGAAACATTTCCTTTTTTAATGGAAATGAAGAAATTAATTGAAATTGGAAAATAACAATAAATAAATACATTTATGAAAAAATATTTATATTTTGAATGAAAAATATAAAACCATGCACCTGTGGAAAAATGTCCCATTTTAAATTAAAGTTAAAATTAAAAAATAAATTAACATCTAAATTAGTTATTTAAAATGAAATATGACAAAAATAATATATTGAAAATTTAAATAATTTAAATGAATAAAAATCCATGATAATTAAAATAAATTAAATAAATTCACATTTTTTATGAATAAATTCAAATGATTCATTTAAAATGAAAATTAACATGCTTTAATCTAAAACAATATTTTTCCTTATTTAATACTGTATGTAAAATCATTAAGTTTTAATGCAGTAAGCTCTTTATTGTAAATAGTGAGTTCTCTCTGCATGTTTTTGTAAACCCAAATATTCAGGAATGTCTAACCACTTCCTCTGGCATGCGCTCAAACAGACAGCAGGTGCGTTCGTGACCTCTCTCTCAAAAGGTCTTTCTAGAGCTACAAATATCTCCATGACACCAGGTTTGCTGCTTGTAAATCGATGAACAAAGATAAAATAATAGAGAAGTTTGCACGTGCACCGATGTAACGACATTGTGCGCGTCTGGCTGTTGGAGCGTGTGTTTACAGTTTGTGTGCGTGCAGCTTCTTGCAAAGCGTTTGCTCGCTCATGAGGCGAAGGGAAGGTAAACATTATCCTTTACCCCCCACAGACATCAGAGTATTGCTCTTCCTGCCATACGCCAGGTCTGGCTGGCACTGAATCTGAGAATTGAGAGGAAATTCCCTTTGACCTTCTGCTTTGGGGATAAAGATTGAGAACACAAGGTGGGAAGGCATAAAAGGAGGGGAAATAAATAAACCATTTGACACCTGCATGCTTTTTCCATTTAACAAATATTACGGAAGAAAGGAAGTTTAAGAAGGAAAGTTTAAAGATGGGTGTACACCTGTCGTGGGTTGGTTTTGTCATTTTGGAGTGGAAACGTATGCGTATTTATAACTTTGGGGTGCCTTGAATGTATGTGTACTTGATCGGTTTTGTGCATATGATGTTGGTGTGCAACAAGACCTTTAAAACCCGTGTCAATGTTCACATCTGCATTTAGGTTGTTCATGGACCTTATTTATTGTGTGGGGTGTTCCCTTACCAAGATGTCTTTAACCAGCTCTTTAAGGGTGTGCATTAATTACAACAATTTTATCTAGAATTTTTTTTACCAATTGCATTACATTTTGATGTTTTAGATGAAGGATCAGAATGTCACATTTCTTGCATTTACATGAATTAATTAAGTATGTAAAGCATAACTTTTATTTTTTTTTAAATTCAAATGTTGTCCTTAATCATTTTAATTATATTTGTTGATTAACATATTTTTCAAAACATCATCAAACGTCATAAAATAATCAAATATATTCTTAAACAATTTTATTTACAAATGATAATCCCTGGCTATTATGATATCACACTTTTACATCATGCTTATCTCGACAAAATAAATATTATTATAATGTTATCTTTAATGGATACTTTCAGTCAATTTTTAAATCTTTAATCTTTTCAATCTTAAAAATTTTTCTGGATTTTTTTATTTTTATTTTGTCAATAAAGCCCACTTAAAATTCAAGTATAGTAGTTAAAAAAATGGTTATTAATCAGTTTTGCTCCACAGACAGAACTTAAAACCTGTGTTGAATTATGCATAGAATTAACCCAATATTGATATTCGTGGTTTATGATATCACAGTTAGAGTCAATATGGTGACATTGCAAATATTCATATGTTAGTTGTAGCTCTTGTTAGCATAAAGTCTTAATTGTGAGGTATTTTAAAAGGTGTGACAAGCTATTGCCCTCTACCAACCCCTCCAACCTCCCATTCATGCCCCCTTTGCTTTCCCCCTAGCACCATCTCTACATGTACTTGAAACAAGTCTTTCCTGTCTGCTGAATCCCCTCATGCTGTTATCTCAAGCTGTGTTTTTTTAAGCCCAGCACCTTTTGAAGTCAAACGCTTGCACGCCCGTAGCAAATCCTTTGCCCCATAGTATGTTGTAGTTTTCTTTGATAAAATAGCACAGGGACTCAAATGTGTGTGCTGAGATGTCAAGTTCAAAGGATACAGGAGGTGTGTTGAACAGCTGCACTTCATAAAATCTTCTAGGGACATGAAAAGAAAACGTGTTGGGTTTATTTGATAGATCAACAAGACTTTTCTTGTTTTTAATTGTTTGCATTTTGGATTAAAGTAGGCAGTGGTGATGTTTTCTCAGTGTCTTGTCTGTCACAGTTGTATTAAACTGTCTGGTTTTTGACATACAGGTGAGAAGAGCATGGCAACACGAAATAACACATTTTTACTTTTAGAAATTACCTTCATTGTTTGCAAAACTAGCATTATCCTTAAATGTATCATAGTGCAATTCAGTCCCAGATCTTAAACTACACTTTACTCTGACTTTGTAGTGCTTACATTTTGCAACATCAAGAATAAAAGCGCCCTTTCTCGTAAAGTCTTGCAAACTTCCCGTTTTCGTAAATATCATTTTTTCTTTCTCTTGTCCATTCAGCTGGAGGAGGAAATGTGGGAACAGACTGTCCTTTCTGCTGATAAGACTGCACGGAACTTCCCACCTTTCACACGGGGGACTGGTCCTTTCCATGAAACATGCTGCCAAGGGTCATTGCAAAAAAGCAAGAACATCCGTCCTGTCTGCCCACAACCTGTTTGAGAATATTTACTTTATACTGTAGAAAAGAGGAACAAAGCTTTCTGTGGGACAAAAATCCTTTTGTTGTGGAATCCAACAAGAAATGCTTAAACTGTATTCAGCGGTTAAGGAATATTAAAGTGGAAATTCGCCTTAAAAGAAATATCTTTTATTTACTCACTCATTGACTTGTTAAAACTTCTTTCACTAAAGAAAATATAATGAGGCTTGTTGACACACTATTCACTTCTATTGTATGGACACAAAGCCAATACAAGTAACTAAATACTGCCAAGGTTGTCAACATTCTTCAAAATATCTTCTTTTGTGTTCTACAGAAGAATACAGAATACACTGTAAAAGAATTTGGGAAGACGTTGCTCGTTTGCGGAGCGCAGTGACATACAATTTAAACAACATATTAACTTAATTTTAAAGCAATGTAAATTGATTCATGTTAAATCGTAAAAAAAAAATGTCCTTGTGTGATGAACAATTCCTTCAAGATTTGTGAATAGACAGAGGCAACATGAATTGTATCCACATTAATGACGTCACAGCGAGTGTCCATGTGCCACTTCAGTCATGTGCCACACAGAAATCCAGGCTGATCTTTATATCTCAATCCCATTTGCTTCTCTCAAGACATTCAGCCTCTTCCCATGATGCTCTCTTGGTTGAGAACTGGCAGGTGGTAACATATGTGTAATCTTCTTCGTTAGACTCTTGGTTTTGTGCGGGGTGGAGTGGGCTTGAATGAGGCCGCATTGTTTGTCAATTGATCTATATGGAGTATATGTGACAGTGAGTGTTTACTGGCTCAGTCTTCCATCTGGCTTGATTGGATTGGCTGCTTGGCAGTCTTTCACTTGGACTTTTTGAGAAAGTTCAGTCACAGATTTTCTTTCTAAGTCCTTGATTTGAGCTCGTGTTATGATGAGTTTTTCATTTACTTATTCATTGGCAGCGGTTGCACATTCAGTGCAGATTTACAAATTTTGTCATTTCAGAACTGAATTTTTCAATAAAAACAAATCATTTTTGTTCTTCTTATTATTACTGTATTACAGTCACAAAAATGACTGTGGCTGTAATGCAAAAATACAGTAATAAAATGCGATTTGTATGTTTTTATTCAGATAAACGCATAAGTTAATTCTAACATGATATTTAACAAAAAAGTGAATACTTTTAATAGGTTTATTGTCAAAAATATGTAATAACGTTTTACTGTTTTTTAATGCATTTATTTTATGAAATAATAATATAAAAAAAATTACTTTGTTTTTTTTTATATTTAATTTGTTTATAAAATTTAAAAACAGATTATTTGCACTGTTAATTACAGTTAGGTTTATGTGTCTCTCTACTGTGCATATTCATTTTGCATTTATAACACATAGACATGCTAATAATTGAAAGCATATATTAACATTGATCAATCAATCAATCAATCTTTTATTTGTCACAGACACTGTTACATGCCGTGAAATGGCACCCCTCGGACCATAAACACATATCACATTCAAGGGAAGACAGATCCGAGAGGTAGTAAAGAGAAAAAGGAACAACATGATACACAAGGAAAGTTGGCTCAAAAAAAGAACCCCTCTCAGACTGTCCTACAGTAGGGCAGTGTGAGACCCGGGAGACAAAAAAGCCCTTGCACTAAGCACATAAACTGGACATTACATTGCAATGGGGAAGGGACAGGGAATTGAGGTGTCCAATGTGGGCAACGGCCATCTGCCCCTGCAGCTATGGAGTACAGCGCTGGATCCAGACCCGCCTGCCCACACCAGAGGAGATAAGCATGCGAAGGCGTGGGATGGGGGTAGAGGTAAAGTCCTTGGAATGGGTACAGGAAATCAGAGAGTCTCATTATCTTGTTCTCGTGGGGGTTGCTTATCTTCAGCACAGGCCTTGGCCAAGGCTGTCTGAAAGGGTTGTCGCCGAAAACAAATTCTTCTTCTTAAAATTTGGGACGATATCTGCTAGTTTTTGCAGTTATCTAATGTCCATCACTGGTCGCCATTTCAGCCAAATTCCTTTGCAAAGTTGTTAGTCTCTCCAAGATGTTTTCCATTTTGCGGTCGATGTTTTCCATTTTCCGGTCCATAGCCACCCCGTTGTTATCCATTTGTGTTCTATGGCCACTATAGCCGCTCCGTTGTTTTCCAGTTTTCGGTCTATGACCACCGTGATGTTTTCCAATTTCCGATCCATTGCCGCAGCATGAGTACTAGCAGCTTTGCCCATCTCAGTCTCAATCCATCCGGTCAACTTGCTGGGGCTTTGATCATTGACTGCTTTTATCACTCGTCGGTTCCACAGGGTCCCACCTAATCCAATCAGTAGAATCCCTGCTACCACAACTCCTAATATGTAGATATCTTCAACATCCTCCAGGGACAATGTCGCCAGGCACACGATGCGCCACTTCTCCCACCTGTCCATCATGTATCCAGCTGCTAATGTTCCTGCAGGTCAGTTGGGTTCCCCCGAACCCAGGCTTCTCATCGAGAAGAGGGTGTCAATTGCATTCAGAGACCAGCTAATCAAATCCATTATTCCTTTTCTCTTTCGAGAGCAGGGCAAAGAGAGTCTCAGAATAGAGTAACAAGACATAGCAAGCATAGCAAGGAGAGATAAGGGAGAGGAGAGGGAAAAGATGCGACCGCCTTCACCAAGAAATACAGTATTTTTTATATATATATATATATATATATATATATATATATATATAATATTCTTTAGCTTTATAGCACTATAATTGTCATCCCACTGAGTATAATGGGTTACTCCACTCTGCATTATGCAATGACCATGTTTCGGACTTCTAGGTTACCTCATTTTTATGACACATACAAAGGATAATACACGCTTAGTCCACTTATGTCATGTCTTCCTGTCTGCGAATGGTCATCAGCCTCCCTCACTGATGTGCAGGTGTGTAATGGGAAGGCGCTTCTAATCCCAAAAAGTGCCAACAAAGCAGTGGCCTAGGGAACAGAGTGCTTTATGTAGGTGTGTGTGTCTGTTCTTGTCTATAATCCTTTCCAGGTGCTCTCGGCCATTCTGGACTCCTCTAATCACTCAGCTTCCCTTCGGGTGGGATGGTGAGGGGGGTGCTACCTGCCAACTGCTGTTTTGGTTTCAGATTAGCTACTTCCTTACATCCAGACTCTCGGCCGGATGTCCCAAACCCATCTGTCACCCACAGTCTCTCGGATCTTGGGGAGATGATGAGTGGATAGGAAAAAATTACTTTAGCGAGGGAAGCTGTCTGTATGTTTTGACATTGTTTTGAGAATTGGACACCGTTAAACCAAATGGTTGTTTACAAAGTGTAAATGAGCTTAATAAATAGCAAATATTTGCCTAGTAATAACCAAGAGAGCTTATGTTTGTGTATTTAGATTTAAAGCCATCTTTTTGTTTTCTTGGAAACTCTTTGGAGCAAGGTGTGACATAACATTGAGGTGTGTTAAGATGTTACATAGAAATTGTTTTTTTGTAGCTAAACAAAACTATTACAACTTTTCAGTTTATTGAAATCAAATACTAAATAAATAGTGAAAAATTTTCTTATCAGTAAGTGCTTTAAAATAATTTTAAGTTGAGTAACTAAAAAAATAAGGGAAATTATTAAATAAAAAGATTATCTAAAAAAAATTGATGTACAGTGACATATAGCTATAAATAATATATATATATATATATATATATATATATATATATATATAAACAAAAAATATATAACTAAATAAATATGTAAACTACAAATAAACATTAAAGGTAATACAAAATATTATTACATTAATATTTTATTAAGTTGTATAAACTTGAATCACTTTTTTATTATTAACTTCAATAAGCTTTTATATTCTGAATGTTGAATAGGAGAGTAACAGTAGTAAAAAATGAAATGAATGCATAAATTAAATTAGACACAGACACAACAAATTAAATCTAAACATGATTTATTGACAATGTGTCAAATAAGTAACTCAAAACCCTATTAATGAAAAAGGGAAACAAACTAAAAAAAAATAAAAATAGAAAGCCCAAAATAATAAATGTAACCTGCTAACTAGGAAAAGCAAATCTAGTTGATTAAACACAAAATAAAATTTTTAGAATATTCTTTTTTTTGTTCTTAACTTAATCTCTAAGAAAAGCAATTAAGATATTATCAAGATCTCATCTGGGAGTTTTCTTTCCAATGGCGAGACATTTCTCACCTCACAGTGTAGGAAATGAACCTCCTGGCATGACCTCTCATGTTCTGTTTTCTTGTTCACACAAACAAAACTGCTTATCTTTTTTAAATTCACATCCTGTTTCGAGCTTTGAGAACAAATCGGTCAAGTAGTCCATACCATGTAACCGGTTTATGTTATAACAGGTCAAGTCACATTGTTTTTAGTGTTTAAACGACAATTACGTGTCAAGTAGGTGTGTTTAGATTATAACTTAAAGTATTGACAAATAAAATAAATTCATTTATTTAAAATACAGTATCACTGTTGTGTCGTCAGAACTATTATTTAGAGCGGAAGTGGCTGTCGCAATTGGTCAGCTGGCATTTGTGTTGGGATTGTTTTGCGTTAAGCAGGTTAAGAAGCAGTTTCTAATCTCTTAAGGTGCTGTTGCGCACGAGATCGTGTTGGCAGCCTGTCTGGATGAAGGGATAACTGCATTTCCTAAGCCAATCGTCAGCCTGCAAGCTGTCAAGAGTACGTCACTGTGATCTGAGCTGAATGCTTTCTGTCTCAGGCCATTTCAACCATAATTTTGTGGAGAGATAAACTGGAAGTATGTTTATATCACTGAGCACATGGAGGAGTGTCTGTGGTTGGTTATGACATGACACTGTGAAACTCATTTTCATTACACAATGAAACTTAAATTACCAATTGAGGTATTTTGTTTTCTATGCATAAACAATATTTTTTGCTGAATGGTGTACTTTTAACTAATGCAAATATCCCTGGGGATTTTTAGTGGATATTGAAAGCTAACAACTTAAATTGTTTGTTGTAGATATTATAATAGCATGTATATAACTGATATGTTTTATTATTTAGAAATAAAGAGACAAGAGGCTTTGTTGGAATTTGGTTGGTTTGGTATTGCTTCACCACAATAGGATTCTGAAGTTTGCCGAAATGTATATATTTATTACAAAATTTTCTTTCCAATTAAGCCCAAAAAATGATATCATTGTTTACTTTCCTATTGTCATTTCAGATCGGTATGACTTTCTTTCTTCTGTAAAACACAAAAGATATTTAATAGAACTTAAACATCAGCAACCCAGTCACTTTTGTGTTGACAAAAAACCATTGCAATGGGTGTCTTCTTTTGTGTTTGTGTTTTGTGTTCTGTGTAAGAAATTCATCCAGTTCGAAATATCCAGAGGATACAAAATGATGAATTTTCCTTTTTGGGTGTACTTTCACTTTAACAAACATGTGTTCCAGTGTCTTCCTTCCAGCGAAAGAATAACTATTCTAAGTTTTCTAAGAGAAACATTCATGTTTCCTTACAGAGCTGCAATGTAAAGACAACCTGCAACATCACAGGCCTTTTTATGTTCAGTTGCATCTGCTGTTTTCCTCTTGTTAAACCGACATCCTCCGCCCTCGTTGGCTATAACAGACTCGAACACTGACAGTGATTCTGACGGGTGTCGCGGACATCGGCAGGTGGTGGGGGCAACCCGGATTCAGTCTTTGTAATTATCACAACTTCTGTTATCCATCAAATGTCTAACTGTCTAACATCCAGAAGCACTTCAGTATCTACTGTGTGGCTAGACTTTCACAAATTGAAGCTCATCCATTGATGAATTCTTCTCTTGGGCCTCTTGTTGGTAGGACAAGATGTCCAAATGATCAGTATTTACATCCCAAATAATGTGTGACCACTAAGAGCGTCTCTGAAGACCTGGGGTCCTGTCGAGACAAGGTTGAGACAACCAAATGTAAACAACGGAGATCTCTAATACTCTTGTATTTGACTAGTAGACTTGTTTAGTCTAGGTGTTAAATATAAACGGAACACTACGCCAGTTCCACTCTCATCTTTTCCATTATCTCACTTCATGATCCTTTGAGGGTACTGAAGTATGCTTGCAACCCCTGAAGATCACAAAATTAAAATGTCAAGACATTTGAAAACAGGTTTCTATTGAAGTGCCTGCACCCGTGACCTCCTGGGTGGTCTCGAAGCAAAGCACCTCAGATATTATTATGTAACGGGACTGCTTTTTGAGTCCTTACACTTCACTAAACTGTGACCTTTGTGTAAGACTCCCCTCGAAGTGGTATAAAAGAGGCACTTTGAATATGCTAGTGGGGTGGCCGAGACACAGGTGTACACTTGAGTTTCTCAGCCTATCGACCATCTCCAGCGGTTATCTAGAACAGCACCAGTGTCTTGCTCAAACATAGAGGGTTCATGGGTCTAAGCTAGCTGGCTAAAAATGGGCATGTGTTGGAAGAGCTCTGCCATAGTGGGTGGTCCAGCCTCACGAGTGGCTTTTATGTCTTTGTGAAGCAAGGCTGAATATGAACTTGCCCCTTTTGTAAAATGCTCATTACAGATGTGGGTACGGGAACAAACGGTGGCAGGGTGCCGGGTAATGTTTTTGCACTGTACGCTGTGCTTAATGTTGTTTTTTAAAGGCATCAGTTGCATTCAAAATGTTGAACAATGCACTGAGAGGTTGTGAATATAACCTTTAAAACTGAAAATAAATGTTTTTAAAGGGTATTTCCATGAAAATGTATTCCTTAAATTTTTTTTCTTTTAAGAAACATTAAATTGTTTTTTGTGGAAAACGTTAATATAGTTGATGAAAAATCTAACTTTTTCTAAAAGTCTCTTTCGTTTCTCTAAAATTTACAAATATTATATGAAATCTTTCATGTAAATTTAATATAATGAAGGACAATTATAAAATACATTTTTGTTGAATTCTAATAGAAATATTTGAGTTCATCATATTAACTTTTTAGGATTGTCAAATCCATAACACTACATATCATCCTTGATAGAGATGTACAGATTGAAATTTAGAAACTATTTGTCATCTCACAAAAACCATGTCCTTTTCTTAACGCCCAAAAACGTTTATTCCTTTTTTGATGGAAAACTTGTGCACATACTAATATTTTTTCTAGTGTTTATGCTCAACCCTAAGGGGTTTAGTAAAATATAAACAGTGTGTTGTGAAGGAAAACATATTCTGAGTGTTTTAATGTCACATCCATAATGCAAAATGTCACATCTGTAAGGCTGGAATAGCTTCGAATTGAGGATTTATTCGTAATATTTTTTGGAAACGGTGATTCATATGCACATGCTTTTTCAGATTATGATACTTCAACCAAAAATGACATCTTCAGAACGAAGAAGGTATTTTAAAGAATGTTGGTTACCAAAAATAGTGCCGTAACCCATTCACATCAATTGTACCGACACTAAAACAATGCACGTCAGTATGTACTGCCAACATCCAGTTGCCAATATTCCTTACAATTCAATCTGTAAAAGCAAATCAATCAAATTTGTTTGAAATGACACAAAAAGTTAAAAGAGTAAACACACATGTCCCACAGTCTGAGCACAAACCAACAGGTCTCTGCTAGGACTTGCAAGAGGATATAAAGTGTTCCCCTCTCCGCCAGCGCTGTAATTACACACCATCAGCTCTTCAGTCACCATACAAACACATAATAACCTTCATCCTGTTCTCCTTCAATTACCCACCCCTCTCTCCGCTATTACCCAGGATACCCCGGGGCCTCTGTCTGCCTCTGTTTACGAATTCCTGTCATATTTCTGGAACTGCAAGACCTCTGTTAAAGGGGTTGAGGAAAACAGCTGGCTTTGGAATGATGCCTTGCAGAAGGGTCTTTCTCAACAGCTCTCGGCTTCATTCAGGAGGAATGTGTTGAAATCAGAATGCTCTCTCTTGGTGGATGAAAGGGCGTGTGGTGGAAAAGCTCACATTTTGATTTTGTGTTATATATGAAATAAAGAAATAGTCAATTCCTAGACACCCATACAAAAGAGACGTGTAAAATGGGCTGCGCTGTGGGTTTCACAAACACATAAAGGGTGTTAATGAGAAGTGAAGTGAAAATTCAACCTGTGACATCGCAATGAGCTTTTGTGTCCGAAAATGCACACCCGGTGAGGTGACAATGGTTTTATAGTTATGTGCATCGTATCCCGTACATCTATGCGGTCACATGAGTGATGGTGCATACAAATGTATGAGATGGAGGCTCGGGTCGTTTATGCCATGAATTATTTATTGCAAAACAAATCGATTGTATTAAAAATGCTGTGACTTAATGGGTTGTTGATGACTGGGCACAGGGGGCTTTCACTCTTTCTAACAGTACTTCCTGTTTGTACAATGCTCCGATGGGGCTGTTTGTTTGTTGGCGGCACTTTCTGGTGAAACTCTTGATGCTTCCTGTTTTGATTCTAAGATGCATTATTGTGCACTGCTAAAACCAGCCCAGCCTTGAAACCTATCAGATTCCCAGGAGTATCCTGTATTTTGTCCCTCCTCTTAGCTTAAGGCAAACCCATTTATTGTTCTGCCGAGTGTGCAAACAAGTGCAAATAAAAAGACAGATGTGCCCATGAAATTACTAAGAAAGGATACATTACGTATTAATACACAAATTTTGTATGGGGTTTGTTGAGTTATTGGATATCCTGATATATTCATAATGTTAAATCAAACAGTAATGATTATACAATTTTGTAAGATTAAGTTGTTCTGTAAATGTTCAAATGTATTACAAATTTGTCTGTGTTTTATTTCTTTGCTTTGGCTAAAATTGATATAAAGCATATAAGTTCAAATGCATCAAACTGATATATTTATATAATATGTCATTAATATTAAAGAATGATATTATCAATTGGAATCAAATAAAATTTTGTCATAAAAAATAAACAGTTCAACTTGATATAGGACATTGACGTGTTGCCCCAGACAATGAAGTTGAACACAAAAAATGCATCAAATTAACCAAAAATAAAACACAAGTTTAAAAAATGAATCCTATATAGCATAATATACAAAACACTTCATGACAAAAGCATGTAAGAAAATATGAAATCAATAAAAAATCTACACAAAAATATGAATAAAACTACATTGAAGATTAGGTAAAATTACTTAATTTAAATTTGTAAATCAATTCCACCTAATTAAATCAAGTTAATCAAACTATCAAATTTTTTCAGGGTATATATATTTAAAAATAATAACAATTAAATGCTAAATAATGAATATAGAATCTCTCTACAAATAATAAATTGATAGCTCAACAGCAGAACTGCCATTTTGTACCAAATATTTAAAGGCTCACTTTGACCATAATCTTTACCTGGTTCAAACTTCAATAACAACTTTTAAGTAACAAGTTTTGATTTTATCAGTTTACATTCCCTTTTAAACTTCGGCACACACAAATCTCTTTATAAACTAGCACACAGGGAGGTACAATAATAAGTAAAAGGAAGTAAACATCCAGTGAGCTGGAAGCTCCGGTATCATGGGAATAGAGGTGGGGGCAGCGGTTTCTTTTGGAAAAGAGACACCCTGGTGACACACAGCGCAACCAGATTGACCTTTCATCTTATAAGCACTGCAGGTCGCCCATCCCTAGAGCCAAGAAGTATACAGACTGATGGTGGGGGGTCAACAAAGGCCCTGATGCAAGACAGAGACTCGCACGACGGATCCGACAGATAAAAGCGGAGCCGGCATTGTCTAAAACTCACTGACTAGAGAGCCTGGTGAGCAGCAAAACTTACAAAACATCCAGTCCCACCCAGGAACTGGGAGGGGGGATGTCACATGGTTATTCCTAACTGGAAAATTGTGTCATGTCAAGTCACTTGCTTTTCTGAAGTTTGTAATTGAATGTATTTAGTTAGAAGCCAAACCTGAAAATAAACAGACTCCAAATGATCCGTTACATGAATTTGTTTAAATGAAAATATTGTCAAAGCATTTGTATCTTTTTACAGCAGGGCTGTTTTGTTCTGTGTTTGCTTTTGTCACACAAAATCTCATCAATGCTGTAATACATGCCTGGGATGTTATCAGTTCACAGTAGCCATGATGACCCACATTGTGTTTATTCGATGGATGATCAAACTTTAACTGTATAGCCTTAGGGTCTATTGCTTTTTAGGTCTTGTGTGAGTAAAGAAGCCACAGAGACTATGAGATACATACTTGTGTGATCTTAACAGATCTCGGGGGAAGGAGTATATCCGGCTGAAATGAGATCAAGATCTCAACACTGAAAGTGTTAAGCTCAAACATTACACTTTATATACATACTTTATTATACTCTATAACATTCAAAAAATATATTTGGATTTGTTTAAATGAAATCAAATTCAATGCTGACAAATAATTGGTTGGTATAGTGTAAGTTCATTACACTATTGAACGAATAGTTGATAATAAAAACTGTTTAAATATAATTAAATGTGTTACTATAAATAATAATAACAAATATTTTAATTTTTATAAATTAAGAAATGTTAACATATTTTAAAATGTACATGCATCTTATATTTATTATTTATATCATATAAAAATGTAAACATATGTGAGCCTGCATTTGAAAACAAAGCTAAATACTTATTTTGATTATTATTTTACACATAATATCATTCCACACAATGTATGGAACATTCTCATGAATATAACATTGATATATTTAATGTTGTCTGAGTAAGCATAGATCAAAGTATAAAATAATAGTGAAATTAATATGTAAAATGAACCCTTAATCCTTTGGTTCTCAGAATTTGATTTTACCGACTGATTTTGACAGGCAGGATCACACATGAGCCCAACTTTATAAGAGAAATGTCTGTTTCATCTCTGTCATTTTCTCAAACTTCAACAACCAGATTAGTCCACCTTACCCTGTCAGATACAGACACTGTCAGTCCTATAAATGAGAGCATTTTTCTCAAAGACAAAAGCACATCCAGTTGTATTCTCTTTTGGCTGTAAAACAGTTGCCAAAGTGGATTACAATAAGAATACATCTCAGACTCCACAGGAGGATTTGTCTGTGCTACAGGATAATGGCCATTATCTAGGTGCCATGTTAGGTTTCATATGTAAAACGGAGTGAAACTAAACACACCTTTGGTCTGTGTGATTGTCGTGCAATTGAATGATGAGAGAAAACCCTGATGAGCCAGTAAAGAGCATCTCAGGGCCAAATGACACGGGAGACGGGATGTCTGACAATATGGTCATGAGGTTGACCTAATCCAGATTCTATTTATTTCCAAGTGGAAATGCTTTATTATTGATTTATATAATATTAGCCCCTATTTGGCTCTATGTCTGACACCAAATCCCATGTAAAAATGAATTAAAAAATGCATTAACATCCAAGCCTCCCATACTTTGAGTATCGTTCGTATAGCCTGTCACTTGTTTTCAAGCATTATACAATACATTTGTTACTGCACTCTATACACTTATCATTATTCTCACAGACATCTGTGAATGTGGGCGACTATCAGGAATGGAGTGCAGCTGTTGATGGATTTGGGAGAGATTGTGGATGTACATGCACACATGCTGTCGATGGGCAAGATGACATCAAGTACAACAGGAAGTAAGGAAAGCAGAAGCATTCGAGGTCACAGGGGTGCTGACAAAACCCCATCTGGTGTTAAACTATTTGGAAGGGACGTTTATGTGTTTATGGGGGGTGGGGGGGGTGTTTAATGAGCATCACACCTCTCATTGAATTCAGGCCAAACAGAATAGAATTAAGAGGGAGTATAAAAAATAGAAACCTGTGATGGACTTTTTATTTGTATATTTATAATAAAAAAATATATAACACAATAGTGTTTTATATGCAACTGTGTGCTTGTGTTTATAAACACAAATAGTACATAAATAAACACATAGATGTACAGCTTTGAGAGTAAGGCCTATCTGCGTGTATTATTGCGATTGCATCACCCATCCTCCCCATTCCTCCCCCCCCCCCCGAAAAAAAACATACCATAATAATCTCAGCAAATATGCATAATGTGTTCGTTGTCAACCTGGGCATAAGGTACCCCCCCCCCTCGCTCTCCTCTGTTTGTTTGCGGTGCGCCGATCCGGAGCGGAAATTCCTTTCCGTTTTTGTGAATGACAAACTTCTCACCAATTCATCAACGCAGCGCGTTCCATCCGGCCCCGTTTCCACGGCGACCGGCGCGCTCTGATTGGCTGGCCGATACAATGTATCCATTGAAACGCCTCTCGCTCGCCTCCATTCACTCGCTCGCTGTCACTGAGTGCGCACCGAGCGGAGAACACGGCGTTCCCTTATCCGACGGGGCTGGAAATAAAACCCAAATCGGACACTTTGCGTCTCGGCTTGCTTATTTCCTCCATTCCGCGGAAGAACAGCACACGCAACCGACGCGATTGCGATACGGTCATTGATAAACCCTTTGCTGCGTGGATGGACAGGAACTAGATCGAGGATTTTAAACACGTTTGTTGTTCCCCCCCGTGAAGGTTCGCACTAATGCTCGATAAGTTCAAACCCGTGCAGTTTGATTCGGTCATGGCCATAAGCAAGACGGTCGAGTGGCTCAAGGAGCAGCTGGAGATGCGCAGGGATTGCCTGCTGGTGATGGACTGTCGGGCGCAGGGCTTGTATGAATCATCCCACGTCGAGACGGCCATCAACGTGGCCATCCCGAGCCTCATGCTCCGGCGGCTCAAGAAGGGCAACCTGCCGGTCAAGTCGCTCCTCGCCAACGGGGAGGACCGAGAGAGGTTCGTGCGGAGGTGCAAGACCGACACCATCGTGCTGTACGACGAGTACAGCCGGGATTGGAACGAGAACATCGACGGGGGGTCTGTGTTGGGTCTGCTGCTGAGGAGGATGAAGGACGAGGGGTACAAGGCGTTCTATCTCGAAGGTATGCGTTTTTAAATGCGTAATTTGGTGTGTGTGTGTGTGTGTGTGTGTGTAGGGGTATAACCCAGATCTCTTCCCATTCACAGGTGGCTTTAGCAAATTCCAGGCCGAGCATCCCACCCTCTGCGAGACGAACCTCGACGGCTCCTCCAGCAGCAGCTCTCCGACGTCCCAGGTCCTCGGACTCGGGGGTCTGCGCATCAGCTCCGATTCATCCGACATCGAGTCGGACATCGATCCGAGCAGCGCCACGGACTCGGACGGGAGCCCTCTGTCCAACCCTCAGCCGTCTTTTCCCGTGGAGATCCTGCCGCACTTGTACCTGGGATGCGCCAGCGACTCCAAGAACCTGGACATCCTGGAAGAGTTCGGCATCAAGTACATCTTGAACGTGACTCCCAACCTTCCCAACACGTTCGAGAACGCAGGAGAGTTCAAGTACAAGCAGATCCCCATTTCGGATCACTGGAGCCAGAATCTGTCCCAGTTCTTCCCAGAGGCCATCAGCTTTATTGGTAAGACCTTTAGAAGAAATTCTCAAAGTCAGTGTTTTGGTTTCAGCACCCAACCAAAATTGGTGGATCGCCTAACCCTTAGTTGTTGTTTGCATGGTAACACATCCCATAAGCCACAAAGGCTTATGATGAAACAGGAGCCGGAGGGCCGGACAGGAAGGAAGCGGCATTGAAAGTAATCTAGGACAGAGCTATGTTTCGCCGCACAATGGGCGCCATTTAGAGGCTCGTGTTGACATCCTGTTAGCCTTGACAGTGTGCTGCCTTGACTTCTACATTTACACGCCCAAATGGCACCATTGTCAAGTAACCTGGCGAGCGGAAGGATCATTTGATTACCCATAATAGCCCATTTCCGTGTCGCATTCCCCTGGAAAATAGGCGAGCTGTTTGCTCTCCATTCACAGTCATGCACTGGAGAGCCTGTTAAATGAGATCCTTTTTGTGAATGCTGAGATTGTGATGAATTCTGTCGTAACACAATGGCGCATTCATGCCAACGCGTCCCTAGCTGGGTTGAAACACTGACTTGTGAGCTGTGTTGTTTAGTTTCTGTTACATCCCCAAAACATCCATGTGACCCTTTTCTCTCGTTTGTTTCAGATGAAGCCCGCGGACAGAAATGCGGCGTCCTCGTTCACTGCCTCGCAGGTATCAGCCGCTCCGTGACCGTGACGGTTGCCTACCTCATGCAGAAGCTCAACCTGTCCATGAACGACGCGTACGACATCGTCAAGATGAAGAAGTCCAACATCTCGCCCAATTTCAACTTCATGGGACAGCTTCTGGACTTCGAGCGTACGCTGGGCCTCAAAAGCCCGTGCGACAATCGGGTGCCCACTCCGTCCCAGCCTCTGTACTTCACCACGCCGACCAACCACAACGTCTTTCAGTTGGACCCCCTCGAGTCCACGTGAGGTCTGGTCGCGAGCACCCCCGTTTGAATCTTGAAACCTGAAAGTTTCGTTTTTTAACGCCTGTCGAGGGGTTCCTGATGTTGTTGATGACGGCTTGAGACGACAGTCGTCCGGAGAAGCCACCGGTGGGCGTGTGGTGTGCCCAGAGCTTAAAAGCTGCTGTATAATGGAGACATTAAGACTCCAAGACTATAAAGTAGTTCTTGGTTTCTATACATACATTGATATATAGACATTCAAGCATGAGAAAAGACTATTGACTGTGTAAATGATGCGGAGCGTCAATTATGACTGGGGCTGGCGTGCCAAAGAGACTGGAACTGAACAAATACAAACATTTGTTTTGTTTAGCACTTGCACCTTTAATCTGTACAGGTGTGATATGTTTGTCTTCAGTGAAGACTTGCCTGTTTTGGGAAAAGACTCCCTCGGTAATGATGGCAGTGTGTACTGTACTCCAACTTATTTGCGTGGAGAAATTTTCGAAACGTTTATACATGTGTATATTCAAGATGTTGGTAAACCTTGCCATAGTTAATATACACCTGTTTCAAAGGAACGGCTGTAGATTATTTTTTCTGTAAACAGCATACGAATATCGATCAATTTTGTGTTTGAGTTAAGATGCCAAAAATGTATAAGGTTTTGCGAGATCATGTGTAAATGTATAATATATTTCCTTCGTTTCGCTTTACGGATCAATTTAGCTTTTTTTCAGCCTTTTAACCACCAACATGAATCAAAGTCGTCATTTTATCTTGCCTTAGTTCTGTACATAAGTGTTTTTTGTGCAGTAACCTCCTGACCATACACCACCCGTTTCTCACCAGCTAGACTATATAAACGTTCAGTTAGGTTCACGTGTTATTATGTAAAAAGGCATTCCTCAAATGCTATCTGCATGCTCACGTAGGGCCCATTCGCCTTTATACTACTTGTATTTTTATTTTTCGGGGAGGTTGGACAGACGAGGCAAGTGATGCAGATTTTTTTGTGCGAGGATTTGAGGTCTCTGTTGACAAAGCTCGGAGGTGTTTGTCGTTCCTCTTCAGGGAAGTTCGGTGACATGCTATTTTTATGAGAGAAAGGGTTTTAAAGGGGTTTTTCTGTCCCTCCATGCGAAGACTGGGGAGAGGGGCTGTTTTACAAAACCACTCCCGTTAATATTACGAATGTAAAGAAATGATAAGTTATTAATAAATTGCTATTTTGTCTATTCAAATCTACTTATGACTTGTTTGTGTTTCCTTTTCCAACGATTGAAGGTACAGTTCACTCAAAAATGAAGAATGTGTCATAAGGCCCACCTTCATGTCATTTAAAACCACTGAGACATTTCTCAAAATATGTTATGAGTTTTAAGAGATGAAAGTCATAGACAGGGTTTTGAATGAAATAAGAGTTCATAAATGTTTTTTTTGGGTAAACTTTCTGTTTGAAGAACCATGAAAGGAACTGATCTAAAGAAATTACACCAAGAGTCTCTTTTGTGGGGTGAACTATACATTCAACACCAACCAAATCACACATTAACCAGCACACAGTTTATTTATTACTAACAACATCCATTTTAGTATGACAATGACAAAGTTGCATGTAACCACATTCACAGACCCAAATGCAAAAATATTCTCAATAAGAATACCAATAGGACAAATAATAGTGTTTCGTCTCCAAAGATGAAGTGTTAAAGCTTGCGTGAAGTGAGTAACACAACTTTCCATGCGGACAGGCTGGTATTTCCACGTACTGGTTGGTTAATGTCCCCCCTTAGGCACTTCCTGTCAGGAGATCAGTAACTCTGCAGGCTTCTACACTAAAAGCAAGCAGTAACCTGACACGCTTTTGCTTTTGCATGGATCAAATACAGGGAAAATCCCTGCGTGGGAGTAAAATAATACTTATTTCTTATCCCAAAATGAATGAGTTGTGTCAGGGTGACTATTAAGTCGAAGAATTTGGATATTAATAAATGAAACATTCATTTGATTAAATTATATTTGAATCATCTTTATTATATTAAAATCTAATTTAAATTGAATAAACCGAAAACTCTATTTTATAGATCTTCAGCACAGTGAAAGTAAACCAGACAAACTGTGACTATACTTGGTCAGTTTGCTAATCCTGTGTGAAGGGTTGACGTTCTCTTGTGACAGACCGTGCTGTGAAGGATTTGCCAACATGCCCAGCAATATCCGGTGCTCAAGTTCCAATGACCCCAATACCCACCAGGAATCGTTCAAACACCCACCCACTGCTCCATGCTCCCCAGCTGCACTCCTTCATTTGTGTTGTATGTGAGCTGCTGTAGTGAAGGCCACCTCTGGCCACATGACCTCCTGCTGTCGATAACGTTTAATTGGCACCTGCGTAGGCCACCAGTCATTTTGGCCAAAAACAAATGGGTTGGTCCTTCCTCCACCAGATGTTCCGTTCTTAACACTTTCTTTCTCATGCAGAACACAAAAAAGATATTTTGAAAAAGCGGCTTCCCAGACAACACAAACCCCCAGTGGGTTTCATTGTATTGATACAAAACAACTGGCATATTTCGTAAAATATCTTCTTTTGTGTTCTACAATATAAAAATCATTTTAATTAGGGGGAATAAATGATGATTTTTACATTTGATGGGAACTATCCCTTTAACAGCTAACCCATACTCTGTAATACGCTCAAAAACGAAAATTAAATTTTATACACAAAAACTATATTTTGAAGAATGCTTGTTACCAAACAGTCCTTGGACCCCATTGACTACTATAATAGGAAAAAGGACAAAATAGTCAAAAGTACCCCCAAATATAATTCAAATATCTCATTTTGTGTTACCATGATTACATTCTTCCAAATATCATTCTCTGTGTTTATCAGAACAAAAAAATTTGCATAGATTTGGAACAACTCAAAGGTGAATAGATAAGAACCACATTTTTACTTGAAGGAAAACAATCCATTTAAACAGCCAAACCTTGTAATTTTATAATCTTTAAAGAAACATATAGCCCGCTTAAAGCAGTAGTTCACCTAAAAGTGAACGGCCTTTTACTCACTCTCTGTTGTACTTTTCTTTGTTTTGTTGAACACAAAAAACGTTTTGAAACATGTTGGTAACAAAACAGTTCTTGAACCCTACTGACTACCATATTGTTAAAAAATATCTCATTTTGTTTTACTATGGTAGTCAATAAGGTCCTAGAACTATTTGATTGCAAGTATTCCTCCAACAAAACAAAGAAATCCATGCAGATTTGGACCAACTTAAAGGTAAGTATATAATAACCATAGTTTTATTTTTGAGTTAACACCCCTCAAATAAAATATTATTAATAAAAAAGTTCTTAACTTGAAAATAAATAGCTGTGAAGAACTTTTATGTTTAAGACCATAAACAAAACAGAGGACATCTTGCTGCTTCAAACCTGACGCATCCTGCTTTTAATGTCAACACGGCAGCTTCAAAGAGATATGATTATAAATCTATTGTTTCATTTTTCTGTTCCTCCATAACAAACAGGCTATCAAGACTAAACATCCTGGAGGTTATACACAGGGCATAGCTTTGGCGTTGTGAGCATGAGTGGATGGGCTGTTATCACACTTAACTGCTATGGGCTCCACTCCAAACCACCCACATGGAGAATAAGAACTTCCGCCAACGTGGGGCTAAAGCTCACCCCTGGCAGAGTGATCTCTTTACCTTCTGCTCTCTGTCTTTCTCTGCATCTCTCACCCACTTTAATGAGGAGAGACTTCCGTGTGAGATCTGAATCATTGCAGTAATGCGGATAGCGTTTGGCAGGAACCGTTGAAGATGTAGTGTTTGTGTGTGTGAATGAGAAATGGTGGGTGGAGATTAAGAACTGGAAGCGTTAGTGTCTGAATCGAAAGATTTTGTTACATTTAAATCGGCTGTTTATGTACAAAATTGTACCTATTTTGACTGAAAGCATCCAAAATAAGTGAAAAATTTTATATTTTAGGTTAAACTGTAGTAAAAAACTTGTGCACTGTTTAGCATTTTGAGGTCTTAACTTCAATAATAGGTCTATTAAAGTAATTTTTATCTGTCATAGACTTTTCTTGGTTTTCTTTGTTTAAATTTTAATGTAAATGTAACAAAACAAAACAAAACAAAACAAAACAAAACAAAACAAAACAAAACAAAACAAAACAAAACAAAACAAAACAAAACAAAACAAAAAATTTGAATAGTTATAATTTATCATATTTATATTTTTTCATTTAGCAAGGGCTTTTTTCCTAATATATAACAGTAGCGCCTATGTATAATGTAAAATTTAAGAAACAAAGAGATTTATAGTAAATGTTCAGGGTGTGTAGGAGGGACATTTCATTAAAAATTACAAACCTAATTATCCTCCGAGCGATTGGTCAAGACCTCCACCTACACTTGGGCTGTGGAATGCTGCCGAGGAATGTCTTCCAAGAAGGAGGCCACATAGAAGTGCTTTGTTCAGGAACCCGTCCTTTGTTTTTGTGTGTTTCTACTTGGTTCTGGACTTCAGCTAAACAAGAGCTCTGTTGCTCAGTGTTGCATCCCATCGCACGCCTTTTCAAAACAGTGAAACTCTCTGCGTTTCAAAAACTCCATTCGATTCTTTCCGTTCCTGCTCTGCCATCATGAGATGTGCAGTTGATTCGGAGCGTGCCAGATGCCTTCCTGAAACTCTGACTGTATTATCATCCAGAACATCAAGTGTGGGTCTGTGTGTCTGCTGTTTGCTCAGGTGTGGGACTAATTCTCACCGGAATTCACAAGAGTGAAGCTCTAGTTGTTCTCGCACCTTATGAGACATCTCTGTAAAAATAGAGCTTTACATAAGTATCTGTAGTCACTTATCCTTCTTAGTCGAACAAGAAGCAAAAGTTTTCACTTTGACTGATAGAACCTCAGTGATGCAGTTGCAAGGCTATTGCTACGATGTTCTGTGGGGTTGCTAGGGTGTTTTGTATGGTTGCTAGGGGGTTGCTTACTGTCCCTTGTATGGTTTCTAGGGGGTTGCTTACTGTCCCCAAAAGTTTAAGGCATTTTTCTACTGATTCTGTGGATCTATCTTCTTGTTTAAATACACAAATCCATGAAAACTGAAGCAATAACAGGACTGTGTATGCAATGAAGCCTTGAATCTCTTCATCAGCTATGAATAGATTATCTCTGTGAATGTAAGGCCCTGGGCTCGCGCTTTCCGAACGGTGCCGCTTCCATCCATTTCAAGGCCCTCCGTGGCTGTGTTGCTATGAAGGTCATGTTTCAGCACAGATGCTGCAGCAGCAGTTCACAAAAGGAGCACTTCAGCCGACATGAATCATCCGCCACTGTCTCTGTGTCGGCCCACGCGGCTCGATTTAAAAGAAGTAAAAATAGTCATTATCATTCAAAAGCGCTTTCAAAAATAACATGAATGTGGGGGGAGAGAGACAGAAAGAACTAGCAAAAATGCGCCGGCTCAACCCACACTGACTTCAGCAGACCCGATATTAGACCCAAATATTAGTCATCATTATAACAATGTATTTGTGATCATATTAATTAACAGATGAATATTATTTTTCATAATTTATGGGCTATATTATACTGTACAATAATACTGTACACAGCCTATGCCTTTCAAAATATAATTAGATAGCAAACATTTTTAAACAAAAAAATAAGAAAGTATGCTTTATAATCTTTAAAGTTTGCCCAATGTGTACACTTCATAAATTGACTATATTGCCTAAAGTATATACGTAAATGGATAGTTAGCCAAAGCTTAAAATTCTGGCCTGAATTAAGTTGTTCCAAACCCTTATATACACTTTGTTTGGTTGAACACAAAAAAAGAAATTTCGAAGAATTTTACCAACTAATGTTTCTGGGCCATAGTCAAATATTATGTTTATTTGTTCTGTTCTTATTGATATAAAAGAAGTTATTCTGAAGAAAACATACAGGTTTGGTATACCTTTTTGGAACTCACATTCCTTGCGATCCATTGACAACTACATTGGAAAATATTTTGTGTTTCTATGTTTTGATATTTTGAAGACAACAAACAGTTCTGGGGCACCTTACCCACCATTTTAATTCTTTCTACTATTGCAGTCAATGGTGCCCCAGAAATCTCAGTTTCTGACATTCACCTAAATATCTTTCTCTGTACTTAAAGTAAAAAACTATACAGGTTAAGAACAATATGAGGGCAATGCATGACCATGTTATTTTGGTGTGTATCCCTTTGAAAAATAATTTTCAAATATAGTTAGTTGAGTGAAGTATACTTAAAGTGTGCTACGTTTTAAGGGTGGTCATTTTATGGAACGTGTTGATGAACAGTTTTTTATTAAAAATATAAATGTTGTGTTTGAGAACCGTATAAAATTCTTTTCTCTTCTCATTTCACATAAAGGTTTATTCAGACACTGACACATACCTACAGATTGTCATGCAGTTTAACATGTTCTTTTTCTGGGCTGTAAACTAGTCATCTCACCCACCCACTCAACACACAGCTCATACAGAAACAGGAAGTACATGAAGACTCACATAGACCTGGGCTTAGATTGGCTGTTCTCCAGGAATTAATAATCTCATGTTGAGTATACTTTAGAAAAGTATAATTGCCATGCTAAAAAATTTATTCGTACTCTGGGACTAAATTCTTTTTGTGGTGAACAACAAGTGGCATTAAAAAAACAAATATTTTAAACCCAACATAATACACCGGCATTAAATGAACTATTGCTGCAGAACTTTATCTACAGTTAGACCAAATGTAATGCTGTAACACCATCTCAAGCTTATATCATCTGCACTCCGTCTCTCATCAGTACGACAGCAGGTTGACTCACCCGCTGCAGTCCTTCACTTTGTGGCGCAGTTGCTAAGCAAACTTGGGAGATAAATAAATAAAGAAACATCAGACTGGAGTGAAACAGGCAGAGCGAGAGAGCAAAAGGAGGATGGTACAGGCAGAGAGGGAAGGCAGGGCTTGTGTTGAGGATGAATGAGTGTGCACTGTAAGCTTCTGAATGGACCGATCTCTATTTGAATGAATACTGCCAGATAGTCAAAGCAGACCATGTCGATTCCAGAAAAAGCTGGAAAAAGTGTGTAATCCAGATGTTTACGTACAGCCTGGGTATGCGTGCAAAATTTTAAATTAAGGTTCCGTGGAAAGAGAATAAAAACAATTTTATCCATTCATTATTAAAATACTTGTATGATGACAAATACGCACTTCTTCACAAATTTGAAATTCTAGTAGAATGGAATAGAATAGAATAAAAAAGAGTACATAAGAGTTGCATAGAATAGCTTAGCTTAAAAGAGAACAGAACAGAACAGAACAGAACAGAACAGAACAGGACAGAATAGAATAGAATAGAATAGAATAGAATAGAATAGAATAGACTAGAATAGAATAGAATAGAATAGAATAGAATAGAATTGCGTAACGTAGAGTAGCATAGCTCAGTATAGCATAACTTCGCACAGAACAAAACAGAACAGAATAGAGGAACAAAATTTAGACTTGCATAGAATAGCATATCTTGGATTAAGATAGAATAGAACAGAATAGAAAAGCGTAAATTAGAGTAGCATAGCATATCTTAGATTAGAAGGGAACAGAACAGAACAGGACAGAATAAAATAAAATTTTAGGGTAGCATAGAATAGCTTAATTTTGATTAGGATAGAATAGAATAAAATAGATGGAATAGCATAGAAAAGAATAGATTAGTAATAAAAAAGTAACTAGAAGGAACAATTCATAATTTTTTATATTTAAAATATAATTTCTTCTAGTTTTATTTTATTTTAGGTTTAGATCTAGTATAGAAATACCTATTGTGTCTGAATATATATACATACACAGTCGATGAGAACATTGTGTCCTCACTGATAATTGACACCGGAGTAACAACAACAAACAGGAAACACATCACAATAGCTTTTAATTTTTTTCTCACTCTTTGCTGCAATTAATATTACTGTATAAATCCTCAAAGTTATTTGTGAAAGCGCACATAAAATCTGGGGTCGAGTTTTGACGGACATAAATTTTGGCATGAATTATTTGGAGAAGTTTTGCAACCCACAGAAGAGAACAAACTAAGAATGAAACTTCACACTGGCCCTAAATGACTCACCACATCCTACTGTCATAGAAACTTCCTCATAAACAAAGTCAAACAAACACACACAGACAGCCGGAGCCGCAACAGGAAGCTAGAGAGAACAACCACTTAGACGCCAGCCATTGTGAAAGCCAACACAACCTCCACATGCCACATGCCTGAGGCTTGCAATCTTAGTTTTGCATCAAGAACACATTGCCCCATGTTTTACTCAATCATGTCAAATTTACATGTACACATTTCCCAAACTTCTTTCCAAAACAACCACCATTTAATGAGCCTATGTGGGTGATTTTCAGTCAATGAGTTCTCTAAAAAACAAACCCATGATGATGGCTTTATTACAACGTTGACCTATAGGAACACCTATGTCAACAAGTGCTGGTAACTGTTCTTCCTCTCGCACAGAAATGCAGACAGCCCTGTGCTAAACTGACCACCACCTGCCCAAGCGTGACCTTCTCCTTTGAGTGAAGTGGTTTTAAATTGCTCTGACCTCTCTTTCACCCCGTCTGAAATTCAGTTTGGGGCAAAGGGGAGCTTAACATCCTAATGATCATCAGTTACTATTGTTTTCTCTCACAAGTTTATTGTATCATTCAAGAAAAGATATTTGTATATTTGTTGTACGCTTGAATTTTTGCTGGTCTGTAATCTTTTGACCTCATCCAAGATGAAGTATTAACAGAACAACCCATATCGTAAGGGCAGAGCAAGCCACATGCTTTTATTAGTCAGCCTTGTTATGTAGACTATCAATGACCCTGTGCAAGTGTCCAGCAATTCATCACATAGAGAGAACAACCGCTCTTGCTTTTGATCCAAACCTCTAATCCCTCCAGCAGGGCTCTAACTTCCTCAGGAAGAGATGGACTCTGGTGAGAGAGTGCTAGAGAAAGTTTGCGGGGTTGGCATTAGCACCTGTTCAGTGGGATCAGTGACAATTTCCCCCACACCGGTTTTCCTTTCCCCCCCTTTTTAAAACAACTCTTGCCCGCCCCCTGGCCCAAGAAAGCCCTTGGTGCTCTTGCAGGGGGCAGAATAGGGTGACAAGAATGACAGCTGCACTTTTTTAGGAGGAGGAGATGGAGAGGAAGGAAGGGGGAAAGGAATCTTTTTAAGAGGCTGAAGGGATTTATGGTAGAACCACCAGCTCCACATTGGCTACCCAAGCTGCCTCCCTGCTTACCGCTGTTGTTTGGACATCTTTTCTGTTGTTAGGGTTTATATAGATTTTATTTGATTTATGAGTTTACCGATTCGTTTTTATTTAAGCATTTGAAGTTTGCAAATATTTTGCATTGAAAAAGAGAGTGAAAAAATACGATTGATAGGAAATCATTTTGGTACAGTTAGAATGAAAATTGCACAATCGAAGATTAAATTTCTCATCTGAAATCATTTTGAAACATTGCTGTTGTAATATTTAAATTACTCTACATTTAAATCAGCTAATGTGAGGAATGTTCACGTGTTTATACGTAAACCACGCATATGTACATTACATCCAACAAGCGCAAGCCGAAAGGAAAGACGTAATCAAAATCTACCCGAACTAAGCAAGCCAGAGGCGACAGCGGCACAGAACCAAAACTCCATCGGTGACAGAATGGTTAACAAACCTTGGGAAAAACCAGACTCAGTTGCGGGTCCAGTTCTCCACTGACCAGATGAAACCAACGGTTCAATTCCAGACTCCAGCAGAGTCGAGAAGAATTATCTTTTTACCTTTGGACTTTGGGCAAAGTCTTTGCAGGGGATCTGTATCCGCGATCTAGTTTTCCTGGTCTCCGCTTTCTTTTAGGGCTGTAGAGGTCTTTTCTAGTTCCCAATCCACCATCTGGTCTGGATGCGTACTGAATCCGGGTTACTGCAACGTCCCCCACTAAAACATTTACATTTTCTATTGTTATTTATTTTATCCTGGTTGCCATTATTTGGTAACTTAACTTTATTTTTTTACATAATGTCCAATTAAAACTGAATTCTTTTTTCATAGATGAACCAAAGCAAATCCTGAAACCTGCTTAAGTGCACATACTCCTTGAGTAGGCCGCTAAAGCGTGATGTATGCCAAAGTTTGGCAAAAGGAATTGTTACTCAGGCAAGGCCGCTATTTGGGACACGTCCATGAATGGCGTCACAGGTTAGTCCTGCTGCCAAAAGTGTTCGTGTATGCTTGTTTTTCTTACAACATCTATCCATTAATCTGAACAAAGGGGGTTATGGGGCCCCTGAGTCGTGCCATGGAGAAAAGATGAAGCTGGGGTCAGAAAACGGCCGGATGCTTGCTTCCCCCCCCTAAAAACTTCCTCATCTCACTCATCACCACTCCCCCACATACTCCTCCTGGCCTGAATACAGATTTCACGCCGTCTGCGGAGGGAGGCAGAGAGCAGATTGTGTGTGCAGAGGAGGATGGGAATGGTTGAAAGGTGTTAAATGATAGTCAAATGGAAGGATTAAACGAGAACAATGCAGGGCAGTAACCCCCTTTCCACAATACCTTCCCTCCCGGCGG
Organism: Triplophysa yarkandensis; assembly: GCA_033220385.1. Classification (NCBI taxonomy): domain Eukaryota; kingdom Metazoa; phylum Chordata; class Actinopteri; order Cypriniformes; family Nemacheilidae; genus Triplophysa; species Triplophysa yarkandensis. Next base: position 9,492,271 of record CM065677.1, on the reverse strand, counting down.
CTCCTCTGTTCCACACTTCTGCTTTCTTTCTTTTTTCCCTTTTTGCTTCTCGTAGGGGTCTCTTATGATGTTAATACTTCGAAAGTGATGAGAAAAGGGATTGAGGCCGTCAAAAGAAAGGCCAGAAGAGACATATGCAGTAGGACATAGGCACCAGCACGGTTAAATCGGGAGAGCTTACGTTTGATGTGAACCGTCCCATTTAGAAATTGATGGCGTTGTGATCCATTTTGGGTGGCACTAAATGCAGATGTAAATGTTTTGTGATCCGTTAAACCACATTATAAGGAGTAGTGAGAAGTGCATGTGATCACATTTGAAATGTAAATCTTTGGTCTAGCCATCATTAAAGGATTGCCGACTCATCTGTCAATCTCCCACTATGACAAAAACAAATTTCATATACATTGATAACATGACATCAGTTTTAAAACATTTTTAGACCAGGTGTCAAACAGACCATAAGCGCTTTAATATACATAAATATTTAAACATGGAAGTGCATATTTTGAATGCCAAAGTGACTTGAAAGTGTGACACTTGACACTCGCCTCGGACTATTGTGATGAATGCAGGAAGGTCAAGGGTCGGGAATTCCTAAGCGATGAGCACAGTTGTTTTTCTTGTCAAGCCCCTTTCAAAGATGCGGTAGAAGAGTTGGGAGGCCAGCGAGGTTGACAGCTAGGTCAGAAGGTCACCTTTGAGTTCCAACTCTAAAAAAAGGAAAAAAAGGCAGGAAGATAAGCGTGAGCTTTTATCAGAACATCCAACATTACTGGTCCAATACCTTTGATTGTGTAATGTGTGGAAAAATCTATACTTGAACTTTGGTTTAGTTCGGGATAGTTGATCTTCCAATGCTGCTTTAAAAAGCAAATGTAAGTGAATGCTTTTAAATCCAAGTGTGTACTGTAATGCAAAAGTTTCAGGGGACACTTTCCCCAAAAATACACTGTCATGAACTGCTTACTTGTTGTTTGAAACTTCAAACATTTCTTCGTTTGGTTGAACACAGAGAAAAAGATTAAGAGGAATGCTTTTACCCAAACAGTTATTGTTACTGACTTCCATTATTCCTACTATGGTTGTTCATTAAAAAAAAAAGAAATGTACACAGATTTCTAAAAGCTCCGTTGTGAGTAAATGATGACCGAAATTTTATTTTCGGGTGAACAATGTTCAAGATGGTGGAAAGAGCAGTGATTGCAGAAAACGCAATGCTAAAAGGTATGCCAGCTGCTGGGCTGGGCATGCCATATCTAGCCCTATTGAGGGTTCATACAGGGGGTGTGGGGGAGAGAGATTGTTGAGGAAAGCACACATTCCCTCATCCGCTGCGCTGACAACTTCAGTGTTACCTGCCTCATTTGACCAGCACATTCTATAAAGCTTTTCTGTAAAGGCATGTAATTCTTGGTAATGTCAGATGTGTGCCAGTGCCATTCGATCTGGACTTCCTGTTGGAACAGACAGTGGCTGCACAAAGTATTGGAACAGTTAAGCCACACTTTAAAATGTATGATGTCATTGTATCGAATGACAAAATATCAAATGCTTCCCACAGGCAGTGCAAAGGTGAGGTATTTGATGACAGCGAGGAGTTTTTGTTTTTATGACTTGTATTTGATATGTATTTCATTATTTGTTTCCATTATATATTATATTTTATTTGAAAAAGTATAGTGAATCATTGGTTAGGGCATCTAACATTGACAGAAACCAACAAACAAATAAAATGATCAATTATCAAGTATTTTTAAAATCCGCTCAAAAGTGCTTTTAGAAATACACTGCAAATTCACATGATGGTTAAAATAAACCTGATAAACAGGTATTCCATTTTAAAACATTTTAAACAAGGGTTATTTTTGTCCCAGATGCAGCTTCATTTTGAACAGTTTGTATTTATCTTTCTTGTGTCAAACAAGTTTAATTTTATGGGAAGTCATGGCCTAGTGGCTAGAGAGTTTGACTCCTAACCCTAGGGTTGTGGGTGTAAGTCTCGGGCAATAACATGACTTGGGTGTCCTTGAGCAATGCACTGAACCCTCAACAGCTCCCCGGGCACCGCAGTGTGTTCACCGCTTGTGTGTGTTTTCTCTACAGTGTGTGTGCACTTTGAAAGAGTTAAATGCAGAGCACAGATTCTGAGTATGGGTCACCAAACTTGACCCTATGTCACGTCACTTCTTCTTATTTCAAGATTAAGATGAAATAATGTCTAACACAGTTCGTTCACCTTTCATCAAAGTTACACATTCATTTTGAACAATACCAATTCTTGTGATAGGACAACTTTAATTTTCTCTGTTGATCCATTTTTAAGGTCAAAATCTTTATCTTAATATCAATGTCTTTATAATATCTTTAAATCAGTATTTTTAATTTGAAAATGATAACATTAGCATTTACACTTATTCATTTGGCAGATGCTTTTATCTTAAGTGACAGTAGTCAATCACCACTGCAGAGCAAACAGGGGTAAGGTGCCTAACTCAAAGAAACTTCAGTCATTGCCTGCTGGCACTGGTATTCAAACCTGCAACCTTCTACTTACAAGTCCACTAGACAATGACTGACTGATAACCAACACAGCCCAACTTTGTAATTTGTTTTACTCACAACAATCATCGTCTCACAGTTTTGAAATGTTATGTGACACATGCTCAGTTTAGAGGTGGCACAGGAAGTGGAAACTCTGTGGGTTGGGGGTGAAGTGTTTTGAAAGGGTGGCAAAAACATTGTACCACGGCATCTGTTTGCCAGTTTAATGTTGTTTGTGAGTGCAGTCACGAGCTCGGCTTTAAAAGAGGAAATCCAGCTGTCTCGCAGGTCAAACACATTAGGTATAAAACAAAACGCTTAATGGAATATGCATATATATATATATATATATATATATATATACCAGAAGCATAAACATGTTACTTTTACATTAAATAACTCTTTGAAGCTAAGACTTCTTATATCTAGTTAAGCCACATTTAATGACATTAACGGATTAAGAGACCTTCACATTCACAGGGTCCAGTTTGAACCCTCACAATTTTTTGACACAAAATGGGTCATTTACAACACTCCAAAGAGGAAATGGCTATGCCTACTTCTCCGGTTCTCATAAAAGCAAGAACAGCCAACTAAAAGTTTATTGGTGTGTTTGTTTGCATGTGTCACTGGGCTTGTCGGAGGAAAATGTTTATACAATGTGGCCGCTAATAAGCGGGCGAACTGCGGTCGTCGGACGCTGGCTGTGAGGTCAATAATAAACTAGTGTCCAGAGCTAATCAGCCAAGGCAGGAAGAAAGGACAGAGCGGAATGCAGTCGAGTTGTTTAATGAAGTAGAGGTGGCTTTAGAAAAAGCTGTTAAGAGGCCGAACCACAGGAGTCTATACCACGACCTCATCATAAACACTGGAGCTATAGAGCGTATAGCGTCTTTGCACTGGTTTATAGACGCGCTGGAATGTTTAGGCCGGAGATGAGGGGACCGGGTCTGGAGCAATAAACAACTGTTAGCCGATAATAATATTGGCTTCTTCTTCCTCTTCTTCATCTTCTTGTTCTACTAATTCTTTGGCACGTTTCTTTTCTTGCATGGATTCACATAGACCCATGGATGAGGGCTCAAATCAACCGGCCTATTAAGGACACATATGCAAAGACTTTTAAAATCGTTTGGGGGTATGATGTTACATTCCTTACCCAAATAACTCAAAAAAAGGAATAAATGGATGTCTTTGCCTCACAATATCGTAGAGACAAGACGGTGGGCTCCTTCTTCTCAGGCAACACATCAGATTAGTTTAGACACCATCCAGCAAGACCTACATTTCTGCATCAGAACATTGTAGAGACATGGAGTTGCCTATAAAAAACAAAGCCTGAATATAATTTTAAATGCCAATACGCGAAACAAAGATAGACTGGAAATTAACTGGGTTAACTTTTGGTTAGTTGTATAGAGGTCCAAAACAGTCCAGTCAGCTTTCTATAGAGGGATTGATGACAAAACCCAGTCATATCTGGCATATCCTGGACATGCTCTTACCCCACTAACAAAAAAAAACTGTGATTCAGGCTTTTCAGTAATGCGTTCATCCTACTCAACAAGGGTACGAGACGTGTTACAAAAACTTAAGAAATGTTTTATCTTAATATTTATGTTTATAAGAATTTATTTTATCTACCCACTAAGCTGTTAGGAAGAGTGAGTCAAAATGAAAGAAAATATTAAATTGTCACTAATGTTTGAATAAGGTATTTGCTCAGTAGGGAGTGGTGACACGTTTGGTCTTGTGGGTGTTGTTTCTAACCCCACAATCACAATAATGTGTTTACATTGAGGTGATGACACACCTTCTCAAACAGGTGTTGTCATGCCCGGTGGCTCATTTTATGCTCTGCCGGACGTGACCCTGGCGACCTGGCTTTCAATGAACCAATAGCAGATCCTACACCTGGTGCAAAAAAAAAAAAACACTTGAGAAAGATCTTTTCAGGTTTCTATCATCGTGGAGAAGACTCACATAACTTATTGACAGCAAGGACCTTTGCTGAACTTTGTTTGTTATTTTATGGAAATACATTTTTAATGCTTCAATGGTTAGATATTTCATAATATTATATAGACCACAGTACTGTATCCCATGGAAGAACAAGATGTTTTTTCATCTTGCCCCAGAACTTGATTACAGAACACCACATGTCATTTCGGTTCTGCATTTTAAGGCTGTCCTTTATTTATCCCTTTTCAAGCAACAAACATAAACTAAAAATACAGTTAAACCATTTTAACCACGAAGGGTTATTCTCACTCTTTCTACGCTTTCCCAAAGTATCATGAGATGTAAAGAAGAGGCCAGATATAACTGCTCCTGTTTTGTGTGGAGATCCACATGACCACCAGATAAATGCGGCTATTCATTAGCTTCCACAATGAAGGAAAAGCTCGCGCTTTACTGCATACTGGGTTTAATGCCTCACAGGGTTTGGTCTTCCATGACCTCTGTTCTGCTTTCATTGTGTGACATTAATGCTTAACAGTTAGGAGATCATCTTTTGTGAAGAGGTGACTAATGGGTTAAGAAGGCATTAATGAATTACCTTGAGCAGATTTTACATTATGTCACTTGTCAACAAGTTACAGATGTTAAAATAGAGATTGGAGACATTCTTAATGAGGAATATTTATATAAGGGACAACAAAAGTATTGAGGTTGTATTTTTTGGCCAGGGTAAATCATGTGATTAAATGATATGTGACAAAAACAACAAACAGATTCTAAAATGAGTCAAAGATTGTCCATATATAATAATTGAATGTCTTTCTGGGGACTTTCTTTTTTTAAGCAGAACAGAAAAGATGTTTTGTGGAAAGTTGGTAACCAAATAGTACTGACACCTATTTACTACTATTATATGGACACTACCCCAATGCAAGGGAATAGGTGCCAGTTACCTACATTTTTCAAAATACCTTATATGGAAGAACAACAGAAGACATTTTGAAATTTTGATATATCTTCTTTTGTGTTTTTATAGCTTTATAGTCTAAACTTGTTGAGTAGGCTCACATTGATTAACTTAATCCGAGTTTAAATATGTCACAATGACTTATAGTGATAGGTTGCTTTTATAAGAACAATAACATCTAAAACTGTTTTACGTTTTCTATTAAGTAGTGTTTTTGTTTCACTAGGACTAATATTGCTGAGGGTTAATGTGCTTCTTTAAAAGTATAAATAGAATCAGTAAGGAAATGCAAGCATTAAGTGGATTTGGAAGTATAATCTTTAAACTGCCCACAATACCTTGTGACCTAATCTTACTGTTAGGGTGTCATTTGATCTATCACTTAGGGGTCAAACCTTTGAGGAAAAGCCCCCGGTCCACGTATAATCACGCGCAATAATTCTCTCTCTCTTCCCTCACCGTAATTATATCCTGTTACAAAAATTCCACGGTGTTCTTGTTGAGCTTCACAGGGTTTGAAGGGGCGGTTGAAAAGGTTACTCCCGAGGAAGGGGAAGCCTCACTCCTGATAAGGAAGAGATGCTGGGGGCGCGGGGGGTGCTTTGAACCTTTTGATCTGTGTGGGAGGTAAATGGATTTGCACTTGATGAATGCAAACCATGAAAGAGGAAGTGACAGTTGGGTCTATAAGTTTGCCCCAGTTAAACTGGAGACAACACAAACAATATTACATTTAGTGTGGTTTGTTTTGTTGTGTTGAATTCTTCCAAGGCAAGCTATGGAAGAATTCCCTTCTCCCAAGTGTATAAGCAATGAGAAAGTGAGGAAGTGAGAGAGATAGTTGAAAGCATGTTGGTTTAAATATTAATGAGTTTAAAAGAGCCACTCTATTCCTGGTCTCCTGTTCCGATCTTTTCCTTTTAGTGTTTCACAAAGTCAGTGACATCTTCAATCCTGTCCCTAGCACAGGCATGAAAACATTTGAAATGTCTTATTGCTCAAATATTCTCAGAGATTTTTTGGAGCTCAGGAGATTTGATGAAGATCCATGATGATCTTTTAGTAGAATTTTTCGTGAGATCAGGTCGGAAAAGATTTAACAATTTAATTGACATCGTTGACTCTTATTGTTAATATCTGAGATGCAAAATTTGGTCTCCTTTTATTCTCATTGATATCTAGGAGAAATGAGATCTCATTGTTCCATTAGGTTGGCAATATGCACATTATGCACCCCCCGAATAATACTTTTGAACATCTACCTTTGTCAGTTAAAATGTTAATAATGTGTAATGTTGTTGTTTTAATGTGATTTTATGACAAATTATAAATAGGATAAAAAGTAAATTGTAACCATTTAATATCCCAATTATGTAATTATTTAAACAAATGTTTATAACTGTCATACAGTATTTGATTAATTTCCCTAATTTATTATAAAACTTGTTTCACAATCATTACTGTAATTATTAAAACCGATAGAAATTTTCGTATTTGATTATTTTTATTTGATTCATTCCTAAAATATTCATAAAACAATAGTATTTTACAACAAGTATTACAAGAATTATTCAAACATATGTTATCAATGTAATCAATTTCAGCTTCTTTGTAACAATGTTAAGTAAAACACGTGATTTTAAAAAATACATTTAAAAAATAACCTCATTCAAAACATAAGTTCCTCCTTTGTTTCATTGTTGCTGGATTATAACAAAACGTTCATGAGTATCATCCATTTAAAGCACAGAGTGGCTAGACTTGTAGTTTGGTTTCTGCAGTACACGCTGCAGGTGTGACCCGCTGTGGAAGAGAACTCGTATCTGTAGGAAGATCTCTAAACCAGAGTTCAGGATGTGGTCTGTGAGCTGCGGTTACAGAAGGGATGAGACACAGATGACACCATAGCAAACTCATGACACCATGTGGCTACCGCTCCAACAGGACCCATTTACCTCCTTTCACGCTGAATTGCCCTCGGTCTCTCATTACCTACAATGTGTGTACGCCTCCTGTACTTCTCAAATCATAAGTTTACTCCTAAAAGGTTGACTTGAATAACAGTTCAATAAGGTCTTGTGTGCAGAAATAGAACGTTTGTCACCACAGAACAGAACATCCTTTGCTTCGCACAACGCTCGATTAGAAAGTTCCTTTTCAACACAAATTTGCTCTGATTAAGGATGAAGTTTATTCAGTCATATGTAGAAAAACAGCAGTGTTTGAAAATGAGCACACATCCTTTTATCCAAAGTTGATCATGCAATAGCCCCCCAACATATGAAAAAGAATCAATATTAACATAACTCTTATGCGATAACTAAAGTGCTAAACAGTAGAGTGATGCAACAAACAAGCCAAGAGTTTCTCTCGGGACCACCGGGCTGAACGACACATAAGGGCCCATGTTTTATTCATCTCTTTAATAACTTGGGCTGAACTGCCAAGCAGTTAAAAACACTTGAATATTTAATCCGATAGAGGGTTGGGAGCTTGACGCATTTCGTGTCCTTTCTAACTGGATGCCGTGCATGTGATGAAGTGTTGGATGCACCTGAGATGTCAGGAGGTGATGTTACAGTCTTACGTCATGTCCTGAGATGAGATACCAAGGTAGACTCATCGATGAGGTCAGCGGAGATGATGTAGAAGTGTTTGTTGGAGGTGTGTGTGGAAGGTCTTATCTTAATATAATGTATATTTACACTACCGGTCAAAGGTTTAGGACACTTGCTCACTTATAAATTCGTAATTTTTCTGTATTTAAAATAATAATCTAATCAAAGTAATGAAACAAAACAAAAGGAAAAATATATAAAATAAAACATGTTGTAACTGATATTCTTCAGGGTAGCCACCTTTTGACTTGAATTTGAAGATTCTTTATCTTAACTTGTCATTTTATCAAGCAGGTTCTTAAGGTCTCACCCTGAGATGCTTTTGAAAGAATTTTAAAGGAATGCACATCTGGACTGGATTGTTTTTATAGTGGTAAATTGTGTGGACCTGGATTTTAACTTTGGATTTTGATCAACATGTGTTTACAGAGTAATACTTCTCAGAAACTGAGCCAAAGCAAAGCTTATTAACTATTTACAAGACATTTAGTCATGCAGCCAGAGCCTGAACGTAAAGGCCAAAAATAGTTTAAAAGCTCATTTAAGGTTACATCAGCATACAGAAGAGAGTAAACACAGCATTTAGCATTCGTCACATTAATATTGTAACATTCTTATAAATACTAAAGGATATGGCCTCTCTTTCTTTCTGTCGGACATCATACATAAGGGAACTACATATGAACCAATTCCCATAATTTTCCCCCTTCACTCCATTTTCGATTCAGTGATATCATTCTATAAGATTTTATGAGTCCCCTCATGACTTCATTTCATGTTATGACATCATCCTACATAATATATCCCACTTAAAAAAGCACATAAATAATGTAGTTCATTTTCGCAGTCTAAAATATGTCTTAATGCTAGATTTCCCAATTAATACCATAAAACATATTTCATCAGAACGGCAAATGAAACCTTTGGGTTGATGCCTACACACAAGGACATGGCTTTATGTCCTAGTATGCTGTTACCTACTCACAAAGATGTTTCGATGCCTGGCTTTTAGTAACTGTGTGTTCCTAAAGGTTGTGGATGACACACATTCCCACATTCTGAAACATGTGAGATTTGGAAGAGGGTGTGAGGTTTAATTCTGCTCTGAGCTGAGTGTTCCTGTCAACGGTCGGCCTGGAGGTTTTTAAAGCTTCAGCCACCTCATGCCTGCCCACAACTTAACTTTCATGTGTGAAACCTGCTGGAGTGCTAGCCAACCCTGAATGTGTAAAGTCGATGATGAACGTTGGATTTGTCACAACTTATGCAAAAGTCTAATATTTTTTTAACATATATTTTAATAATTGTTGTTTTCTTAATGTTTGCTATGGTTGTTCAGAAATATATGCAAATTGAGGTGCGAATAAGGATGCACATTTGTGTTAAAACTGTATATTTTTATTTGAAGAAGTCCATATTAAAAAGTGATGTAATACTGATGTTATTGTAGATTTTACACTATAATTTGTTTTAGTGGAAAATTGTCATGCAACATAAAGAAACTTGTGTTTATTACATTTAAAAGATAATTTAATGACCTGTTTTGCATGAACTTATCATGACAAACAACAAATTTACATCATAAAAATGTAAAGAGCGTGTCTACAACACAACCTCCTTTGTTTTCATAATAACCATCATTGACCCGGTAATGCACCTGCAGAATAAATGCATCTGTTTAACATTTGAAGAACAATCCTGAACAGACCAAATGACCTCTCTGTTCCAGGAAATGATACTGGTGTATTCTCTCTGGTCCTTGAGTTGGACGTGAATGGCAAATACTAAACTACTCCGGTGAAATCTACATTCCTTCAATAATGCTTTTGTTCTGCCGGTTTCATAAACATATCAGAAAATCCATGAACAGATGTGTTCCCAAATCTCTCCTGGTTATTCTTCATTACTTTGGACTGTAAACAGATTGTATACGCCTATTACTAACAATGTCAAATCAAAAAAGTGATAAATATTATGAACAAATTCATATATTGTTTTTCCTAAAAATCAAAGTTTGATGTCTACCTAAATTTATTAATGTCTAATTACAGTGCCTAAAATGCATTATTCCAGCCTAAGAGAACATCCAATAAACATTCCCCAAGACCATCCCGTATGATTCAACCCTCCTGCCGTCAGCACATCATCCTCAAACTCAGAGACTCATGATTCCAAATAAAGCATGACAACCGGAAAGCAGCAAGATGCTAAAAAGAGCAAACAGAGTGGGTGATGGAAGAAATGCCCCACTCGGAGAGAAATCCGAGATACGCAAAGAGACTTCCTTCAAACACGTAGAACAGTGGAAAAAAGTGAAAGAGATGGAACAAGATGGGTGGGGGATTGACTGATTCATCTGGTTTCATGGGCAATTTATTTTGGTGCGCTGGAATAACACACTGTCGTAGGGGAAGACGAGGAGAGAGAGAATATTATACAGGCCAGATATGGCTGATGACGTCAAAGCGGAAGCTAACCGGATTCTCCATTTTAAACAAAGTAGGGCAAAACAAAGCGACACAGAAATAGATTTTGACAGCCCTAGGAAACTCTACCACATCTGGGTATTATATCCGTATTTCATAAAACAAGAAAGTCACCAAGAAGATTTTTATAGTATCTAATATAATTTACAATATGCTAGTATGCAGCAAAAGCAAATTTGATATGAATATTACATAATTTTTTTACACTTTTTACTTATTACAAGTTATTGGGGATTTCAGATTTACTAAAGAGTTATTTATCAGGCTAGATCTTTTCGTGTGCATACTTTTAACAACAAAATTAAGTGCGATGCAATATACTGACCACAGGTCAAAGTTCAGGTCACCTGGGATTCCTGTGCAATGAACACATCGTTGTTTTCCCATTTATAAACATCTTACTGTTGACTTATAACAGCTTGAAGTGATCGGCGGCTGTGAATTTTCACAGGTTTTGATCTTTTTGGAGGGACTGTGGGAGGGTTATGAAATCCAGCCAGCCCACCGCCCATTGATAAACACTAGGAGGGATTCTCGGCAGTTATGCAAGATATTAGTCATCCTGGCATGATTCATTTTCACTCGCTCTCTTTTCCTCTCTTTGCACTCCTCCCTTCAAGATTGTTGCATTTTTTATAAGATGGGCGGGGGTCTGGGGTGTTGACCTCTTTTTTTATAGGTGGATGGCATTCCCGGTCATTGGAGTATGGCCTGGTCAATGCCCAATATGAGCGAAAATGAAATTAAAATATAAAGTAAAAGTGACACAAGTGGTTTATGGACTTCCCATGAATCTTTACTAAACTTTGTAATGCACTCACTGTTATTATTATTATTATTATTATTATTATTATTATTATTATTATTATTATTATTATTATTATTATTGTTATTATTGTTGTTATTATTATTATGTGTGTTATAATTCATATTTTTTTAAGTTTTAAGCGCATTTATTCATTATATAAACTAAATAAATTATTTGAATCGTTATACATTAACATGAAATATATCATATTATTATTATGTTTAAGGGACATTTTTATTTTGTGTGATAAATGCTTACTTCTGTGTTGTGTCACCAATTGATACCCAAGATAACATCTGTGTTGTGTTATCTGGAAAATTAGTTTGAAACTGCTGTTTGACATCATCATACTCCATTCATTAATTCATAATTTATCTTTATTGATCCTTTCTCCACCCAATGATTGTAATTGTTGCTCATCTGTCAGTAATCGCTATGGTTCATTTGCCAGTTCATTTGACCTACTTCCATATTTCATGTTGGAATAAAACCTCTGCACCTGAATGGCACATGACAAAAACACAATATCATCCACTACCACACAACAGCTCTTCATATTGTCATATTTGTGCAGAATTTTAGACAAAGCATGGGAAATTATCCACTGTTGCTGTGATGCGGAATTTTCTTTGTTATCAGCCTCGGTTCTGATGACTATAGAACTAAAGAAATCAGACTGCACCCTGTACTCTGTGCCCTGAGTCGATTACATCATCATGCTTACGTCAAACCCAGCCACTGCACTGGCATGCACTACAATCCTGATTCCAAATGATGATTTAATTTCTTCTGCTTTACACCAAAATTAAATCCATGCTCTTAGTTTAAATTGTGTTTTTAAACATAGTAAACCACTGTTTGACTTTGATGACTGGCGGAACTAGCACATGTGCTGTAGTGTACCCAGCAGAACTTCTGTACTGCGGTGTCTTTTCAACGACGTCACTCTCTCCCTCCTCTTCCTCATCGTTGATGAAGATGGGGGGTGTGGACGGATGGAGCGTCGCTTGTCCTCGACTGCCCTCCTCCATTTCACTAGTGCTCGGTTTTCGATGCCCTCCAGTTCATGATGGGAAGGAAATTATGAATGAATCAGCAGCCATTCTTAATCTCATCTCTCTCTCTCTTTCTCTCTTGCTTTACCAACCTCCCCCCACCCCAACATTTGTCAGAAAGAAGGCTGTGCGGGCTGTTGCCGTGCAGATTATGGGCTGTAATCCTCAGGCGGGGTGAATATGAATGACAGTAGACACACACACACACACACACACACACACACACACACACACACACACACACACACACACACACACACACACACACACACACACACACACACACACACACACACACACACACACACACACACACACACACACACACACACACACACACAGATTAAGGGGAGATGTTTCTAGGTTCCACATATGGTGTCAAAATCCACTTATACCCCCAGCATCTTTTTCCTTTCCTCATTTTGTGTGTTTCATTAAAGAAGAGAGCACAGCCGCAGTGTGGAGGCTGACTGATGCTGTGTTTCTACATCCTTTCAGGAAATAGCCAGCCAGGAGCGGTGTGGGGAGGGCCGTTTCATACTGCAGAGAGTGAATGTGGCTTTGTGAATGAAAACATGTGAGTATGTGCATAAGAGAAAAATGGTTGGTTCCCACTGACATTTCATTCTATACGATTGAAGTGATTATTGGTAACCCATATTCTTCAAAATATCCTCTTGTGTTCTGCAAAAGAAAGAAAGTCATACAGGTTTAAAATATCAAGAAAGTGATCAAATCACTCTTCCTTTTATTTCTATCTAATTCCGAAGCAGAAATTAATTCAGAATCATGATTTAGATAACATGGTTTTATAAGTCAAAGCTAAAAATATTACCAAAGTTTCAAAAGATATTAGCATTGAGTGCAGCGCACTTTCAAAGGAACACGGAATGAATGAAATGCAAGGGTTTCAGATACAGACATAATGAAAGCGAGGACACAAAGAAATAGACAACAAAGAGATGAAATAGAGAATGATTTAGAACACAAAACTTTAGAGTTTAGAGCTCCGGTGTTGATAGAATCATCATTATATCTTATTCTAATGCAACCACCCACAACTTCATTTAATCAGTATTTTCTTATGCAAGTATGTAAAGATATGACTTGAATACCACTTATAGGTAAAATATTCTATTAAAAATAACCTCACTTTGTGGCACCCCATATAATTGAGACACTATGTACCCAATTGCAATTCACATTGTAAGAGAAACCAACCTAGTGTTACAATTACTCATTTAACTTAAAAAACCCCAAAATTATGAAAGCAACATATATTTTATATATTTTCTAGGACAATTGGCTCAAGCATGCCCACGTATACAGATGATGGACACATCAGTTTCAGGAGCCAGCATCATGCAGAGATGTCAAAGTGTGTTTTCTGCTCTGGCGTGCACTTCTATTGGACACAATTCCCTCATCTCTAAACAGGCTGCTACACATTTCCAAAAAAGTAAAACCATAATGTTATCTGACCCAGATGTAATACAACACAGATGTATTGGAATCTGTAGCAATCTTTAAGCAACCGTGCATTCAAGCAATATAAAGTCATATGTGTATGATTCACACAACCAATACCCTTTCAATGTTTCTTTGTGTTTCGTAGTACTAACATATGATGTTTTTTATAGACAACACAGAGCAACACAGAAAGGATAGCAGGAATGACATCATCCCTTACTAATCCTGCATCCACTCAGCATGTCATTAAGAGCCCGGTGGGTAGGATGGTATCAATTGATCGGCCACCGCGACCACTCCATGTCATTATCGACTGTCCATTCCATGTCCGCAGGAAGCTAATTGGCCTGGTTTGATTCAGTAGACATGTCATCATTATCACTTTGGACAGAGAACTGTACTTTAAGAGATTAAGACCTGTTGTTTTAGAGTTTAAAAAGATAAATGAATATTTATTATAATATTTAAATGCTTTAAAATTTAATCTGTGAATGATTTGTTGTAAGATGGCGCAATGTGTGTGTTATCTGAAATGCACAAGAATTTAAAAGAGTTACATTGTAAGGGCACAAAACAGGTGGAAATTAATTCATGCCAAACTAACATTCTTCAAAATATCTTCTTAAGGGTTTCCTGTCACTTTTTAATGGCATTACAAAACTGTTGTTTTATTACATGCATTCTTCAAAATATATTCTGGTCTGTTCTACAGAAGAAAGCCAAACAGGTTGGAAATGACAACATGGTGAGTAAATAATGACAAAATATTAAATTCTCGGTTACCTATCTCTAAAGAATGGTGTAATATGTGAAAACGGAAATGTGCATGAATTTAAAGCACGTATACAATATGCACAAATATGCACAAAAACCAATGCAAGTCAATGGGTACCAGCTACCAACATTTTTCAAGATATCTTTTTCATGCAGGTTTGAAATGACAAGAGGGTCACAGCTGATGACGGAATCTTATCTGAACAAAAACATGTTGTATAAATTGCATGTTTAGGATGTCATGTGACAACAGTTCTCACTGGAGCAATATTTTCATCTGGCCTTTCTCTGTAGATCATTTCATTCATTACTTTCTGCAGAGTGAACTCATTTTTGTGTTGCCATGGAAATGCCTGATGATGTCAGGCGTCTGAGAATCGTTGTGCTGCGTCTAGACGACGAATTGTGCCATCTGCTGGGTGATGCCAGTAAATATGACTTTAAAGATTTTGGGACAGGAAACAGATACAAAATAATTATAGCTTAGATTATTAACATAATTATAAGTAAAATAATTTTAAGCTCAAAAGTAAAAAGGAATTTTTGTATGTTTCTAAATCAACAGTATTTTAAAACAACAATTCTGTAGTTTGATGACTTTCTTCTGCAAAACACAAAAGAAGATATTTGAAAAAATGCTCTGAAAAATTTTACTACCAACTGCTATTATATGGAGATGTGCAACAGCGTTGTTTGGTTACTAACATTATTTAAAATATCTTCCGTTGTGTTCTGCAAAATAAAGAAAGTCATGTGGGTTTCATGACAGGAGGGCAAATAAACAATGACAGAATATTTATTTCTGGGTAAACTATCTCTTTAAATGTAATCATAAAAGGCTGCGGCATTCCAAAGTAATGGGTGAAGCCAAGTGTATTACTCAACAACCGCTTCAAAAGTATGAGCTGTTTTTATTATTGATTCCTCCAAAACAAGATGGGAAAACAATGTTGACAAATAATTGGTCCAACTTTTACCCACAGAGACCTCATGGTATTTAATCACATACAGGCATGCTGTGAATTGGTAATACATTTCTGTTGTAGAAAAGATTCTTACAGTGACGGGAAATACAGCCATACTCAGAATTTGTGCTCTGCATTTAACCCATCCAAGGTGAACACACACAGTAGTGAACACACACACACCAACTGTGAACACACACCCAGAGCAGTGGGCAGCAATATATGCTACAGCACCCAGGGAGCAGTTGAGGGTTCGATGCCATGATATTGACAGCTCAAGCCGTGAACCCACAACCACAAACTCTCTAACCACTAGGCCATGACTTCCCACTTCAATAGTGAATGCTCAATTTATTGCACATAAACAACACTGTGTTTCACAGTTTCCTTTGTTACATAAAAGTATTCATTTTTTAATGCAAAACAGATATTGTTTATTTCATTTTTCTCCCCTGTGAAACTTAATAGGCCTCTTAGGGATGATCTTGCATTGTATGTGCTCTCTTTGCATTGTATTGTCTTCATTTAAATGTTGAAGCTATACAATGTAAAACCTATTTTATTTTTGATTAAAAAATAAAGTGAGGACATGAAATCAATTGGAATGAGAAAGAGTACATGAGTCAGAAATTGACCACAAGCCTGGACTTGATCTCGGGTCACCCAAGAGCGATACTTTCCAACATGATCTTACACTTCTGTTGCAACCCTTAAGGTTTTTACTGCCGTCTTCTTAAATATGTACACACAGCTGGCATGATCCCTCTCCACCACAAGCATTTAGCATAAAATGACCGCAAACTAAAAAAGTCTGTTCATGAAATTTTATGGCAGTATTCGGCAGCGCTTTGGTTTTTTGCCCCCGCCCTTATGCTTGGGGTTGGGAGGGACTTGTAACACCTGCACATCTTGTACATATGGAAACACTGAGGGTTCCTGGAAAATTTGATGTGAAAAAAATCTTATCTGATTTGAGCTCAGATCATATTTGTTAAGGAGGAAATGGACTGCCACGAAACAGGAAGAATATGTTTTTGCATATGTGATGTTAAATAAATTATTTTTGGTCCCCACAGGGTTGTTTTTTTTATAGTGCTTTTCTTGTATTAACTGTAGAAATGTCACAGTTATGGAAATTCGCAGATTCGATTCTAATAGGTCTTCTCAGTCATGTGAAATTCATGTGATTCAATGTATATCTAATTCACATTTTCTGTGTAGGAACAGAAGTGAGTGAGGCATGACTATATCTCTGCCTATCTACAATTATCATCACTGAGCTCCTCTCCTTAAAACTTTTTGTGAATTGTGACCGCCATGTGAGGTGAAAATTGATTTCACTCCCTTGTTCTGGGTTTTTAAGATGAATGAGATGTACTCATGTTTTAACCATAACTCACATGATATTTTAGACATCTTTTAAAATACAATACCACTTTAATGAAATATTTCCCATTATGTAAAAAACTTTTGATCTGTATGCCTAAATACTTGGAATAAGTTCAATAGAATTTTTGTGTGATCATTTATGATTTATCATTAAAATGATGTACTTTTATGGCTTTTATGGCTACATTTCTTAAAATGTATTCTGGTAAGTTAACATAAGGCTTTGAAATTTTTGGAAAATTTTGTCAATTATTGTAGAAATTGCATTTTTTTAATGATAATTGTGCTTTAACATTTATTAAAATGTATTTGGTTGCCAGCTTTCTTCAAAATGTCCTCTTTTGTTTTCTGCAAAAGAAAAGAAGACATGATTTTCCTTTTTAAATAAAGATAGATCAGCCCTGTTCTCACCAGTGTTTGCGTTAAGTATTTTAATTTCGATATGTAACATACTTTGTTAGAATAAGTAAATATATGATTAATAATTACTCACATTTTAAACATTAATGGTCAACTTTGACTTTGCCCTTTTTAGGCAATATTTAACAATTCAAGACTCACAAGATGATGGAACTTTGGAATATGTGAAGCCCCTAAAAAAGCTACGGTCCAGCTGGTCAGCGTAGGGGGTTTGTAACCACAGGTGAGATAATGCATGAAGTCCTAAAAACACAAATAGTAAAATTCCAGGCTAAAAGTCACAGAAATCACACAAATTACACAAATGTTTGTGAGTAAAATGCAGCCGCAGTTTCAGCACCCACATTTTGAACTTTCTTCAAAATATCTCTAGTGTTCTTTGACAAAAAGTCATTAAAAGTCAAGCAGTGTTTTTGATAACCATTAGTGTAACAAAAAGCAAGCCTATTCACCTTTCATCTATTAACATTCAGATGCTCCAAAAGATTGTAATTAGTTCTGTTGTTATGTGTTTTAGGTTGTGTTAAGTGTACTTTATTGATTGAGTGTATTTTATTCACATGGGACAGTTGAAGAGGTTGAATTAATAGTGTGCTAAAATGGGTCACATGGACATCAATTGAAACTTTTACATAAATCAAAAGAAAACTGTAAGGCCAAAATGAGCTCTTAGAGATGCTATCACATCGAAATCAATTCTAGCGGCGACAGAGAATCAGCATTTAAAAAATCGAACTATTGAAAATGATAGTTAATTCATGTTAATTCAGCCAAAATCACGTAGAGACTTAAATGCATTAATATATAAAGATGAACGTTCAAACAGTGTTCAATGATCTGGTGTCTAGCTCATGACTTTTGGAGGTCTTGTACTCATCTACCCTTTTTGCATGACACAGCACAAACACTCCCCATCATCCGTGTCAGGCTTAGTTTAACAAGCTTGAAATCAACACAAACACTTGAAGCCCTCGTGCGGTCCTCTGGCCCATAGTCCTCATGCAGGCACATGACTGCAAATCTCAGTCAAACTGCGATTACACAAACGCAGATGTAACACACGTCCATGGTATCCATGACGACCAGCCTGGCCAACCTGCTGCGAAGGCCGGTGTCTCTCAGTCACAAACTTCTCAGAACTGTGGAGTTGTGTGTCCGTCTGCATCACCTCTGCCATGCATCTTGTACAGCAGGACCATAAGATCGAGGTATTGAGAAGCCAAGGAGCGACGGAACTGTCTTTGGAGGTGAGTGAGAAATAATCCAAAGTGGGGACATCTGCTTTTATCAATTCCCTTTTGTTTTTTAAAATCACATGCTTTTAGTCTTTAGAGTTTGTTTTCTCAGTTTTAAACAAGAGTTATGAGATACAAATTCTTTATTCAACCAAGCTCAACGTGGCCAATAATAGATCAAAATGGAATTTTGGGTTTGGGTTAATGAATGCAACTATTGTTGTTACATTTCAAACTTTTGTGGGTCATTTTCAAGACATCAAAACCATTATGATGTTATAAGTAATCTGAGCAGCATTCATGACATTTTGTGTTCAGGGGCCCGTCGTTTAATTTAGATTTTCCATCATTCTTGTTATGACATGATTGATTAAAAGCAGTGGAGGTTTCGAGACATAAAAAGAAAAAAGACAAAACCAGTTTTCAATGCTTGAGTGTCTTACAAAAGACATTTATGTATGCAATGAAATATACTAAAACTGACAATCCAACATATATAAGATAAACACACGGATGCACAAATTGTAGCAGTGCATGTGATATATAATGTTTGATCTTGTCATTTTGTATTTAAATATTATGAAAAAGACTTTAAGAGACCAGACTAATTTCATTACAGACTGAAATCAGATTTATAAAGGTCATATGCCCTCCAGGGAAACAGTTGGGCACTATCTACTTGTTGTTTCAAGAGAAAGCTTTTTTCACGTTATTTTCTTTTTTTTAACTCCTTAAACATCATAGTCTGTGTTACAAGAGAAGTGCATGACCTCTTATAGAAGCACATTTCCCATCATTCCTGTAAACATGTATGCGGTATTAAACAGATATTTAGTGACAGCATTGCATTAACATGCATTTCAGAACTACATTGTAGACTTTTGCATTGTGACTTTTTTATCACATTTTACAATGACACAAGCATGTAGGCATCATTCATTTCTTCTAACTAAATGGTTTTTGGTTTCAGGTTATGGTTGACCTTCATGTCATGGTTAACCTAAATCTTTATAGAGATGGTGTAGATGGAAATGGTCCTGCTTTTCTGAGAGGACCCAATCTGAGATCAAACAAGAGAAAATCTGTATTTATGTGAAATTTGGAGGCTATAGTGCGAATGAATGCTCTGCAATTTAAAGCTTTGAAGGAAAAAGAGGTTAAGAAGATTACATGCAATTATACATATTTGTATGCATTAATGTATTTTTGCAACTGTGGTGTTAGTCAAGTTTACTGCGTGGTAAGAAATGTTAATATTTTATGGTGATACAGTAAGATATTCTACAAAGGTTTGACATTTTTTCTGACTGTTGTTTTGCATTAACTAAGTGCACACTTCCGGTCAAAAGTGTTGGGATACCTATGCATACATTTATGTTTTACCGCATTTTAATACATTCATCAAAGTTTTGAAATACAACAAAGAGAACTGTAGGAATAAGTACACAACTGAACTCATACAATGAAGCATGTTATATTTGATCATCATTGGTATTGTCACCTTTTGACTAGAATATGCATTCTTGTCATTTTCTCAAGCAGCTTCTTAAGATCTCACACTGAGATGCTTTTTAAAGACCTATAAAGGAGTGTCCATCTATTCTGCACTCTTATTTGCTGTATTTGCTTCAATAATTAGATAAAATCATCCATTTAAAAAACATTTTTATTATACTGTATATAATAAATATATATATATAATATTAAATAATTATTTTGTAATGAATAACATTTAAGTTTGCTTTATTATATTTTATTATATTTTTGTCCAGTTAATTGTTTATTACTTATTAATTATTTCAATTATTTCAGACATTTAGGGAAAAAAATTTTTTACATTTTGAGATTTTCTCAAGTGCCCCCAAATTTTGACAAATAACGCACACCTCCCTAAATAGATAAATTCTAAATAAATTCTAACAAATATCATAAAACCCAAATATTCCCTTTCCTTTAATACTAAAGCAGTAGTATTGTTCCTGTTATGACGACACATCCCCCTCTCGCCACTGGGAGGTGTAAGCGCAGCGCCGTGGCCATCAAAGCACCGCGACTTCGATAATCTCGCGATAGTTGACTTAACGGCGGTAAACGGTCTGCGCAGGCGACGGCGCGCGAGTTAAACGGGCATAGGTTTTATTTTAAAGTGTACCGTTGGTGTAGATAAGTGTCACACCTTCAAAATAATCACTCGACAATACAAACACTGGCGAAGTCTGTCAAGTGTACACAAACGCGTTAACAAAACCTTTGTATTTTAATTTGGCCTGACGGTTACAAAGTCGCTCCAAGACCTCTGTCAAACATACCAAACTATACCAAAAACAGAAGCGGAAGTTCTTATTTACACTCTCTACTCTTTATGTGGATAGTAAGAAAGAAAAGCTGATTCACACACACACACACACACACACACACACACACAGTAGTGACCTCTCTCCCTCTCAGACAACACACACACGCAGTAGTGAACAAACCCCACAGTAGTGAACACACACACACAAACAGAGACAGAAGACAGAAAGACACACACACACAAAGAGACACAGAGACAGAAGACACACACACACACACACACACACACACACACACACACACAGAAGACAGACAGGCACACACACACACACACACACACACAAAGAGACAAACAGACAGATGACAGACACACACACACACACACACACACAGACAGAAGACACACACACACACACAGACAGAAGACACACACACACACACACACACACACACAAAGAGACACACAGACAGAAGACAGACAGACACACACACACACACACACACACACAAAGAGACACACAGACAGAAGACAGACAGACACACACACACACACACACACACACACACACACACACACACACACACACACACACACACACACACACACACACACACACACACACACAGACAGAGACAGACAGACAGATACAGACAGACAGACAGACACACACACACACACACACACACACAGACAGAGACAGACAGACAGATACAGACAGACAGACAGACACACACACACACACACACACACACACACACACACACACACACACACACACACACACACACACAGACAGAGACAGACAGACAGATACAGACAGACAGACAGACACACACATTACTTTGATGAGTCTGTAGGCGGCAGTATATGTATCATATTGTGCAGGTAATTTGGTCTTTAAAGTGATTGAATTACTTTTATTTAAGTTGTTTAGTCTTTACAAGTCTATCTTTGAGGTGTTTGTGTGTCTTTTACTCTCCCTCTTGTCATTTCCCTGTCTTTTTCGGCTGAATAATTTTGAAGAGAGTTGGTTAGGGAGCCGCAGTGGCACCCATTCCCTCTTGTATTGACATGCTTCAGTTCTTGACATTCTTCAAAATATCTTTCTTTGGATTTAAGAGAGTTCATGCCGGTTTCAAATGACAAGAGGGTAGGTATGACACAGTTTTCATTTGTGGTTGAGCTGTCATTTTAATACTCCATCAGTGTCATATTCCCAGAAGGATTTCGGGTACAGATTAGTCTTTATTCCCTTGTGTCTGCGAGGGTATGTATTAAATTTGACTCGAGGTCATATAGCTTCTGAAGGGGCGCAATCTCTTTAAAGTCATTCATACTTATGTCTGTACTTGACCGTGACACATTAAAATAAGTCACCTGTTTGGCGTATCACATACACCCCATGAGACATTCTGGCCTGGTTTTTCTTAATAAAAGATCACCCACACAGCTTACAGGGTTTCAAGTAACTATTATGGACTGGTTCATATGTTACTCAATGAGCAAGATAGGGAAGAGGAAACTAAAGGTTTCAGAGGGGAATCATCACGATACAGAAATAGATTTAGTGCTGGCCATTTTCCTTGTTCTGTATAATCTTGTTGGGTGTCTGTGGTTTATAACGATATAAATAGAATTTAGTATTGGATTTTAAAGGGACGGGTTTTCCAAAAATGCGTATTCTGTAATTGACGTTTTGTCGAACATGTATAACTTTCCACTACAGAACACAACAGAAAATATTTTGAAAAATGTTGGCAACCAAACAACACCAGAACCCATTCACTTCTATTCAACTTTCTTCACATTATCTTTTTTTTTCGTGTAAGTGATACTGACAAAGCTTAAACTACCTGCAGATTTCAGATAGCAGCCGCAGCCCTGAAAAGACGGTCAGCGCCCAACCCTGTGCAGACAGCTTGGAAGAGGGTCTGGACCAAAAGCTGGAAAACAATCTTATCTACTCTATCAGCGATCGCCCACCCTGGTACCTCTGCATTCTTCTGGGATTCCAGGTGAGACGTTCAATCTTGCATCTAATCTGTGTTTAAAGACAAACAGCTTAATCCCCACCTCACGTAAAATGATTTGCAGGATATTTATGTCCCTCTTAAGTGAACCCATGTCTCCTGATTTGAACTTTTGACACACTTTTGGCTTTTTTTACTGTTGAACTGACAGCTTGAGGATAGAGTTCTCCATGCAGCAGGTGAAGAGAAAGTGGGTGTGTTGTAAGATGGGTGGGAGAGTCGCATATTTGCTGTTTAATTCATGATCAGTGCCTGATCACCTTAGATAAGAATTAACCCCTTAATGCGCACCGGCACTACCCACCATTACCTATTGTTGCTTTCTCATGCCTGAGGCCGAGCAAATCCGCTTAGTTTAAACAACTCCTGGATTTTTATGCGCGGTCAGAGGCGGTGTGACCTGCACATTGTTGAAATACTCAGCCAGTCTAAATTTACTGACCCTTTGACTTCAAGTGTGTGTTTTATTGTTATAACTTAATACTTCAAGCAACTGAATGACTGAAAAAAGTCCCATGCTTTGCTACCGCTCCAAGCTGCGTCATTCGCATCTGACATTGGAGGTGTTTGTCCATGTAAAATATAGAGATCAAAGGGAACCGAGAGGGGAGAGAAAGCGCAGGAGGGTACGCAAGGGACTCGCAACGACATGTGAGGTAAGAAGATGTGCAAAGAGGAGTAAAGAGACGCAGTCCTTCAATATTTTTTCTTTTATCTCTTGCAACATTGATGGGAGTAAAAATGGTATTTCATGTCAACACTGGTCAACTCCCCCTGATCTTCTTTTCAGCTTTTATTACCAGTGTCTTTACGCTGATCCCTTTAGGGTTATGTAGTGCAATCCAACGCAGTTATGTCCAAGTATCCGGCCGGTAGTCTGCATTGTGTGTGGCTGGATGAAAAATAACCAGCGTCTGCCGACGGGTCAGCTTGCTATTTATTCTGATGAATAACATAATCGCATAAAGATGTGTTGCTTTTGATAAATCTCTCAGTTAAAGGGTTCCAAAAAGGCCAGGAAAATGTAAACATACGATAAATTATGAAAAAGACATTAACACCTGTTCATTTTAAAATAATGTATGCGCTCAACCTTTTTTTGAAAGTTCTTTGCAAAACAAAAGCTTGTGCTCATTGTGCATGCAAGGTTAATAGTCAGAAACAAAGTGGATTCTAGTATGGCTTCAAACAAGCCAATACAAAATCCAGTGTATGAGGCAAAGGAGAAAATACTCAGTAATGGTTTAAAACTTTAAAGGGATAAAAAATCTGTCATTATTTACTCACCTTTGAGTTGTACCAAAGATGTAAACATTTCAAAAAAGATATTTGGAAGAATGATTGTAACAGTAAAATTTTTTGGACATCATCGATTACTATAGTAGAAGGTAATAACTTTTTAGTAAAAAAAATTACACAAAATAAGATATTTTGAAGCATGTAGGACAACACAATGCCATGTCTTTTCCTAACTACCATTGTCAGTTTTCCTAAATGGTAGTCAATGGTGTCAAAGAACATTTTGATTACAAGCCTTTGTTAACTTTGTCTGTGTTCAACCAAAAATAAATGTATACAGAGTTGGAACTAGAGAGTGTGTGATTCATGATAGAATTTTTATTTTTGCATGAACTTTCCCTTTAAAAAACCTTATAACCACTAGGGGACTTTAAGAGTATGTCCTGTTATTCTCATTTACATTTTGCTCAGAGAACAAACAGTCTCATATTTCCCAAAATTATTACAGAAATTTAAGTGCATACAACACACAGCTCTTCTCAGAACGGTGCAAAAATCTGAAAAGAATGGGTTGTTGGAACTACTTAATTTATTTATGTGGAACCGATGTAGATGGAAAAATTTTCATTTAAAAATAATTGTGTAAAATAGTTACATTTAATGAGGTGAAACCGATGTACATGATTAAATTAAATAATTCCAACAAACATTTTTTTTCAGTGAAGCTACAGACTTTTCTATAAATTTTCTCCGGTGCGCCACCCCTATATCCGCATCGTTATCTTTTGTCAGACCGGCTGAGCCCTTAGGCAAATTTTCATTTTCAAGCCTGACAAATTTATGAAGCATCCTGCAGAGAGTAAAAAAAAGGCTATCTATCAGCACAGATAGGCCAACATCTGTCTTCCATTTCTCGCATTTCTCCCTGACTGCCATGGTCAGGCCACATTTAAGATTTGCTACATTTTTTGCGAGCATTTGTCTTCTGTAACGTCTCGCCCTAATAACTTGAGTGTGTTCGAAATGAATGTATTTCAAGTGTCTGTATTAGCGCTTCATTCCTATGTCTTGCCCAACACAGCATTACATCCTGGCATTCGGAGGGATCTTGGCAATTCCGCTTATCCTTGCAGAGCCGTTGTGCATCAAGGAGAACAATGCTGCTAAAAGTCAGCTCATATCAACCATCTTCTTCATCTCGGGTGTCTGCACTGTCCTTCAGACCACCATCGGGACAAGGTAATTTGACTTATGTGCCTTAATGCGTGCCTTAAAAATCTACCTTCAAGTTCTAATGAAGATGAAATGTTCAAATTAGTCTTTAGGAAACGATCCAACATAGCTGTATCATGTTTTGGTTCACTGGTCCCCAGCTGGTGTTCTGATGTGCAGATGTTTCCAACAGACATCTTAAAGAGATAGTTCACCCCAAAATAAAATGTCTCTTGTGATTTACTCGCCTGTGTGGCATTCCAAAACCGAAAGCAGTTATGTTTTACATGGAACACACAAAAAAGGGACTGTTCATGGTTCTCTTTTATTTTCAATCAAAGTTCACAGTATTATTTAGTATTATGTTTTTCGAAAAAGTATGTGTACACTAGACTTCAGATCTTCTGAAGCCATATATCTAACAGACTAAATTTAACAAGGTCATTAAGTCGAGATCTGAACTTTTTCAAATGTCAATAAAAAAAGCTCCGTTCCTTGGACTGATTTTCTTAATTCAGTGAAAGCATTTTGATAAAAAAACTGTAAAATTGCCAGAGATCCAAAAATTCACCTGGTTGATTAGTTTCTCAGATCAAACTTCAAAACTATGGCTAATCGCACAAACCAGTCTGTAAGACTGACACAAGATATGCACTTTATGGACTTCATAGTTTTATGATCCTCAATGCTATAACATGATAATAAGTATATTTAAATCTCCACTGCCATGGCAATGGTTTTTATGAATTAATAAGTGTGATATAAAAGTAAAATCAAGCGTCCTTTATGCCTGTTCAGGTTGCCAATTCTGCAAGGGGGAACATTCACTTTCATCACACCGACCCTGGCCATCCTCGCACTTCCCAAGTGGAGATGCCCGGACGTCAACGTAGCAGCCCACCACAATGCCACCAGTTCGGTCGTCGTCCTTGCAGACAACGACGAGGTGTGGAAAGCCCGCATCCGTGAGGTACAGTTGAAAATGTCATTCAGCAATTTTCCTGATCAGGCTAACTGCCAATGTTTGTCTAAAGCTGGAGTTTGAACACGCTCGACAAGGACGTTGTGAATGCTGAGTCATGTTGTTAGGTTGACTCATTCTGGATATATTGGTTTACTTTTGGAGCTGATTTGCATTCAGAGGTATTGAGAGAGACTTAAATGTCAATGTATCGAAGCCGTTAGGTGTGTGGTGCTTAAAGACGTTGAGATGAATCTTCTGAAGAACTTTTTGCGAGGGAGCTGTTGACGAAAATGATGAATGGATGAGATCCAGATGTGGTTAAAGTCAGTTGGGCTCTATTGTGGCTGAATTTCATTAGCTTCAAAGACTTATGAAATATGTTACAGTGTATCATTAATGACGTTATGGGGTTTCATTAACGTATGTTTCAGACATCTACTGATTTGTATGTAGGTGTGTCACACTGCTCTCAACAATCCAATTTCCATAGTTTTTAAGGTGATAGTTTACCCAAAAATTAATCTTCTATCTTCATTAATGGACCTTATTGTCTTTTTAAACTTTTATATGTTTCTTTTTTGAGCAGAAAACAAAAGAAGATATTTTGAAGAATGTTGGAACTTCACTTCTGTTTTATGTGCATGAAACAAAAAAATACCGCTGTTGCTTTGTTTGCAAACATTCTTCAAAATATCTCCTTTTGTGTTATACATTGGAAAGTTACAGTCAGAGTTGGAATGACATGAAGAACACTAAATAAAATAAAAAATATCATATTTGGGTGAACATTCCCTTTAATGGATGTCAATACTATAATTTTGTGTGGTTTGGTGTGTTTCCAAACATATCATGTATGTTTGAAGGAATTGTGCCATTCATATTAAAATATGCTAACAGCTCTGTAAAGTGATCAGTTCTGAAGGCCCAAATGTGCGTAGTCTCATCACTTGGGATACACGACCTTTGGCAATAAATGTGAACTATTCCAGGATTGCTAGTTACGGCTCTGTCTCCTAATACTAATGAGGCCACATCAAATGATATGTCGTTTGGTCATTTGAAATAATGAGCGGTGAGGGATTTTTTTTTTACATTTGTTAGAGCAGTAAATTTTACTTGTAAAGATCCAGATGTACACAACAGTGTAAGTTGTGACTCTTGTAAGTGATATAAAGAAAATTCATGTGTGCTACTTTTAAGTATGCAGACCTGTATGATTTACTTATGCAGAACAGAAAAGATGATATTTTAAAGAATGTTGGTATCCATTCACTTTTCTTGGTTTTGTGCTCTTCCGTTATTTAAGCTCTTCAAAATATCAAATAAAAATGTTTGTAAATATATTAGCATTTTAAAGAATGATTGACACCTTTTTTCTTAAATTTATCTTGAATTGAAAAAAGCACAAAGTAGCGATGTCGCGATGAATGCACTGCTCAAGTGAAGACAACAGATCATCAGATGAGGCTGAGATAATAATCAAATGTAACGATGTCTTCAGTTTTGCAAAAGAATCTTCATTCACTAAATTCAAGCCTATAATAATTGTCTTGAACGTCGTTTGAGACATAGAGCAATGATGTCCCCATACATCGAAAAAAAGATTTTTATACACTGCTCCATTGATGTGCATATGTTTAATACGAAATTTGGATGGAAACTAATGTAAGACTGATATTGTACTTCATAGATTTTGATAGTATTTTAAACACTATCAATAAGGGTTTTGTTTAATGTAGTTTAATGAGCTCTGGTATATCACATGCAAATAACACTGCAGGTGCGTGTTTTTGAGTGTTATTTCTTTTCTGAAATAATAACTTTTTTATATGCTTTTTTCACCTTTGGTGTTGTCTGTGCAGAATGATGTTATCATCAACTGCTAACCCAAAACAAAATTCTGATATCATTTACTCAACGTCTTTTAATGTCAAACCTGTATGCCGTTCCTTATGCAATCACGAAAGATGTTTCAAGGAATTTTGATAACCACAAAAAAATGATTCTGACACAAAACCAAACAAGTGAACATTTGGTATCAACATTTTGCTAGATCTAAGATCTAAAACAAGATTGGCGTGTTGATAGTTTATATCTAATCTCACCTCCTCTACGTGTGTCATGTCTTGTGTATCTCTCTGATGAGACCCAGCAAGATCTAAGTTCTCAACATGCTTCACTTTCCCCTTTAGACAAGTGTTGTGAATTCACTTTACAGTTTTCTTCTTTATTAGATAATATATATCTTCTCATCCTTTTCCTCATACCATTCAGACAATTCTAATTCTTCTTTTTTTAGATCCAGGGGGCAATTCTAGTGGCCTCAATGCTTCAGCTTGCTCTGGGCCTGTCGGGTCTCGTGGGGCTTGTTTTGAGGTTCATCGGGCCCCTGGCCATTGCTCCCACCATCAACCTCATCGGACTGTCACTTTTTATCCAGGCCGGGCAAAAGTCAGGAACCCACTGGGGGATTGCTGCTCTGTGAGTAACTATGAGTAAAAGAAAAGACATACAATAATCTCTGAGACGTGCTTTAGAAAAGCAAAGAAAATTCTAATCAGACACAAAACATGACACAAAGTTTATTTGACAAATCCCCTACATAAAGAGAAGCAACAAGACATGCCGTGTCTCTTAGAATGAATGGGCCTCTTTAAAAAGACCTTCATGGTTCACTGTTTTTATGTATGGATCAACCCTGAAATCCTTTGCTGAAATAACATAGTTTGTTACTCATCCTCTTGCTTTCCTCTGAAAAAACATTTGTCTTAAAAACAGTTTGTTTTTGCGCCTACAACCCGACCTGTTTCAGTGTTTCTGAGTAAATAATGAGGTTTTCGCTGAAAAGTGTCTTAATAGCGCACATTTCTTTTATCAAATCTTGAGACCAGTCAGTACGCTTCAGTTGTGGTTTTAATCAGATGCAAGTATTGTAAAAGAACGCTGCTATTTTTATATAGAGAAGAGTAAATATATGCTTTGGTGATAATTCTTTTATTTTAAGTATTAAGTTAATTATACTTTTTATACCAATACTTAAACATAATCCTTATTCTAATCCAGAATTTAATCTGAGTTTATTGTCCTAATCTTAGTCTTAAATCATGCAGTATCTTATAAAGTTGTTTAACTAATGTTGTATAACTTGTTGTATAGTCAATCCCAGTCAAAAGCTTACAAAAACGTCAAAGACTACCTGAAAGAGTTAGTGTTAAAAATAAAAAATCTTCATTATTTAGCGTGTTGTATACCCTTTACATTTGTTTTTGTGAATTTTAAAGATTTCTTTTGAATGATAAAGACTTTTCATAAGTCTTCAATGATCTCTTTTGGTCCTTTTTCTACAGAACCGTTTGCCTCATTCTTCTCTTCTCTCAGTATCTGAGCAAAGTAAATGTTCCTCTTATTGCTTACAAGGACAAGAAGTGGAAAGTGTTTCAGTACCCTGTATTCAAACTATTTTCTGTGAGTATATCCCTATTAAATTATCTATACTCCACGTTTAAAATCCGTAAGAATAATAGGGTGAAATTTTTGTTGTTGTTTTACCTTTATTTTACATTTGCACTCCATTAAACTACATAAATGTCATTTTCTGCAAGTTTTTGATTTTTATACAGAAAATAACTATATGAAGTGGCTCTGAACATGATTTCTGATGAACCTGTGTTTTACTATTTTAAAAATGTATACATTAACAAAGATTTTTAAATGTATACTATCAAAGTTTACACAGTCAAAGTATTAAATTTTGTCAATCTGTAATTTTGATATGTTTTATATTTCCTGAGTTAGTCTGTGTCAAAGATTGAAATTAAAGTAAAATGATTGTCAGAATTCAACTTTGATGCTCATCATCTTAGAAATACATTTTGCAAACTGGTTTTCATGAACAGCATGTACTATTTACTTGTACTTTTTTACTCTACATAGTATATCTTTATCTAGATTTGTTCACTTATACTGAAGTACAATCTTATCTGCTAGTTGTAAATTATGTATAATGTTTGTATTTTATGTACAAGATGCAAATTCTTTGAAGGGATGTTTTAAACTTGAAGGAAATTCCCACAGTCCATAAACTCTGCAAAGATAGGAATCGAGATTCCATCTTTAAGCGGATTAAGGTTTCAAAGAAACTGTTTCTAAATAGCAGCCCAGTCTGTGTTTATCTTGATGAAAAGTGGTAAAACAGGTTAAACTGAAGATTAAGGCAATTGTCAAATAATAGTTTGAGGCTGTAGTGTTGGAAAAATGTATCGAAATACCCTTGGGCATCCCTCGTCCTACTTTACATATGTTATGAAAACAAAGAAATGACTTGTATTGCTAACATAAACATCTGAAATTGATTGGCAAGTTGTAAAGTGGCAAACTTTTACAAATTTGAAAGAATTAATCACTGAAATTGAGAGGAAAAGTTTACCACATGTATCACATTGCTCATTTAACAGGCTTTATTTGGGATGTGCGGAGCCTGGCTTATTTGCTTCCTGCTGACGTATTTCGATGCCCTGCCATCATCATCAAAAGAGTACGGCTACATGGCCAGGACAGATATAAATCTTGACGCAGTTACAAGTGCCCCCTGGTTTTATGTGCCATATCCAGGTAAGCACCAAATGCAATATAATATATATAACTATGTCTTAGTGAATGTTGTTCTATTATCTTCCTCTTACATGGAATTTGCCGCCATGTTTCTAGAGTAACCCCAAATGGACACACTGCTTTACAAAACCCATTTCATAAAAACTTTCTCCCTCGGCAAAGAAGTGCAAACTTAAGATCTTTGTCCTGTGACATCCTCCGTAATGCCTTGAGAAGTTGGAGGAGCTAGATGCCCCTTGATTTCAATGACTGATCCTTTAATAAATCCCTATACTTTAATATGCCTTTGTAACATCTTTTATATTAAACTTCAACTTTTTCCTTATTATTACACAGATGTCTCTGTTATTTGTAGGTGCTAGATTTTTTTGTTGCCCTGTACCAAACCCTTCATATCCTGAAAATATAATCAATCTGTCATTAATAACACAGTAAAAACTATGTAAATCATCATTATGTAAAGTGAAATGTCCCAATAACCCAAAAAAGGATCTAAGAGTCATTCAAAGATAGCATACACTGTAAACTATTTCATGTGGCTTTTTATATATTATGTTAACTTCATAAAATCATTTGAAAACATTAAAAGATTTTTTCCACACTAAATAATCGAGTAAAATTCCAACTATAAGTTTCTCTTCAACTTTATTTTAAATTTATGTAATGAAAAAAATATGTTTGTAATATAAACCTCATATTGTAAGTATATTCTATTAGAAATATTAGAGATGCACTTACTTTACTTATATTCAAAAAATTCAAACAGTATATTTCATTAAATTCAAAGCTTTAAAATGCACTTATTTGTTCATGTAATAGAAAACTTTTTTTGTGTGTACTTGATTACAATGGATGCAAAGGAAGCCATATGCTTACCTTGAAAGCCGTTTTGTCAACTATCTGTCTAATGAAATTTATGAATTATATATGTCACATGAAGGTGGATTTTCTTACCTGATAAACATTAGCGATTGCTATTTCGACAATGATCTTACAGCTGGGTTCCAAGGGCTTTGTGCCAGCTGTTTTTAAATGTCTATTGCAAATTATATGTTTTTTTAATGTAGAGATGAGAGATTAATGTGGGCAGTGTTGATACTTCTCGATTGAATAAATTTAGGGAACTGTCAATCCCAGTCAACAGGAGTTTACATTGCTCGGATTAATCATCAATGACAAAGGTGTATTAATGTCTATGACACACGCAAAGCTTGTGTTCACCACGTATATATTTTTTCAATAGCTTTATTGTATTAAGAAAGCCTTTCTACGCCCAACGGAATAATCAAGTTCTTAGAAGAGCTTTAAAGTTTTCACAACGTCCCATTTGGCTTTCAGATAAATCATACTGCCTGAGGGTTTCAGGCACATTCTAATCTTCAAATTACCGGCTAATACAGTTTTGGTCTAATGTTGTTGAGAACAATCAGTCATTTGGTTTGACCCACTTAAACCCCCTGAGACATCTCTGCGCTTCAAGCTAATGAAGCAGAAGACAGGAATACAAGCTTTATCATACCCACAATATTTTTTCTCTGGATTCTCTCCCACTGAAATGTTTGGAGTTTTGTACATTCATCTTTAGATACTTGTTTACAATTTGTTGAAGCATTCTTCATGTCAGATATGTATTATTATGTCAGTGCAGGATTTTCCTACGGCATGCAGAAGTTTACTTTTTTTTTTATAACTGACAACAACGTGCTGTGCTGTGCTATGTATAATTGATATTTTGTTCATTTCTAACAGGGAGGTTATTCACAAAATTTGGAAACATGAACTTCCTTAATTAATAGAAAGTCTTTAAAGAATTTAAAGTATTGCTTTGCTGTAAATAACTATACAGTTTACAAATATTATGTAACATTGAGTTAAATTATTAGAATTTTTAAATACACCCAAAAGGAAAACCTGTGACCTCGCTAGGACGCGGCAGCGGCAGGCAAGTGTTGTAGCATGAAACATCACCACGTCTTATTCCCTCCTTTAGGGAACTTAGGTTACCATTCGTAACTGGAGATGTTCCCTTTTAGTTGGTCTCTCAGCGTTGTGTTGAGACTGAATGGGGTTCCTGTATAATCACACCACACACTAGGCTGTGTCCTCATGTCAAGCGAAGCCGCAGAGGTTCTACGTGAGTCATAATCTTCTAGTGGAAACTTATGTGGTATCCGCAGAGCTTACTGGAGGTTGAGAGACTCACACGATGAGCCACTGCCGTCGTTCTTCCATCCCACCATAAAAGTGGGGAAACCCCCTGTTCCGTGACACCGGGGAAAAGTAACCCCATTAACTAAGAGCATTCATTGCGGGGGTCACATCCCCACCAAGGGGGGGGTATCATGTGAAGAACACCCTATGGTTCACCAAACTTGAGGTAGAACATCATGGGCAGATAGCGTGCAGTTCCACTTTGTGGGTCACATAGCTCTTAGGTGGGGAGACTACTAGACTCGCAGTGTTCGAAAATCTCTACTGAAAGATTACATTTTTACAGGGTCACCCTTTGGGAACCGCATCGTACGGAGCTTCAGCTCAAATCAGGGGTTAGCCCTACTAGAGTAAAACACTTGATGTTCTTTTCAGAAGGGACCCTCGGTCACGGAAAACTAAAGCAAGAAGTGGGTGTCATCCCGGGCGGCTAACAGCTCTACCTGTGCCTGGCCAAAACGGTCCCATATAAACTGGACTGTGCAAGGTTGGAGCTGCTAGCTTCCTGGCTGGGGCTGCTGACAAAAAGTGCATCAGCTGACTTGTTCACAACCCTGGGGAGGTGTATGGTACGCAGGTTCTTGAAGTGTAAACCTCCTCAGGGCTATGTGTACTGCCAACAAACAGCTCAAAGGTATTGATATGTCAACGTTAGTCCATCGACTGCGCCACAGCCGTGCAGGGAAGTCAAAGTCACCTTTATTTAAATAGCGCTTTAAACAAAACATCTTGTTTTAATATTGATTAGCAAAACAGTGTGTCCATAATGCAAAATGATAGTTAAAAGCAGTTCATGATTGAATTCGGTGATGTCCTCTCTGTTCATTTGAAATAGTGTCTGTGGATTTATTTTCAATCACGTCAACTGTAAATGAAGTGTCCCCAACTAAGCAAGCTAGAGGTGACAGCGGCAAGAGACCAAAAATCAGTTACAGAATGGAGAACAAACTTTGGGAGAAACCAGGCTCAATTGAGGGGCCAGTTCTCCTCGGTTCAATTCCAGTCTGTAGCAGGGTGCAGAATAATTATTTGTATCCTGTGGTGTTTCCTGATGGTCCTCTGAAGCAAGGTCTTTGCAGGGGATCTGTATCCGCGGCTTTAGTTGTATTGGTCTCCGATTTGTTTCAGGGCTGTAGAGGGCTTTTCTAGTTCCCAATCCACCATCCGATGTGGATACCTACTGAATCCAGGTGACTGCAATGTCCCTCTTATCTAGGTATAGCCTGAATCTAGTGGCTTGGGGTTAGAACTAGGTGCTTTTGGGGAACCAGCTCTTTTCCGACCAGACGAAACCCGCAGGTCAATTTGAAGTTGAGAAGAATCATCTGTTTCCTTTTTTCTTATCCTGATGGTCGTCTGAGGCAAAGTCTTACAGGGAATCTGTTTCCAAGGCTCTAGTTCTCCTGGTCTCTGCTGTCTTTCAGGGCTGGTGGTGGCTTTTTTAGTTCCTGATCCACCATCTGGTCTGGATACGTTCTGGATCCGGGTGGCTGCAATGCCTTTGATCTGGATACAGGCTGGATCTGGTGGCTTTAATGAATTCGGTAGAAGAGAGAAACCGACTAATATTATCATAGATACCATTCTTCTAATGATTCAGCCAATATATCAGGTGTTTAATGGATTTGGATATTAGAAGCATGTTAGTATGTTATGTATAAGCCAGGTTAAAGAGATGCATCTTTAATCTAGATTTAAACTTTAAGAGTGTATCTGCCCTACGTAGTTTAGGCACCAAATAGGAAAAGGTTCTGCCACCCACAGTTGATTTTGATATTCTAGGTATTATTAAATTGCCTGAGTTTTTAGAATGCAGTGAACGTGGAGGATTAAAATGTAACAAAAGCTCATTCACAGACTGAGGTGCTTAACCATTCAAGGTTTTATAAGTGTTTGATAGGGAGCCCGTGCAGTGTTGACAGGACCAGAGTAATATGGTCATACTTCCTGGTTCTTGTAAGAACTCTTGCTGCAGCATTTTAGACTTGGTGTAATTTGTGTACTAAGCGTACAGAACATCCACCAAATAAAGTATTACAATATTCTAACCTTGAGGTCATAAATGCATGGATTAACATTTCTGCATGTGACATTTAGAGTATAGGCCGTAACTTGGATATATTTTGAATTTGAAAAATGCAGTTTTACAAATGCTAGAAACATTCCTAAATGATGATGAAGAAATTACAGAGCAGCCATCTCAAAACTTAGACAGTGTTCTAGGTTGTTATATGCAGAGTTTTTAGGTCCTATAATTAACACTTTTGTTTTTTCAGAGTTTAGCAGTTGGAAATTACTCTTCTTTCAGTTTTTATATTGACAAAATTGGTGTGTTTAATCTGGCCGCGAAGAAATATAGAGCTGAGTGTCATCAGCATAACAGTGAAAGCTAACTCCATGTTTCCTGATGATAACTCCCAGTGGTAACATGAATAGCGTGAAGAGTACTGACCCTAGAACTGAGCCTTGAGGTACTCCATACTACCCTTGTGATTGATAAGAAAGCTCTTCATTAACTGCTACGAAATGATGAGGGTCAGTTGAGTATGACTTGAACCGAGCTTACACACTTCCTTTATACCGACTTTATACCGTGTTCAAGACTATGCAAAAAAATGTTGTGGTCAGTAGTGTCAAAGGCAGCACTAAGATCCTATAGTGCTAATAGAACGATACAACAATTTTCGGATGACAGGAGCAGGTCATTTGTAACTCTAAGGAGAGCAGTCTCGGTGCTATGATACGGTCTGAAAGGGAGATTTGAGATTGGTCTAAAATGAACTAGATCTTTGGGGTTAAGTTGTGCCAGTTTGAAGGATTTGGGGACATATCCTACTGACAATGAGGAGTCAATAAGAGTCAGAAGAGGATCTAGGACTTCTGAAAGCACCTCTTTTAGGAGCTTAGATGGAATCGGGTCTAACATACATGTTGTTGCTTTAGATGGAGGAATCTTTCATTACCACGACGTGCTTCGAAACTTGCCCCGAGTGGGACTCCTGCCTGTAAGAAGGCTGCCTACGATCAAAGGGCAAGACTACTACGGTATCACGACCTGATATGAATCCGTCTGTTGCCAGAGTACCATGTGCTCCTTGGAAACTGACTCTTGTCGCCAAATTGAAGTGGACACATATGCATCAACCAGAGGGGAATTACTCCGGCCGAGAATTCCTTATGTCCCAGGAGCCTCTGCAGGGATTTCAGAGTGACCAATGTGCGTGAGGCTTGAGCCAAACACACCAGCAATGATTGTGCAAGCTCTCACATGAGTCGTGCAGACATATTGACAGAGTTCGAACCAGGGTGAAGAGGACGGACAGGAACTTGGGCAGGCGTCTTGCGAACTGGATTACATAACTCCTCGAGCCATTTTAACGGATTGCAGCGAAGTAATCTGCTTCACTGTCTTCACTGTACCAGGGCAGGGTGGTTCGGTGGAACACAACCGACAGCAGGCTTAGACATGAATGGATTTACTCGCCAATTGCCTTCTCAATAGGCACAGATGTAACAGGTTCTCAGGCACAAACCTCATTCAGTCTTAACACAGTGTTGAAAGTCCACCTTAAAGGGAACTTACTTTGTGTGTTTTTCTTACCATATTCTTTTTCATGTGTGCTTATCACTAGACTAAACAGTACACACACCATATCATTTGACTACAAACCACAAGCTTGACAATCTATTTGAATATTTCAATTTTGAGAAATTAGATTTTTATTTTAAATATTTTTAGAAATTGAAGATATTTATTTGCTTACAACAGTTATCTGTCTCAATTTTGAATGGGTGTCAAAATAAACATGCCTCCTTTATAAAATGCGTTGTTGTGCAAATATCCAAGTGCTTTAAAAATACATGGATTTCTTTACATACATGGATTAAAATTATTACAATTGTTTTAAATCTTTGCTTTCGCTTTTCTCACCATGGATTCTCACACTTTGAAAAATAGCTTTTTTATTCTTTTTTCCCATTGTACACTATAGCAGTTAATGCAAAGAACATGTTATACATCTCTTTCAGGTCAATGGGGTTTACCTACAGTGAGTCTGTCATCTGTACTGGGCATGATGGCCGGGGTACTGGCCTCCACGATGGAGTCTATTGGCGATTATTATGCTTGTGCCCGTCTCTCTGGTGCTCCTCCTCCACCCACTCACGCCATCAACCGCGGCATCGCGGTAGAAGGCATCGGCTGTATATTGGCTGCACTGTGGGGCAGTGGCAATGGAACCACCTCCTACAGCCAAAATATAGCTGCTCTGGGAATTACAAGGGTAGTGTTCTCTTTTTTTCTAAAGTGTGTTATCCTTTAGCATCCTCACGGTATTGCATAGCAGGGTATGAGTTTCTTTAGAAAGTTAATATAATCTGTCTGTGTAAGAAATTGCTTTTCTTATTCCCATTATCTAATTATAAAGATCTAATTCCATGAACAAAAAATAATATCTACTCTGTTCCCACTCCTTGTAAATTGATAAATGTGTTTTGGTTTGTTTGGTTTGGGATGCTGTACCGTAGCTCAGATGACTAATGTTTTGTGGTTTGATGTGTGATTTATTATGTTTGAACTCTCTTGTGTTTAAGGTTGGCAGCAGATTGGTCCTTCAGACAGCTGGACTTCTTATGATCTTCCTGGGACTCTTTGGAAAATTCAGTGCGGTCTTTATAACCATTCCAGACCCGGTCATCGGTGGAATGTTCTTGGTCATGTTTGGCATGGTAGCGGCGGTGGGAATCTCAAACCTACAGGTTCAAAGATATATCATTAAGTATTAAATGTATATGATCCTGCCGTTGAAAACCAGTCCTAAGTCCGAAAAACAAATTCTGAGGAAACAAGTATTAACATTTCATTTTACCTATAAATTAAACTATGATTTCTTTCTCGTTCAATATAAAAAATATCAATGTTGTATGCTCACAGAATGTTCTGCACATTGTTTTGTATTATTTTATGTATAGAAATCAAAAATGTTAGAAATGACTTTAATTGGGTATTTAAAGGCAAGGTCACATATGTAGCACAATATAGCTCACATAATTCAGAGAAATTACGTTGTTATTTATTTTTTGTTACGGATTTTTCTCATACCATGTTGCAGTATGTGGACTTGAACTCCTCTAGGAATCTCCTTATCCTTGGCTTCTCAACCTTCAGTGGCCTTGTACTTCCCACGTGGTTTCATTCGAACCCTGGCATGATCAACACAGGTGAATGTTATATCATCTTGAAACATATACAAATCCAGTAAACCGTTGCGTGTATGCAATGTCCAACAAACCAAAAATGCAAGGGGTATTCCATTATTTGCATAAGCATGCATGTAGATTAGCTGGCCTATATGGATTTGTGCAGAATGCGGGCAGAATGCGGATTTAAACATGCTAAATTGAGCTGAAACTGTGTCATTCTTACTGTAAAACACCTAACAAGCATTATCAGATTACACTAGACATCAAAAACATTGTTTAAGCAGGTGATATGAGGAA
This sequence comes from Triplophysa yarkandensis, assembly GCA_033220385.1. Taxonomy (NCBI): domain Eukaryota; kingdom Metazoa; phylum Chordata; class Actinopteri; order Cypriniformes; family Nemacheilidae; genus Triplophysa; species Triplophysa yarkandensis. The sequence continues at coordinate 9,453,516 of CM065677.1, read as the reverse complement.
CTTGAACAAGTTCGGATGAGGTGAGTGCACACTTCTTTTGTGTGGGCCTACATTTGAGTTAAAAGAAACCTAACAGTTGACATATTTCAATTATTCAAATAATTTTAAAAGACAGCTGTTAAATGCCTCCATTCAGGTTTATGTAATTACAGTGTTTTAATACTTTAATAACAGGTATTTTATGTTACATGTGTAGCATAACCTACAACCGGACTCTGCTAAACGCTTGTTTTTGTTGTTTAAAGTTTAGCACATTTTTTCAAAATACATCATTGTGGGCTAAAATTATCTGTGTTTATGTTGTAGCTGGCAATTTTCATAAACATAGCTATGTGGCAGGTCATATCTGGCATGTATCGTGCTTATCCGTACTGGTGAGAAGCATTGTCTGGGCTTCTGAGGTTAGGGCTGCTTATCTACCAATCCTCTTTTGCAAGTCTCCATTTGACTCAGCTGTAATCTCCTCACTTCATCACGGGTCGCACCTTCTCTACGTCCCCTTCACAACTCGGCCGGCGCACCCTTTCTGTGAACTTCATGCTAATCTTTGACCCAGGCATTCTGTTAACCCTGCTTAAAACAAGGGGGCTTCACTGCCAGTAAGTCCAATAGAGTGCTTTATAAGGGGCTCATTTAAGCAGTTTATTGGCAAGCTTTGAGGACTTAGTGATCTAAGGTGACATATTGAACTTCTGACCAACAAGTGCTGGACAGATTGGCAGTGAACTAGAACATTCAGCTTATCAAGATGTATATTTCTCCTTTATATATCTCTTTATTTACTGAAATCATAAGACAAATTATTCTACTTTTTCGTGATATATATACGTTTTCTATTTTAAATGTTTTATTTTGCAGGCATAAAAGAGGTTGATCAGTTAATTATGATCCTCTTCACCACCCACATGTTCATTGGCGGATTCTTCGGGTTTGTTCTGGATAACACAATACCAGGTAAATTGTCAAAACACGTGGCTGGCGGGCATGTTAGTCTGCATTGCCCCCAATGAGTCAAGCCATCTATCAACAAAATTGTGTAAAACCGAATGATTCTATGCAAAGATGATGTATGGCAGCATCTATAATTTATTAAGGTATATATCGTACCAAAACCCATATGCTGTTGTTAATTTTTAACAATTAGTTTGCAACTGTTGCCTGTGACATATCATAGAGAATGTAAAGAAATCAAGCAATCCAAGTTGTGTCCCAAGTAAACTTTTAACAAAAAAAAAAAAGAAATAGATGAATGATAAGGAGATTAAATTATACTAATATTGTTTTTTTAATGTGCTTTTAGGAACAGATGAAGAACGAGGAATCAAGAGTTGGAGGAAAGCGGTACACAGAGGAACACAAACGCATTCCGCTGACCTTTCCTGTTACAATCTGCCTTTCTGCACAAACTTCATTCAAAGGTTTAAACTCTTCCAGTACTTCCCGTTTCTGCCATCACTCAAGTCACAGCAGCAGGAAACACACCTGTAGTCTGGTATACTAAGGTTTTAAGAGGGCACATTCCAGATTAGGATTCCAGGTGAGTGGCATTCAGGGCTGACGGTTTGGGAAACTGGTGGAAAAGTCAAAAAGTGGATTGAATTGTTGGCCTTAAAAAGTAAATGGTCTCATATTGAGTGACCTCCATAAAAGGGGGACAACAGTTTCTAAGGGTTGGATGACATTCAAATTTGGAAAGTAACAACGTAAAAAACATTAAACACATATCTTTTAGACTGTTTTATTATTGGCATATTTTTACATGATAATTTAAGTTTTTTGATCTGGTTTGTCTAACCTAAATGATTGAATGACACCTTTTTCTTAACTCAATATGCAAATAGTATGCTTCTGAATAGTGTTTTATATTATTGTAATGCTTACAACTTTGATTTCAAGCAAATCGATTTGTAGTCAAACAAAATATTGATTGTGATGTGTAATATATATGTGCATATAATATGTATGTGAATAGGAACATACTACCTCTAATATTATAGTATAGTACCTCTATTCTCAATTTTCTATTGTGAAAGTCATTGTGCATCCTCACATGCAAATTTGATGCTATATTGAGTGCCGTTTTTGCACATGTGCATTTAATTTCCTTTCAACTTAAGATCAAAGACTGAACAGAGCGCCTACGAATAAATTAATCAATTTGTTATTCTTTTAAATTAAGGATGCAGATGATGTTTACATCTGTTTTCATAGAAATAACTGTATCAATAAATAATTGTATATTTAAATAGTTTGTATAATATAAATGTGCTGCTCAAAAGCAATAATAACCCATTTAGAAATATCAATACCCCTTTCTACAATCAGGCTTAAAATGTGGTTAAGAATAGTTAACCACCTTCAATGTTAATATGAATAATTTTTCCTTTAACAAAAGAAAATGGTGAGCATTGACAAAATGATAAAACAAATTCCCCAGTCCAAAACAGCATAAAGGTTTAAAATACCATTTACGACACAGAAAAAGGCAATCATGAGAAGCAATATCAACTTCACACAAATCAGAAATCGAAAAGAATTTGGCCAGTATATCTAAAATGCTTGTGGACTTTAAGGCACCAGTATATTTAGCTGACTTACCTAACGCCCTTCTGTTCTCCAGAGCATTTGCGTCAATGTACCAATAAACCGAAAGACAGAGACCGCCATGACATTTCAGTTAAGCCAAATAAAATTATGCCTTTGCCAGTACGCTTTCTATTTTAAAGGACTTTCTACAATAACATTTGTTTTAATGCTCTAGGGAATTACACTGATAACTGCGGTGATGGCAGAGGTTTCGCCTGACTCAAACTTGAGCCAAACTCAAGTAACTAGTTTTAAGGTCACCTTCAATTGACTTATTTTCTTAATTATTTGTAAACTTGCAGCAACCTGTAAATGGATGGTTTAAGACTCAATGGAACAAATTTTTCTACTATTAAACCTGAACAGGGAAGTACATTTCAGTCAAATTTCCATCTAAAAACACCAACTGTATGTATGATAATAGCGTTCATGTTTTGATGTGTGTGTATATATGCAAATGTAATGAGAAATATAGATATAAGACCTAGCTTCCCATCTGCTCTTTGAATTCCCTCATGTGGTTCCTCAGCTGATATCATTTGGGCTGACTGGGGACGTCAGCATTATTCAATCGTTGACTTGATCAAGATAGGCGGATTCTTGGAACGGATGCCAAGAACATGCTCAAATGAAAATATTATATTACCATTGGAATGAATCCTGTCTTGAGATTTACAGTGAATTGGGTTCAATTGGGTTTCGGTGTACAATATACAAAGCATGCCTATAAATTGAGTTTGTTTTAGCAGGAATTTTTTTAAAGATGACATTCAACATTCAATTCCTTATTATCGATTGTCATTAATTTTAGTGTGGTGTCCAGCTTCACGTATTGGTGAATGTTATATTGCATTATACCATTAGTCCTCTCGGCAGTGCTAGAACAATCTAACAGTAATACGTCTAAGGATTGTCGAGACTGGATTACATTAACAGATGTATAGGCTGACTAAGCAACAAATCGCCTGGTTGGCCCTGAACATTGTATATTAGTGAAGTCTGTCCACCCACCTGCCAAGATGTTCAGTCATAAAGATGTAATTGTAGTATAAGTGCTTTGCTTATCTTCCCCGCAGCAAATATTTCATAGTTTACACACAATTCTCACAATTCAGTTGCACATAATACTGGTAAAATAACCAGTGTAAAATTCTAAACTACTCGAGGGAGACACTTGAGAGAAATATTTGTCATTATTTTACCTGTGTATGTACAATGTCTGAAATTAATTTAATACACAAAAACATAAGTGAGCAAGCACACATGTTTTTTGCATGTCAATAATTATTAAAAAATGTTTTTTTTAAATGGATGACTTTGACTAAACTTTAAAGAAACAACAGCAAATAAGAGTGTAAAATTTTAGAAAATAAAGTTCTTGAAAAGTGAGTAAGTGTTCCAAAACTTTTGACCGGTGGTTGATAATTTTCATATTTATTTTTTTGTATTTATCAACACCTAAATTTTTTTCACATTTGTCACACACTCCACCAGTGTAATGCGGTATGCAAAAGTCATAAAACTGTCACAGATTTTTGAAGTAACTGTGTTTAAACACTTGTGGTTCACAAGTGGGTGTGAATTTTGATACTCCTGCCAAAACCACTGGCGCATGTGACCCTTGTTACCGTAATGTCACTGCTAACCGTCATCCTGTCAAATCGACAACACTTCATTGTTTCGACTTGTCCCCTGTACCTGTTTCAATAAGTCCTCTGATCCAGCTTTAGCCAAAGGTACATCATATTGAATTATTGCCAATGGACCGAAGGGCTGCCAGCTGGTATCTGTGACCTCAGATGGGCCTGTGCTCTTGGCATCTCTACAGCGCCAACGAGTGATCCAATTAAGGAAGAATACACAGCTGCTAAACTAAAAGCATAATGAGAAGTTAACTTCACATCTTTGAAATGATATTGCTTGCTCTCAGTTCTAGTTTGAAAACCACATGAAACCTTTCGTGTTTTTAGAATCGATCTGTTTAATTCGCGCCTTGGATCACAAGACGCTCGCTGACTGTTGTGTGTTGCTAATTGGATCAAAGCCGGTATTTGCGGCAAAGTTAACCGTTTAAAACTCTGACGCAGTATGATCATAGGTTGTGTTTTGTTGTATGTTGTTCACACAACAGTAGTAATTCTCTGTTTGTATGCCATCAGCGTAGTGTCATCGAAAAAGCACTCAAACCATAATGACTATGATATCATATTAAATAAATATCACAATAAAAAGTCAAACGGATACAGTTTAAACAATGAATTATAAGCTACAGTATATAACAATAGTATTGCAATATTTGTAAAATTTTGTTTTTAGTCCAAGAATCCTACTTAAATAGTGTACACATATTCTATACAAGTCATATACTATACAGCATCCATTCAAAACCTTGAAGGGTTTAACCCTTCCCTCGTGCCTTCTGCAGAACACAAAAGAAGATATTTGAAGAATGTTGGAAACAAAAATCAATCAACAAAATTGTATGTACAAAGTAACAGTGAATGGTGACCAATATTGTTGTTTACCAACATTCTTCCAAATCTCATTTTATGTTTTCTCCTGTAGAAAGAAAGCTTAGTATATATGTAGAATTAATACAATATTGCTTATTGTAGTTACATTTTCTGAGATTGTTACATTGAATGCATTCGTTTTGGTTAAGATGATATGCCCCAAACATGACTATGTGCAATCACAATATCTAATTAAGTTGCAGTTTTTATATTTGAAACAAATGTAGATCAGACCACAAAACAGATGGAAGAAGAAAACCTATGCTTGAAATTCAATCTGCAAACTTCTGATGACACACAGGTTTGGTGTTATAGTACCTAAACTCCACAATTGAGACAATTTCAATGTATAGATGTCAACGAATAACTATTTTTTATTCCAAAAAATTCTCTGTCTTACCTATTAATAATTTATTGTTTTCCCATAAAACTTTTGTGAAACTCCTTTGGATGTTAAATGTCATAGTGAAGAACCATTTCTTAAAAGTCTAGCTATTAGCATAAGTTATCACCCTCCCTTTAAAGCTCTATCAAAAGTCATGTCCCGTAAAACACATGTACAAGCTTGTGATGGAAGATGCCTACATGAGCAGAAATTTTGAAGATATGCAAATACATAGTCTTACAGACATGCATGACATCCTAATGTTTTACTAATATTTTTTGGTTCGGTGACTTTCACAGAAGGTATTAACAATCTGTCTGGGAAAACATAACAAAAATGTTGCTGGGCCAGTACCCTTCCAACAAGGTCAAAAGTAAAAATTTTCCCTAGAGAGATTATATTTGTACATACACACAGATACCAAGGTACCATACAGTGCATATTCCTACAAGAGTTAAATTGCTACCAAATATGACTGTGGCTAATTTGTATATTCTTGTATCTACATATGCTCAATGAAGCAGTAGTAGTAGAGGTCTATTTAAGCTATTTTATGAAAGCAAAAAAACATGTGTAAGTTTGATGGTCAAAGATTATTTTAACCTAGGGATACAAGGGATAAAATTTTGACTTAAGGGGAATTTAAGAGTACTTTACATAGCGATTGCTGTCAAGATGGAAAAAGACTTTGAACCAGTTAAAAACACCGGAAAAAATTGCCTACCCGTCTATAATCTGCTTCTTTTTTTAAATTCTACAAGTCAGAACTTGTGAACATCATCCCTTTTTCTACCGTATAACAATATTGTTAGCTGTATAAACTTCGCCTAGAATTAAACTTCTCTGACCACATCAAATAAGCCAATTATTATTATGTTTATTTGAAAAGACTCGCATGTTTTGATAACACAATTCTTCATCATTTTGATGAGTCAATCCATCATTTTGTGGCCTGGCGTGCTGGCGGGGTAGCCGACCATAAATCCTTCACTTTTAATAAGATGTAATGTTTGAACATAGCTGTAAATTTCGACTTAAACCATTTGAATTACGTACAGTTTCAGAGCAAAACACATTCTACGACCTTGTGGGAGATTTTCATTGAATTAGGTGTGGTTGCTAGGTCTTGTTATGTGGTTGCTAGGTGAACGTTGCTTAAGTTATTGATATTATCAATAAGAGACATATTACGTTTGTGTTGCATAAGTGCCAACTGTTATTCTTCCGTGTAATGAACCAGTAAACACTTTCATAATTTAAAGTGATGCTTTTCAAACGCATTTACGTCAGTATTGTTTTGTTAGTAGTACACACCTTTCGTAATTGCACGTAATGACTTCTGTTAGCCAGTGGGTACCAACAGTCAGTTCTTAGGATTCGATTATCATTTATAGTTCCAATATTTCCAAGTTTGTAACAATGATCTGGGTAATAACTGTATTATAATGTTTCACATGTGGCAATGCTTCTCTCACACCCCTCAAACTTGGAGTTATTAATGCACTTTATAGTCTGTTATTCATGCTGGTGCCACATTTTGTTTGGCAAGAATTCACAGCGATCTTAAGACCCAAATGGTTGCTGCTTTCCATGCAATAAATAATGCAATAAAACTATTTTACAAGATATTTCAACAAATTAAGGTAATACGATATGCGGTCCCTGTTGGCTCTTTCGTTGGGATTTTGTGTGCATTGGGATTATAGGTTTTGGTTTTCTTAGCCATCGTGACCTCTTTTTTTTGTGGAAAGATGGATGCTGTGAGGTTACAGTGTTGCTTTTGTCATTTTTTTCCCCTCGTACATGACAAGAATGAGGAATGTTGTTCAAAGACTTTTTTATGCTTTGTATCTAAGCGTTTTTGGGCAGCAACCGATATTTTTGCTGAAACAGTGTCCCAATTCACATTGCAGGACACGGTAGAGCAGATGATTAGACATGGATGATATTTAATGTTCCCGCCTCCGTTTCATGCGATTTGAAGGCTGACAAAGTCCACTTGGTCTTTCAGTCTTTATATGTGTAAGTGCCTGTTGGGTTTGAGAGGAATACTGTGCATACCACTTCTTGTCAGTGTGCACTTTCCTCCTCTTATGAACCACCCAGCTTCAGCTCACCCAACATGTGGTATTGCTTACCGCAGTAAATTCTGCTGTATTATTGCTAACATGGACAAGTAGCTTAAGAGAGGCTTTGGTCCCATAAAATAATGGTGACATACATCACCAAAAATACTAAAATATCTGAGTTACAAGAAGTAAATGTGAGATATCAATGCCAGTATTATATGACTTTGAAATATGTATGTAAATGTAATTTAAGGTGTAATTTAATAGGCTGAGTGCATTTAAGTCATGCAAATACATGTTTGGATTCCTATATTTATTAGACATTTTACCATCAACATACCATCCCCTTTTATTCATAATTTTTGCAACTCTATCTGAAGGAATGTGTAGCTCAGAAGTTGCTGGTTTTTGCTTGGGGGTTTGTTATACATATATCAAGAGTATAGATGGCATGGATTATTTAATCTCATTTTCGGAAGATATTTGGGCTACAGTACAAATATTTTGAGGTTGCATCCATGCATTTCCTTATCACTTTTTATCTCATTGGGGTAGTAGGGAGTACTGGAGAACAACTGTTTGAGAAAGGATGATAGTTCACCCAAAAATTAAAACTCTATCATCATTAATTCAGCCTTTTGCGTTTCAAAGCTTAATGAAGATCAAACGAAATCAAGATATTTCAAACTATTTTGGTAAACGAACAGCAGTGGCACGCATGGACTTCTATTGTTTGGACACAGGAACAGTGTAAGTGAACAGGTGCCAATTCTAAACATTCTTCAAAATATTTTCTTTTGCTTTGGGTGTAAGGTCTCAAACAGGATTGAAATGACATTGGTAAATTATGTAAGAAGTTTCATTTAGGGTGAACTATCACTTTAAACTCATTATTTTTGGAGAAAGAAAAATGTGGCAAAACATTCTCAATCCACTTGAAATCCCTGAAGGTGCTCTGGGGGCTTAGAAAGAGGTGGGATAAACACATTTTTTAGTAGACAGTCATCCAGGCCCTCAGGATTAAAGGTGGTCACACAAAAGGCAGAAAGCTCCAGCCGTTTCTTTGTACAATGTTAGTTCAACACGGATGGATGATTAAGTGTTGCGTTCTAAGTGTTGAAAAGTCAAATCACAAGATTTCGGCGCCTTGATTAATTTAAAGCCCACTGCAGTGTGAAAAATAAGACTTCTGTCTGATCTTCTTTACAAGTGCCATCAATATCAAGAAAAACATGCAAGAGAATAAGAAGGAAGGTCAAGTTATCCCTCCTCCGCATGCAGATGCAAGTGTTGGGGAGGTGAAATGAAACCTATGACAGCCTGGTGAGAGCTGGAGAAAGAGGAAAAAGCTGTAATAATACGTGAAATCAGCATCAGAGAGGTATGACAGTGCATTAGTTCATGGAGAGGACATAACCATAAAACACAAGACTCTCTCTGGAAATAGAGTGCAAGGGTTTGGTCAAAGGTGGACACTGTTCCCTGTCCTAAAAAATATAAACAGGGGTAAAACACAATCAATAATTCAAGCAATATGTTTAAAGACAAGTAGGGAAGTTAGGATATGCCAATTTTTTCTACTTATGGGTATCTCTTTATTAACATATGGGTGCCATATGTTTGGTTTAAAAAGGTGGTTTATATAACATTCTTTTAAGCATTAAAAAATTCATATGTTTGCCTTCTCACAAAAGAGAATAGATTGTGCTAATCTTATATGATTTGTTTATTATGATGTTATGGAGGTGTGTAAATAAAGACTAGGACTTTTGTTGATTTAAATAAAAAAACATGTTTCATCATCATTGTTGTAAATTTCACATTTGTTGATTAAAATTTAAGTGTATGGAAATGTATTTCCAAACATGGCGTTTGTTCTGCAGTTCGTTTGTGTTGAGTATAAGCCCACAATGTTTTAAAAATGTCAACTCTGTTAAAAAATATAAGCTAAAGCTTATTATTTAACTTACTCTTTATATAAGCTAAAGCAATTATTGTTTAAGTATTTGATTGTAAGGTCATGCGTGTATTGTTTTTTTTAAATAAACCTTATAATATCTAGGAGCAAGAAATGCCCTGCAGCATGTCTGAATATGACAGCAAATAATTTTTATGGGTCCACATATTTACATAGTTAAGACATGCATGGAGGGACTAAAAAATATTTTTATTAACATTATCTTAAAAATGTTAAATAATGCAACTAAATAATTACAAAAACATTGTATCTTTTTCACATCTTTTTAACATAACAAATATATATGTTAAAAAGTTCTATATAAAAATGTATCTTTATTCAAATGAGTCTCAAATGGCTATAACAGCCAATAACATAGGTATAGCATGGAATACTAATAGAGTTAAACTTTACTGTGATCGCATACTTCTGCAGATGTTCAGAGGCATAAATTCAAAACCTAACCTCAACCGGTTAATTTATTCCGGGTTCCCGAACCCGAGTCCTGGAGGACCGCTATCCTGCAGACTTCACCCCCCACCTGCCTGTCAGTCTTGCTCAGGTGTGTTTTCTCATAGAGACTTGTTTATATTTTATTCATATTTTGCTGTCCAATAATATATATGATGCCTCATTCATACTTTCCACGTTTCTATTATTGCGCTATGAAATAACTCCCAACCCGCCTTTAACCGCATAAAACCAAACCCATGAACCCATGCGCTTTTACATCTGTGAAATATGAATGCGGCCTACAGTGAAACTTGTGAGTTGAAACGGTGCCTCTTGAAACAGTGCTGACAAACAACTCAGTCTACCAAATATAAAACCCTGCCAACCCTCATCAGTCTTGTAAAGTGTTTGACCAGAAATGGACAGCAGCTTTCCACATCTGTGTGCAACCATCCATGTGAGCCTCTTGTGATGTGAAATCAACTCAAATATTGAGCTTTGGCTTCCATGCGTCCTGTAGGGTTTAAGGCAACACCTGACGAGCTGTAGATGTCACTGTTTGCCTCTGTGTTCTCTTGCTATAAGGATCGGACAATAAACACATGTGTACCAAATACCCAATGTGCACCAAATACCTGATGTGCACCAAATACCCATTGTGCAACAAATGCCCAATGTTCACCAAATGCCCTATGTGCACTGAATGCCCAATGTGCACCAAATGCCCAATGTGCACCGAATGCCCAATGTGAACCGAATGCCCAAATATGCACCAAACGCCCAATGTGCACCAAATGCACAATGTGCACCGAATACCCAATGTGCACCGAATGCCCAATGTGCACCAAATATCCAATGTGAACCGAATGCCCAATGTGCACCAAATACCCAATGTGAACCAAATGCCCAATGTGCACCAAAAACCTAATGTGCAGCAAATGCCCAATGTGCACCAAATACCCAAATGTGCAGCAAATGCCCAAATGTGCAGCAAATGCCCAATGTGCACCAAATGCCCAATGTGAACCAAATACCCAATGTAAACCGAATGTCCAATGTGCACCAAATACCCAAATGTGCACCAATTACCCACTGTGCACCGAATGCCCAATATGCACCAAATGCCCAATGTGCATCAAATACCCAATGTGAACAGAATGCCCAATTTGAACAGAATGCCCAATGTGAACAGAATGCCCAATGTACACCAAATACCCAATGTGCACCAAAAACCCAATGTGAACTGAATGCCCAATGTGCACCAAATACCCAATGTGAACCGAATGCCCAATGTGCACCAAATACTCAATGTGAACTGAATGCCTAATTTGCACCAAAAACCTAATGTGCAGCAAATGCCCAATGTGCACCAAATACCCAAATGTGCACCAAATACCCAATGTGCACCAAATACCCAAATGGGCAGCAAAAGCCCAATGTGCACCAAATACCCAATGTGCACCGAATGCCCAATGTGCACCAAATGCCCAATGTGCACCAAATACCCAAATGTGCACCAAATACCCAAATGTGCACCAAATACCCAATGTGCACCAAATACCCAAATGGGCAGCAAAAGCCCAATGTGCACCAAATACCCAATGTGCACCAAATACCCAAATGGGCAGCAAAAGCCCAATGTGCACCAAATACCCAATGTGCACCAAATGCCCAATGTGCACCAAATGCCCAATGTGCACCAAATACCCAAATGTGCACCAAATACCCAAATGTGCACCAAATACCCAATGTGCACCAAATACCCAAATGGGCAGCAAAAGCCCAATGTGCACCAAATACCCAATGTGCACCGAATGCCCAATGTGCACCAAATGCCCAATGTGCACCAAATACCCAATGTGCACCAAATACCCAATGTGAACCGAATGCCCAATGTGCACCAAATACCCACATGTGCACCAAATACTCAATGTGCACCAAATACCTAATGTGCAGCAAATGCCCAATGTGCACCAAATACCCAAATGTGCAGCAAATGCCCAATGTGCACCAAATACCCAAATGTGCAGCAAATGCCCAATGTGCACCAAATGCCCAACGTGCACCAAATGCCCAATGTGCACTAAATACCCAACTTGCACCAAATACCCATTGTGCACCAAATACCCAATGTGCACCAAATGCCCAATGTGCACCAAACACTGCATGTGAACCGAATGCCCAATGTGTACCGAATGCCCAATGTGCACCAAATACCCAATGTGAACAGAATGCCCAATTGAACAGAATGCCCAATGTGCGCCAAATACCCAATGTGAACCGAATGCCTAATGTGCACCATATTCCCAATGTGAACCGAATGCCCAATGTGCACCAAATACCCAATGTGAACAGAATGCCCAATTGAACAGAATGCCCAATGTGCACCAAATGCCCAAATGTGCAGCAAATGCCCAATGTGCACCAAATACCCAAATGTGCAGCAAATGCCCAATGTGCACCAAATGCCCAATGTGCAACAAACACCCAACTTGCACCAAATACCCAACGTGCACCAAATGCCCAATGTGCACCAAATACCCAATGTGCACCGAATGCCCAATGTGCACCAAACACGGCATGTGAACTGAATGCCCAATGTGCACCAAATGCCCAATGTGTACCGAATGCCCAATGTGCACCAAATACCCAATGTGAACAGAATGCCCAATTGAACAGAATGCCCAATGTGCACCAAATACCCAATGTGAACCGAATGCCCAATGTGCACCAAATTCCCAATGTGCACCAAATACCCAATGTGCACCGAATGCCCAATGTGCACCAAACACAGCATGTGAACCGAATGCCCAATGTGCACCAAATGCCCAATGTGCACCAAATTCCCAATGTGCACCAAATACCCAATGTGAACAGAATGCCCAATGTGAACAGAATGCCCAATGTGAACAGAATGCCCAATGTACACCAAATACCCAATGTGCACCAAATACCCAATGTGCACCGAATGCCCAATGTGCACCAAATACCCAATCTGCAGCAAATGCCCAATGTGCACCGAATACCCAATGTGCACCGAATACCCAATGTGCACCAAATGCCCAATTTGCACCAAATAATTTGCATAAACAATATACCAAGCAAGTCCATTTTCATTCATACTTTACACATCCCATCAGACAGCCTTGATCAGTCAACATTTTCTATACCTATGTGCTTTACCCTATATCCATTGTAATGTATAGCCTTACTACACAACACCTATGTGTGTTATAAAGCTAAAACGACACACAAAAAACATGCATACAACTCTTAAAACTGCAATAAACCCTTAAAACTTCACCATTTGCGCAAAACATCTTTGGCACTTCTCTAGACGCGCACAAGTGATGGATATGGACTTTTTTCAGCCGGAAAACATATCCAAGTGACGACTGGAAGTTCGGATGGGGATTGTGAAATCCATGGTGTGTGTGTGAGAGATCCAGAGCAGAACACACGCTCGGAATAACCGGGGTGGGCGGGAATGCGCTGAAGTCACACGATAAAAGGCTTTGCGCAAGGAAAAGCGCCATTCTTTCCGTGTACACCGTGCGCTATGAACCGTCAACCTGGATACTTCCCCAAATTACGCAAATCCAGGTGACTTTACGACCCGCATTTGGATTCTACTTTATGATGATTTTGGATATGCACCATCGGGATGAAGAGAACCCTTTCCCTGCCCGCAGAAGTAAGATAAAATAGGGTTTCGCTCACATTGGAGTTACTCCTCTCGTTCCATATGAAGAAGCCAAACGTAAGTGATTGACTTGCGATGCGCGCGTGGGGCGCACTGCGCCTCTTGCACACATTTATATGCATTTATAATAAGATTGTATTTTAAAACTGTGTGTTTGGGAATATTTTATCATGTTGGAAGCTTTTTGCACCCTTGGTTTATATGGAGCTCAAATGTGCGCAAATGTGCGCCCGAGTTTAAGTCTGTGTCTGGCGTACGAGGATAATCTAGGATATGAAGTCTTTGATGTTTGAGATAAGAGGAATATTGCACTGATAATCCCTGCTCGATCTTTGGACTTTATTATAGAAACACATAGATGATGCATTATACTCAATAATTTACCTACGTCATGTCGTGGGAACTACATTTTTCCTGATACACTGACTCTTGTGGGAATAAAGAATAATAGATAAAATAAAGTAAGGTATAATTTAATATTATAATACATGATATACATATTAAAGTCAACAAATACCTATATTGTTCATTATATAGATTTTTCTGAAACACTATTTACTCTTTTGGGAATAAAAAAATAGATAAAAGAATATCAATGATAATATAATATATAATAGAAATAAAGTCAACAACTTGCTATATTGTTATATTACATTTTTCTGATGCTTTGTTTTACTATTTTGGAAATAAAAAATATTAGAAAAAAGAATAGACACATTTTTCTGATACACTGTTGACTATTTTGGGATATAAAAATTTATAATAATTAATAAACTAGTCAACAACTTGCTTTATTGTTTTATTAAATATATTTTTTTGATACTGTGTTTACTCTTTTGGGGATAAAAAATATTAGATAAAATGATATTCATAATAATATAATATATAATATAAATAATAAAATCATCAACTTGCTATATCATTTTATTATATAGTTTTGTTCTGCTACTGTGTTTATTCTTTTGGGAATGAAAAAATAATACAAAGAATAATATAAATTATATTATAATAAATAATATAAATAATGAAGTCAAAAACTTTATATATAAAAAATACATAAATATATATTGTTCATTTTGTCCTGTCATTGCTTTTGGGCATTTGTTGGAACTCTTGTGATGTCATTTTATAGTTTTTTTCACCACCTCACATATTTTTCTGTTCATGATTTGCTTGAAGGCTTTTGCTTTCCATCACACCCAATAGACATATTGGTAAAGTCTCCATGCCACCTTAGACAGCAGCCCCCTTCAGTATTTTTGGCTAATGCAGTCTGTAAAGTACTGAATGGGACACACCTACCTTTATATTCTATAGCATTATGGCTTCCTTACACGGGGTTAATCATTTGCAAACATGTAAATGGAAGCTTTGTTTACTCTCAAATCACAGAGTTATGATTTATGATTAAGAACGCGTCATTTCATTGGACGCTTAATCTCTTAAAAGGGAATTAATGCATGTGGAAAGCTTTCTATGCTGGACTATGGCTGGGTTTCAATGCGCGGTGCTCTGCGGCCGCTGTGACCGAAGCCTAGTATTTGTTGTCTGTGCCTGTGCCAAAACTAGGGTTCAATTATGTGAATCATCTACCATAAAGGCAACACCTTCAAAGGATGCCAGGCATACAGGCAGAAATACTTTACAATACATTATGACTTTAAGGAAATGTGCTACTCAAGTAGAAAAGTCCTGGTCTTTGAGCAACAGATCCCAGAATTAAGTCTTGTGTGTTTCACTGTGATAATGTCATGTCCAAATGATGGATGAAGTGCTTACAAAAAGAGTTTCCTTCCATGTTTGATATGAAAATGTAAGTTTATTGTACGTACTACAGATAAGATAAATGACTTATCTCGGACCCTTTATGTCAGGTTGTGTATTATACAATTGGTTATTGTTTCTAGCTTGACAATGAGAACTTCAGTAGATTTTGTGATACCGCAAAATAAAATACATTATAACTCAATGCATTATGTGATGACTAGTTTATTCATTCATTTATAAATATGTTGTAGATACGTGTTGTACATTTTCTTCTTTTGATACTTTCAGGCTTTTGTTTTGTCATGTCTGACCTGGTTGGTTTAGTTATTTATAGTGTTTATTAAAAAACTTTCAAATATGTTTTATAAAACATTCCCGCTGTTTCCTTTTTTTGTGGCAGTGATGTTTGTGTAACATCCGGAATTTTTATGAAACCAAGATTTAGCGGTTAATGAATCGGATGCTTTTGTGAAGAGGTTGCGCATAACTGTCACTGAACCTTGTCTTCCATTTGTGCTCTAGACAATTTCAAGTCTGAGATTTATGAGATGATGATTTATGAGATTTATACAACAATGTGTAATGTTATCTACCACATGTTAACGTGCCATAAAGTCATTACTTACAATGGAAAGTTTACAACATTGAAATAAAGTCCACCAAACCGTATAAAATGAATCAAAGAAACCTTTTAATCTGCTCATTTTTGCCTTGTCTGTGCTCTTTTTGTTCTTCCGTGCTACTGGCTTTTATACACAGATTGAGCCTCGCCAAATAATACACGTTTCTCAACCGAGAATAACCATAAACAATAAAAGGTGAAACTTTATCTGTGTTTGGAAACGGCTTAAATGTGTAATGGGTTCTCTGAAGTGCACTGAACCCAAAGATAGACTTGAAATCACAGCACGGCGATTCATTCCTTTTATTTAAGACTTGTGAGAAATGATCCTTTTCATAGTTAATATTAAAAAAGGAATTTGTCTTTTAAAAGAAAAAGGATCCTAACTGCTTTTGCGCACCTTGTTTTCAATGGCTGTCAACCTCAAGGTGGTGGGCCTGCCCGGATACACTTGGATTTGGAACGCAGCGCCTATCGATTTTTTTACGTTCAAAGCAATTTTCACATCTCCCCTCGCCTTCCCTCAAGACTTGGGTGGGTTCCATTTGCATAACAATTGACTTTTCTTGAAATGAGTGCCTCCCACCAGGACGCGAGGTATTATTTTTTTGCACCCACCTAGTCATAAAGTCTCCAAATTAGCTATCGGGTAGCCAGATCGCATTTCATTGGACTCCTGTGGCCTTTTGGCCTTTATTTAAACGCTCATGAGGGGATGTCGGCACGTAATTGATGTTGCCTCTTGGATGTTACTTTAACAAAAGCAAAGCATTTTTCTTTTTTCCCTCTTTTATTGTTTGCTTTGTTGATGAAACATCTTGAGCTGTTTAGCTGCGCCCAACTGAACAACTGGCTTACCGTATAAAAGGCGTCGAGAAAAAACAAGGGTTACCGCCGCACAAATGTAAAGTCACGGTTGATAAGAAATGCTCGGCAACACAAGAAAGTGTAAATACTCAGGGAGACATGTGATACTGTCTTTTGTAGTGTTTATTCGGTTAGCCTGGGTTTTCAGAGTGCACCTGAGCCGTCTAAGTGCAATTTGCGGATGCAAATTCAATTTATGCGGTTTTTGAGTGGATGCCGGTCGCTGGCCATATAACGGAGGCTGAAACGATTACGCCGGTTTTCCGGCCACTCATGTTTGCCCTCTCCATGCTATGGACTGCAGAAGTAGGTCACATGGAAGCCTTCCGACAACAGATAGTTTTCAGAATCAAAACTAAAGGATTCCAGAGATCCTGTTTATCAAACATGTTGGGGATTTGCGTGCTTTTGGCATTGTGTGTCACACTCGATGTACGCCTGGGTTTGTCATCATGAGTGCAATTATCGTTGATGTGTTAGTCTGATGTTCCCCATGGAGTTTATCCAAGAGATGACTGTGAAACCATGAAAGGAAGCTCTTCTTATAGAACATGGTGAATAGGCTGTTTGATATTTTTTTCTAGACAGCATCACACTGGCTTCTGTCCTCTCTAATGAGATTATGCTGTGAATGGAACGTCGTTTGAACGTTGCTCCGTCTGCCTTGCAAAGTTAATAAACCCTAGCGATGAAAGTGTCTGCTGAGCAGATCCAGCGATCGATACCCAGAGAGGTGTACTGTTCAACATCATGTTTCACAGGGAAGCTTGGTCGTCGTTGGTCATTTCAGGCGCAATGAAATAACCCATCTGTGTCTCATCTCTTCGGGACAAGTGATTGAAAGAGACATGATGGATAATTGTTGTAGTGTGCATGTATCTTTTATGTGTTTTTCAAATTTGCAGCTTTCCTAAACAATTTGTCGGCTAATCGGTCTTGGAAACTAGGGGCGTTAACAAGAAACGTGTTCTTTCATTCCTAAAAAGCTAGATGATATGCTAGAGAATAGAAGAAAATGCAGGGGTCTCCAAACAGGTTTTTAAAAGGTTACAGCCTTACGTTTAATTTGACACGTTGGCTGCCTGCGGATAGATTCTGAAAGGTTTAAAGAAGAGCTTTTAAAATGTTTGACAGCTTATAAGGTTGTTGGTTTGACTCCAAGGGGAGCATTCTGAAAATGTAAAGGTCGTATGTGGGAAGTTGAAAGAAAAATGTGTCCTATGGTGTGACTGCAAAAATTTTGCAAAGAATCTTAAAAGAGATTTATTATCATAGTTTTTTTAGTAATATAATAAATAATAAACTAAATTTAAAAGTATGTCATTTTAAAATATGAAAAATATTATTGATTATATAATTAAAAGTTTCATTGCTGTTATAACATACGATTTATTTAATTTTTTCATTGCTGTCTTTACAAAATGTTCACAAAAAAGTGATCTATATAAAAGTATTAGAAAGTGTTGGACCACACAATTCGCACACATCGGAAGAACATCCATATTTTGACAACTATTCACATACTGTCCGATGTAATGTAATGTAAAGCTGTTAAAGCCCTAGAAAATGTCTAGAATATTGATAAAACATTATTCAAATAGTAGTATGTTGACATCTCTAATCTTTACAATGTCCACGTGCTGTCACTTCAAATACAAATGTGAAGAAATCAAACCTCAAGAAAAACTCTAGAAAATGTACTGAAAGTTAAACAAATTATTTGTGGACATCTCTAATCTATACAACTTCCATGAGGTGTTCCTTTAAATGCAAATGTAAGGTTTAAAATCTCTAAAAAGCTTTAGATAATTATTTAACATTATTAAACTAGTTATTTGTATACACCCCTAACCTACACAATGTCCATACTACAGCTAAATTACTCTGATTTCTATAAACTATTTAACATCACTTAAATTGTTTGTACACCTCGCAAATCTAAAAAATGTCTTTTGTTATATACATTCACTTAATCATTTCATGAGTATCATTTGCTGATAGAAGGCATCTCATAAGGACAGCAATGATTTGTCAACCACTCACATCTCTTTAAATGCAATGGGATCAAACCTTTAGAAAAGCTCTGGATCAATCATTAAACATTACACAAAAAGTTTGTAGACATCCCTTATCTATATAATGTCTATACTACATCTATATGGTTACACACTGCTACTACTGTAACAACATTGTTTATCTGCTATCTCGCATGTAACCGAGTTATTTATCAAAAGGGGTCTATATTTCACGTTGCTGTGACACTCATACAAGCAATCGCGTGAGGTTTTAAAAGCTGCCTTATAGCCCTTAGCACTGACAGGTAATTTTCTCAGTGAGACGTATAGATTCCACAGCGGGAGGTCATTCGGGGTGTGCGGTGCACGCTGACTTCCTCTAACCTTTATGTTACATGTAAAAGTGATGAATGTGTGAACCTATTTTGGAACCCTGCCATCCACATTCCTCAGAAAGCGGGTGGGCAGATGGGACACGGGGTTGAGGTGGTCGCTTCGAGACCCAACGTGTTGTTCATTGGGTCCTGTCAGCGCTCGGTTGATTAACGGCAGTCTAGGCTCGGCGGTTCAAGTGGTCAAATAGGAGACAGACAGACATGTTTGTTGTTGCGTCCAACGGCTTTGGTGTTGATTATAAATGCACATGAAAGTCTTGGAGCAGTTAAATAATGCATAAATAACAAACTAAACATGTGGGTTAGTTTCAGTGACCAAGGTTCAACAAATTCACCTCTGGGTCATTGACGGTCTCAAGATTTATTACCAGTTAAGACTTCATCACTGCCTGTCTGATGGACCAGCATCGGCTGTGCTGCTTGTTTAAGGGGATACTAAATTCCAGATGCTCTGATGTGTACCAGCAGCTCTTTGTTTGCTGTTGATGCGAGCCATAAATTCAAAGCACAAACTTTAAGCATTTTCATGTGAGCGATCTCAGTTACGGTCTGATGGAAATAAGCATGCACTATTGAACCAGGAACATGGGTTTTTTTTTTGGAAAGATGGATATTCGTGTTTGTTTTTTGATGTAAACTCGGGGTGCTTTGGCATGACCTGGATGTCTTGAAGGCGTCCAGATTAAATTGTTCGCAAGCCATGTGCTTTCCTCGAAACAAGAGGAACAAACTTGTTAGTAGATTTTGTTTTTAAAGTGGTGATTTTTGTGCCGTTGACAAGCCGGGTCGAATTTTTTAAATCAAACTTTTTGTGCTTACTCATGGATTTTGCAAAGACTCTTAGTAGTACATATTTGTCTTTCTTTTGACGTTTCTCACAAATCCTGTTTATTCGAGTTTTGGAAATAGCCAGTTCTGGATGACTTACAATAAAAAGCATCAGTTTTGTATTTGTTCATCTGACCAGCCGCTCCTCTCTTCCCCTCTGCTCCGCTCACATACATCAACTCCCCAAACTCTTCACGGGCTGTTTCTCCTGACAAAGCTCGTGTATTGTTTTGTGAGGGATAACCCTTGTAATCAGGGTTAAAAGGAAATCTGCCTTGTGTTACACAACAAGCTCAGATCAGAGGTCTGAGAAGAGTGGAGCAAAAGCCGTAAGCTCTAAGCCACCACCATAGGTTTCCAGAAGAAAACGAAATGCATTCATTGTTATAGACCTATTAACTTTAATCTGTTTCTGTGGGATTAAAAATATAATATGGATCAATTTGGAATGTGCTTTAGCCCGGGTTGATACAGATCAGCCTTATTTCAGATATCATCATTTCCTTTTTGTTTTTCAGATTTGGATATGCACCTGTGTCCATTTTTTGCTGTACATGACAGTCGCTGCCTATTCCAGTGAAATAGGGAATCCCATTACAGATGACATCAAAAAGATTTCTTTGTTGGTAAGGATTTTTCGAAGCATTTGAATCTGCATGCCAATTTGGCTTTCCAGATTTTTTGTGATATAAAAACGGACCTTTTATTGGTCAAAGGGAAAAGCTGTATGAAATTAGTTTTCACTATATTTATTGTTTTTCTTACAAACTGTGTTGCCAGGTAATGCATGCTGTTTGTCGACTGACAACCAGTTGTAAAAATGTAGAACTTACCAAATAAGTAACACATGCTTGAGTCTTCCATAACTACACATGTAACACAAGCCAAGCAAACTTTGCATTGTGGTTTCTTTTGAGATGCATTTCATTCTAACTTCATCGCATATGCTTTTATGATTAAATGTTGCCATGTTGAATTGGTGTTTTTTCTCTTGTTAGAAACAAAATATTCCAAAAGACTACAAGATTACAGTACGTTATATACCTAAAGAAGTGGTGAGTTTATTTTTTCCTTCCTCAAGCAATTACTGTATACAAATAATAAACATGATGAAATTTTTTGTCTGTTTGTTCAAGAGTGGCATGTGCTGGGTGAAGCTCAATGTATTTCACTTGGAGGTGAGCTTAAAAGGCCTGGCGCAGAAGTTTGGAAACATATCTTCCAATAAAGATAATATAGGAACTTTCATCCAAATCTTGCAAGAGATGCGATATCACATGGGAAACGGCTTGGTGAGTCAACTCGATTGATGCACAGATAAACCGATAAGTGCATGTTATGTGATCTCAGGGCTGCTTTGTAAAGGTGACAAAACATATGTCAATAATTTAGGCTTGTTTTAGTCACAGCTTTTTCCATTGTTTGTTAGTTTCTTGTCCTTCCCCTTGTTTGTTTCTTTCTCAATAATCGCTCTGGAATAAAACCATCCGCCATGTCCACAATTTTTATTATTATGTTTGTACCTGTTTTGTTTAAAGCCTTGTAATATATTTCAAACGCTGACTTATACTTCTTCCGCACACACAGGAGGATTCAATGCTAGAATTCGAGTGTCACTACATAGAGGAGATGTGGCTCACGGCGAAGTACTTTAAATTCGTGGAGGACTTTTTCAACACGGCTAATTCGACTAGAGAAGTAGAGGACTGCGAGCCGCTGCCGTGTCCCACGTCCACAAAAACAACAACATGGACCACGACATCATCGCCGGCATCACGGCAGCATAGCGCGAATGGTGAGACAGATGTCCTAACAAGCCTTGTTACAACCGCTCGATCCACACATTGCAGTTTTCTTTGTTTTTATGAAGCTATTGTGAAACCGCAGAATGTCGTTTGTGGAAGGACGCCCATTTGCAACTGAGGTTTTAGATGTTAACACCCTCTTTTAAATCATATCTCATGTGGCAGCTTTGGTTGCGATTTTGGGCCTGCTGTGTGTGCGTCTTTGTGTGTGTGCGCGCGCTCCACGCCTTTTCAAACGAAGCCGCCGGACTAAACAAGAGAAGCGACATGTTTTTGTCAGTTCTTTTATGACAAAGTCTCTGTCGAGTTTCAAAACCCAGAGATGCTCCCTAGAGTGCAGAATCAAAGTCACCATGTTGATTACAGAGCAATCTTCCCATCTTCCCATGCACAAGCTCTTTCTTTCCGAAAGCGGACAGATCACTTCTTTCATGGGATGGGAAGAAAAGAAGATTGTGTCCGACTTTTTAAGCGTGGAACAATGACTGGTTTCTATCCGAGACGTTTAATGCCTCTCTGTCTCTGGTTCTTTTTAGAAAAACATAACGGTTCACCCGACGACGTGGAAAACGGTGAGATTTGTGATTAATGGCTTTGTCTTCCATTATCAAAAGCATTTAAAGAGACAGTTCACTTAAAAAAATGGCATGTGTTTTCTAAACCCTTTGACTTCTTCACACAGAGCACCTTTTTTATTGTTTGACATCTCCATTTACTTTCATTGTTGGGAAAGAGTTGTGTAAACATTCTTTAAATTCTTTTTCTGTTCCACGGAAGAAAAAGGTGACGTACATTAGTTAGGAAACAGTGAGGAAATTACAGAGTTTTCATTTTGGGATGAGCTTTTGCTTTTATGCAGTTAGGAAATTAACTCAAAACTTAAAATTCAAAAAAGATATTTTGACGAATGTTGGTAAAAAGACAACAATGCCAATCAGATATCTCTATTGAATAGACACAAAATAGTTACCAGTATTCTTCAAAATGTCTTCTTTTGTGTTCTGCTACAGAAAGAAAGTCATATGGGTTTAAAATGACATGAGAATGAGAAAAAGATTACAGAATTTTCATTTTTGGGTGAACTGTCAAACTTGTAACCGTCTTGTAAAACGAGTAAACATCTGATCCCTGTCTTGTTTTTGCACAGGAGCTTTTCTTCCAAAAGTCGTGGAGAGCAGCCTCATGTCCCTCCTTGCCATCCCTTTCATTGCAGTTGTGTTTTTGTTGGTCTGGAAGGTAAATCATAATATCAAAAATATTTCATGTGGCTTAGTAAATATCACAAAAAAAAAAACAGTCAAATGAACTTAATAAAATATTTCAAAATAGATTTTTTTAGTTAATTCAATTAACTTAATTTTAACTTAAATTGTAAAAGTATATTTACATAGTTTCAAAGCTTTTTTGATTATATTTTTCAAAATGCGAAGTTTGGAAGTTTGTTTGTACTTACTGTTTTTACCACTGTCACGCAGATTAAATCTAGAAGAAATGCCCCTCAAACCGATCGGAGTGCAGAAGGTCCCGCCCTTTTCTCTGGCGAGGAAGCCAATGTACCCCCAGTAGATGTGGAGATATCAGAAAAGTAAAGTTTATGCACTGTTTGCCTTCCGCATAACATGCAATGTTTTTTTAAACAATGTGTTGCTTTTTTAAGATTTATTTAAGGCTCTAAAAGTATGTAGAAATGTAAAAAATCTGCTACACCCTTTCTTAAACATAACAATCATTGTGTCTTGCCCATTTTTGCACTTGCTTTTCTTGTGAGTTCTGTCAATACAAACCTGTATGACTTTCTTTCTTCTGCAGAGCTCACATGAAGATATGTTGAAGAACGATGGTAGCCAAACATTGCATGCGTTCATTCACTTGTGTATGGACACAAATAAGTGCTGGTGTGTTTGGTTCCCAGCGTTCTTCAAAATATCTTCTTTTTTGTTCTGTTTAAAAAAGGAAATCATCTGGGTCTGAATTGACAAGAGCGTGAGTAAATGATGACACAATTTTCATTTTTGGGAAATGAAATCACTCTCTTCAAAGTCTGCGTGGACTTTTTTCCTTGAGTGCAAAGATAACATCAATTTCCTGGTTTGTTTTACAGAAACAGATTAAATATTATCAGGACAGTGTAAATCCAGCTTCCAGCTACTCAACACAGGTAAATACCGTTCATAAACACACATGGGTATAAAGTATTGTTCCAATCTACTTTTGCACACGCAAATTTCAATTCAATTCGCCTTTTCAGTCGCTTCCTCAGACCACATGGACAGAAATCATCAACCAGCACCTCCGAAAGCTTCTCACATCTTCTCCTGCGAAAGACACATACTGGCCTACATCTCAAGAACTGTTTTTTGAGTCTTCAACAACCACTGCTGAACCCTGCGGGGTGGAGACAGTCGCCCTATCTGAGAACTCCCGAGAAATGCTCTCTGTGCTCTTTAACGCTTCCTTCTCTCGGAGACTGCGAGGAGACTCTGCAGGAGGAACCCGATGAAAAGCAGGACGGCGTCGGACTCACGCTGAGAAACTCGTCCTTCAGATGCTTCAGAAGACATGGCTGTCATAAAGGAGTTAAATCAGGATTGACTACCTCCAGCTGCACTCGTCCATCTTCTGCGCTCTTTCTTTACCCCACTGTTCACTTTTCTCCTTTGCTCTAAGCGTCCGGCATGGACGCCTTTGAATCAGTAAAGTCCTTTATAGAGTTTATCATCTAATTTGTGGATTGTTTTTATTGTGGCTGTAAACTGGTGGTGTGGACTTAATTTATTTATTTTCAGAGTATGACATGGCACCTGCAACATCCTTGAGGCAAGCTTCTTCAACAATGAACACTTCACTCATACTAGCTGCAAACTTCTATATGTACTTAGAGCTCCTCATTTGATCTCTTTAATGATATACATCAGATATTAAAGATTTTCATCTGCTCTGAATACGGCCGTGATAGTTCTGCGTTACGTGATGGCTTTTTTATATATATATATAAATATATATATATAACGTCTTTTTCAGTGTTTTGAAGTGAGTTAGTATAAAACCTCTGGTGGCTGCTAATTTTATAGATTCAGCTTTTATGGTTATTGAGTTAATTTTTATTTAAAAAAAAGAAGAATTTGCAAGAGCGAAAAATATATGCCATAGTTAGTGCATCGACTTAACTGTGCACAAATGGATCAATCAAATGTATACGTCAAAATCCTCTACAGTAGTGTTGTCAAACAAAGTGACTTTTTTAAAAGCGGTACACAGCAAATTCTAGTTTTATTGCTTAAATTTAAATAGTAAAAAATTCTGGTCCCATTTTTGCACCAAAACTTTTGTAGAATCCAAAAATTGTGCATGCACGCGTCAGCTCTCGTATTTTGTGCCTTTCCTAGCATGGCTCCTGGAAAGATTCTCTTGGATAACCAGCCATATATTTATTATGGAAAAATAATAGCGCGATGATATTGCACTAGTTACGTTTAAAATTTCTCTCTTGGACATTTCAGATGGTTTTTCAAGAACAACAATAACACCCCCCAGGCATAGCCAGATCCCATTCCAGCTTTGGCCTCCTGCTGAATACGAAACAAATTATGCTTGTCGGCATCTCGATGTCTTACATGGCAAACTCTTAATCTGTACATAATGATTTATGATAGCTACACTTTATATAGATAAGTGTCGATGACTCTTGAGACAATTCTCAGCGGAGATCATATTTTTATTTTGTACCCTGCTTCTTTCAACTGGTTGTAATGATCTATATACTGTACCGTGGGGAATAACCTGTTGCCTGCCTCAGTCGTTTTCTTACCCAAATCATGCTCGACCCTCTTTTAATGTGAAGTTTGGTGAATAGTCTCTTATTCTGGTTAAGGTGGATGTTTACAAACTTGTGTCAAGTGGCAGTGATTCGAGTGATAGTTCATCCATAAAGGAAATGGTGTAATTTTTTCTTCCCCTTGATAAAATTTCTTCAAAATATCTTCTTTTGTGTTTTGCAGAAGAAAGAATGTTGGTAAACTGCCATTTTTGTTTCCATAGAAGTGAATGCCACTGCTGTTGATTTACCAACACACTTCAAACTATCTTCTTTTGTGTTTGTAGAAAGGAAGAATGTTGGTAGCTGGAACCCCTTTACTTGCATTAGTTTTGTTTCCTGACAATAGAAGTGAATAGGTGCCACTGCTGTTCGCTTACCAAAACATTCTTCAAAATAACTTCTAAAGATTTTTGCTGGAAGAAAGATGGTCATTCAGGTTTAAATTGTTATGAGGATTCTGATAAGAGCATTTTCATTTTTGGGTCAACTATCACTTCAAAACTCTTTCATTGTGGTCGAACGCTTTTATTCAATCCAACCATTCTCGATGAAGCATGTCACTGAAGTATTTGCTTTTCAGTCATGGCTTCCCAATGCTTTCGCAGTTTAGCTCAGGCGATGTTACAATATGTGAAAAGTTACAGTTGTGTTGTTAAACGATTCATTTATAATCTCTGGAATACATCTCCAGGATGAATAACTTGGTAAACCTGAGAAGTTCTTGGCCGGACTGTGTGGGTGAAGCTCTCGCTTCTAGAAAACAAAAGTCTCACGTGTGCCCGGATAAGGTTACGTGTGCGGTCAATAAATAGCAGTTAACCGACAAAATAGACCGGTATGAAGTTTGATGTGGAACAGTCCTACATGTGTGAATCTTGTGTGTGAAAAACAGGCTAAAGCTGTGAAAAAAGGCATTTTTTCTGCAGGCTGAGATCCCTAGAACGCAAAGCGTGACAATATGAGCCAGCACGCGAATTCCCACCACTGGTTTGTTGGAACTGTTGGAAGGCACCGTTGACTTCCCAGTTTGGATTTTTGTGACAATTAGATCGGAGGGACATACAAGAGACTGAACCAGGATATTGAAAAATTGGCACGTCCCGACTGGCATAAATGGATCCTGCGTCATGTTTGTACGACATCTAGTCTCGAAGTCAGTCAGGGTGCCAAACATAAACAAGGAATTGTGGCCCAGTCTTTGTCTGGGTGACAGTCTACTGTATTCTGTATTTTATATAAATATATGCAAATCTATGTATAAGATGTGAATAAAGTTACATTTATCCACCATTGCTCAGGCTTGGGTGGGTTTATTTCTCATGAAAGCTAATAAAATCCTATCAATGGTATCTTGTCGTTACGATGTTTTTCCTCTTTTGAATTTTGTTTTGTATGTAATAGTAGCTGTGTGTGAAATTGTCCAGTGTCCTTGTATGAGTTTACTCTGAAATGATTCTTTTGTGAATAACTCCGACCCATCCAGTTCTCGGTTTAAGCTACATATTTCTGTTTCATATGCAGCGAAGCATTTCAGATTGCATTTTATAAGCCCATCGAAAATTATTAGTTCCAAAGATAATCTGTTACAAAACTGGTCTTGTGTTGTGCCCTTGTTATTACATTCAGCAGCGTATAAAGTTCTGGAAGTTCTGTCAAGAGTGTTTGTAAGGCCTGGAATGGAAATATATCAACATTGCAGTTGATCTCAATGTATTTGACACAACAGTTTAACCCAAAAACATATATTCATAAACTTAATCTCCTGTTTTATGTATGTGT
The DNA here is from genome assembly GCA_033220385.1 of Triplophysa yarkandensis. Classification (NCBI taxonomy): domain Eukaryota; kingdom Metazoa; phylum Chordata; class Actinopteri; order Cypriniformes; family Nemacheilidae; genus Triplophysa; species Triplophysa yarkandensis. The sequence continues at coordinate 9,425,955 of CM065677.1, read as the reverse complement.
GTGCTTCTTAAAGGGATATCCATCCTAAAATGCAAATTTGTCAATATTTACTTATTTAAAAGCTTTTCCAAACAAGTATACATTTCTTTGTTCTGTTGAAGAATAAAGAGAGATAGTTGGAAGAACGTATATTGATAACATTGATTGCCATTGTTAAAAAAATTAAAGCTGTAGTAAAAGAGCTGTTTGTTTCCTACATAGTTCACCTAAAAATATATTATATATATTTCTTCTATTTCGCCTAGATTTTTTTCGTAATTACTCAATTCAATCATGTACATTGATATCACACGATTTAATGAGTATAAATTATGTTTAATTTTTAATGTAAAAATAATTAAATGGTTTTGAACCGATGTAAATGATCAAATTGAGTAATTCCAACTTTCTTTCCTTCAGTGTGCCAATCAGTTGTGTTTCAGAAATCCCACTCCCGAACATTTTTCCAAATATCTTTCTATGTTTTTTCCAAACATTCAAACAAACTATGCATACAGGATGAGTAATTCCTTACAGAATTCTTAATTCATGTTCACTATCCCTTTAAAAAGAAAGATCTTCCATCAAACAAGCCATCCGACTTGTTTTCACATCCTCTGCAGCCACAAATATGTTAGTCATTATTTGCTTCAAATATTCCTCTCAAATATCATTTGTGCTTGGATTTAATTATCATTCAGCTGTATCACAATCGGTCACAAGACCCGGTTGAGAAATGAAATTCGAGACTTATTATCATTAAATGCGTATTCAAGAGAAGAAAACAATACGGTTTGGAACGACATGAGTAGACTACGAGACGTCGGGCTTTTCATTTCTGCATGACCGCAAATCGGTCAAAAAGATGCTAAAGATGACTTGTCACGTAGGATTGTTTAGGGGCCTTCGTAAAAGTTGGATCAAGTGAGAGGTGTTTTGCGGTATTTGTTGCATCATCTAGATGACACATACTGTAATGCAAACCTGCTGCAAACAAATACTCCGTCCCTGTTTCATACCCCTGCAGGATAACATTTTGTTGTAAACCTAAGAGTAACCGCTTCAATCTTTCCCATCTGGTCTCCTAAACTTTATAGACTTGGATTCACACCACAGAAGCAGATGCAAGCTCTCTCTAATATAATATCCGTCCATCCTTGTTTATTTCTCACGTTGAGAATGTATTGACGGTGGAGTGTGTGGGCCGTCTCCCGCTGTGTAAATATGTAAGTTATGTTTCAGCGCTTTAAAATGAACTCGAACCTTGATGGCAGACGGCACAATGGAGATAAAAATGGAAGTCATTCTGCGAAACGCTCTATGGCTTACTCTCCTCTGCCCCGCGCTACGCCCCCGTGTCTCTCGCCGTCCGGCGTTAACCGAGCCTTGCGTTATTTGTGTGGGTTGTCGGTACGCTGGTTGAGAGCCCAGGCAGATGAGACTAAAAGCCTGTCCCCCTGAATGCCAACCTCTCCTGTGACAGTACGTACATTAACAAAAAAGGGCATTATCCCGCACTTTTGAAAGCGTGACAAAGGTCTTTATGAATTTAAATTGTGTGCGTTTTTTCTCGGCGGTGGGAATCGGCACAGGACCGTAGTCACAGGTCATATGGTTTAAGGTTACTAAGTAAAAGCTTCCACCAATAGAGTTGTATTGCCTTCTGTTGCGCGCTTTTTTGCCCTTTTACAAAGCCCTTTCTGCAATCGCGAGAGAAAGCCCTCACCCCCAGGTGGGGAGCGGAGACGGACGAGTCCGGTCCCTGGAGGCCGTAACCGGAGGCTTATCAGGGCCCGACGCTGTTCTGTAATACTCCTGTGAAAGGCCTTTTTGACCGCCTCCCAATAGCCGTGTCTCTGGGCAGGAGGCTGTAATGGAGATCTCCGTGGCCTCTCGGCAGCCAGCGAAGAAACGGAGGCGAGGGGGGGGTCTGTCTCAGGACTAAGCGTCCTGTTCTAAAGCACAAAGTCGACGGAGGAAAGAGATGACACTGCTGCGTAGGCGTAACAGAGGTCTGATGAGTCAGGCGAGGCTCGGGTTGTCCTCAGGGGTCCCCCCGACGCGAAGCGCCTCCTCACGGGTGCAGGTGGACACGCCTGCCATTCGAACACCACCGCGTTTCTCACAGGCTCCCTGGGGACAGGCCGTGTCGTGGCTGAATGGGATTGGATAAAGAGAGGTTTATAGCAGTTTGGTGACATTCAGATTGAAGCCAAGGTCTCGGGATGAGTAACTGAAGATTTGCCGATATGACTAAGCCGAATGCACGGTCACATGAAGTGCCACGCTGCAATATGATTGTGAGTCAACGGTTATGTAACGGTTATGGTGGTGCCGCATTGTTTTGCTAAAATTGTTGACGATTTGCCAGTTGCCTTTAAGAAACCGTCTTTATTCTGAGATCGGGTTTGGCGTTGTATGGTGGTGGCCTGTTTCCAGAAAAGTGGATCAGGTGAAACTGGGGAAGGGAATCTGGATGTTGATTGGATGGTTTGGGCACCTGTTGTGAAGGCACTTTCAGTTTACCCCAAAATTACAATTCTGTCCTTGTTTTCTCACCCTAATGTGGTCCAAACCGTATCACTTTCCTCTGTGAAACACAAAAGACAGGTTAAAGTAGAATGTTAGTGACTGACACAAAAGGTTGATCTTGATTTTAGACCTGTTTTACAATGAATCATGATGAATCGCAATTAATGGCATTCAGAATTTGTGATTTACATTGTATGTGTGTGTACTGTGTGTATTAATTTTGTATTCATAACACATACATGCATATATTTAAAAAAATATGACATATAAAAAACAATAAATTTTTATAATTCTAATTATTCTGTTTATAAATATAAATAAATAATTTTTAAATGGTATATTTATGTGTAGGTATTTATGAATATTTATATGTAAAGTACATAGACATAAATTAAGTAAACTTTAATGCAATGGTGCAGTATAAAAAAAAGTATAATTATTTTGCAAATACTTAAATTAGAAATTTAAAATTTTTCCTTTTGATGCCCTGTCAGGTAAAAATTAAGATATGAAGACTAATTGGAACTTACAACATTATTTCATTTAATTCTTTAATTCATCAATTTATCTTGAAAATTACTAAAATAATAAATGGGCAATTCCAGCATTTTGCATTGTGGACGTGGCATAAAAACTCTTAAAATGCAGTTGTTACAAGTAAACTAAACCAATAGTTTATATCATACAAATGATAGTGTTTAAACATCAAAAATATATCAGTCTATACATAAGATCTATTTCTAAAAGGGAAATATCTGCATTGCATTGTTTGAATTAAAATGTACAAATCAGAATCGTAACTATAAATACCCAACGAATGGCCAAGGGATAGCTCTTTATAGACCACAAAATAATTACTATATTTTTGTTTTCATGTCTGTTTTTGAGCAAAATGAAGCAGTATGGATGTGTCAATCCCGAATAGACTATGAAAATCATAAACTAAAAATATAAAAATTCTTACCACCAAATGCTTACATCTTTGATATAAATATACTAAAAACCTTTGGTAAAACTCAATATTTTTATGGAAAGGTTGACATTTTCAAGGAATTACCCAAATATGTTAATTAGACACTGTCAGAGAAACTTAATTAGATTATGTTTATGTATGATGTACATGATGCAATTATGTAATTCCAAAGGAACCTTGTTTTCAGTGTATGTTACACCTTTTAGAACCACGTGTCAAGAATTATGTTTTCTTTAAATATAATAAAATAATCAAAAAAACACCAAGCTCATACATTGACTATTGAATATTTGTATGTCTTCTTTATCAATTTTGTACATGTGTTGTATCTCATACAGTTCAATACTCCTTAAAATTATTTCAAAATTGAGCTTCAGTTTATACTCCTAATTCACCAATGTATAAAAAAATTAACTGGCATTTCATTTTAATTTCAAAGTTGTCCATTACTTCAATACTGACACAGTACATTTACATCGCTCCATTTTTCTCCCTAAAGGTATAACCTGTTTTATTCAAAACTTATTTTCAATTGGTTTTGACAGCGATGATTAATCCAACATCCAAAATTATGACAAGGTATATGTGCAGAAGTACAGTGCCCTTCTGACAGTTTAAGAGCTGTCTTAAGTTAATTGAGGAGTAATGCTGTACGACGCCAGATCATGATAGCCGCATCCTCCACACACCACACAACTCGGCCTGTAAGGTGTCTTTGGGTTGTGTTTCATCGTTCGTATGAATTATTTGTGTTATAAGGTATTCTTTGCAAAACCCTATTTATCAGTTTTAGATGAAATGTCATGTTTTTTAACATTGGAATAAATACTGTTACGTTATTCTGATGTTATATCATAAAATACATTTTATAACATCAGAAATTATTTAGATTCCCTAGGGGCTGAAGGGCGTGTAAAAGCGGGTGTTTCATTGAATCTGCGGCACTGTTGGGTGTTTGTATTGTTAAAATGCTGATTCTTTTGACAGTACAGCATTGAATCATTTCTAAAGAGTAACTTGATAGCATTGTGAGGGTTTGGCTCTGTGTCTAAAACACATTCTTGGTACAAAGACATATTTCCTTTGGGATTTGTGTAGAATGACATGAAAGGCATCTATTCGGCATATATACTGTATGATGTCATGTGACATGCAACCAATGTGATTTTATTCATAATATAAAGACCTTTTTCAGGTTGATTTGTTGTAATGTGTCAGATCGTGGACTGATTTACTATTGCTGGTCTTGACATCCAATAGTCTAGAGAAATTACAACAGAAACAATCTCAACGGTAAAAATGCAAAACTTTCTTTTGTTCTCCTTTTTATACCATTTTTATTGGTTTTCATTCATTTAATTTTATTTAAAAAGGGTAATATAACAAGCATTTTGTGTCGTGTTGGGATACCAAATGGAATGCACCATATATGAAGATTAAAATAAAAAAATTGTCATCATTTGACACCCTATTGACATTTCAAAGTTGTATGACTTTCTTTCTTCTGCAAAACAAAAAGAAGATATTTTGAAGAATGTTTAAAGCATTGGACTTGCATTGGTTGTGTGTCTTTAATCAGAAAGTCAATGGGGACCACCAGTTACAAAGATTTTGCATAAGGAAGTCGTAAAAGTTTGAAGTGACTGGATGGTGAGTTAAACCCTTTATATTTTGGTGGTAACATCCCAATAAAAGCCATTTGTTTCAAATAACATATCTGTTCGGTATAAATAACGGCATCCGTTCTGTGTGTCTGGATCTCAGGATTTTTAAAGAAAAACTTTATTCACACACATTCCTCTTTGTTTCTCTGGAGAGATCTTGTACATTAGCTCAAACATTTTTTTAAGCAAATGTAATAAAGACCAGAATACTTATACAATTCTGCAGTGTCCAATGATAAATTACGTATATAACTGGAGGTTAAATGTTTAATCAAATAGAAAGTGCCTCAATGAATATCTCTCTTGTAAAGTTTATCCAAACACGGATCCCTTGCCAGAGTGCCGTAATGAAGAATAAGCAACATAAAAAGTGAAACATTAATCTTGTTTGAGAGGAAGTAACAGAGTTCATCATGATTAAGGATATTAAAGACACCATAAAAACGTATCTTAATGCAGTGGGTAGTAGCCTCTTGGATTAATGCACGTCAGGTCAGGGTCAGGTTTTATCCATGTTTTGGATCTGGGTGTAATCCTGACCACTGGAATTAAATGTAACAGCAGTTTCAACTACAAACACTGTCCATTAACCGAAACAGATCTGAAATTTCTCTGGGGGATGCTGTTGCATATTTAATGTTATCTCCATTCGGAAGTATTCATGGGTGTAGCCGTACGACCCCCTCACCCCCTACCCCCAAAGCCCTTTACAGCACCACCTTTCTAACAACACTCTTCCTAAGAATGCTATCAATCAGCAGTGCCTGTTTTTTTTACCCATTTGTCCAACTTTCATTGGTTTAGATTTCATTCAATAATAGTGAAGAACGGGTGCCACTGCTATTCAGTAACAACATTCTTCAAAATATGTTATTTTGTGTTCTGCAGAAGAAAGCAAGGCTTACGCGTACAATTCAACAATGTCATCACTCACCTTTTTGTCATATCAAACTTGCATACATTTCTGGCTGTTTGGCTTTTTTCTGCTGAACACAAAAATATATTATTAAGAATGTTGATAACAGATCAATACGCTTTTACTTTATAATCACAAAACCAGTCAAATTGGTACTGCCAGTGTTCGATTGCCAACATTCTTCAAATTATCTTAATTTGTATTCTACATATTAAAGTAAGTCATATAGGTGACATATGACAAGAGGATGAGTAATGACACAATTGCTCTTTTTGGGTAACCTATGACTTGGTCATAGGTTACCCAACATACTAATTGTTAATTTGTTTCCAAAAGCAGTGAATACTAAATCATTTTTTGTGTTTATTTAGATTTTTTTATGATTTCTAATTAGGAATCAAAGTTCTTGGTAATCCAAAAAAGAAAATGACTCAAAATGTATGTTATTGCAAAAATTATTTTAATTTATTAATATGTTTAGTAATATATTTTAGCTTGGTCTGGTCTCTCGCATTCGATGCCAAATTTTGCTGCATCGTAATTGGCTTCACAACAAACATTCGGTAAACTCTCTTTAAACTCTTATTAAAAAATGGTTCACTCATTAGCCTTCCTCAATTTATACCATGCACGAACTAAGATTCTTAATTAAAGTTTCCATTTAAAGCACATATTTGATGAATGAAGTATATTTTCCTTTAAAGTCAATTTGCTGCTGTCCAAAAGAAAATCATTAAATGAGCTTTTCCTTGCTAAAGAAACAGCGAATTGCTTTCTACATACAGAACAAAGCCATTCACATGTGCTTTAAATCTTCAACAAATTGTTTTGGGGTGTGGATTTGGCAAAATCGGCCCTTAATGCCGGCACAAATTGTAAATCTGCGATTCAGGTACTGTACACCTGGCAACATGGCTTCTTTTTAGCTTTCTTACCAAAACATTCCCATGCTTATTCTTGCAGGAAAACAGCTCTGAGCATATTGAAGCGCTTGAGAAAAAGCCAACAATTGTTCTCTTTAGGGCTCTTGCACCTAGTGAACTGAAACCATATTTCTTGGCAATAAAAAGCCATTCTCAAACTAGTATACATCACACTTGATTGGCATTTCAAGAGGTTATTAATCTATTTTCTTTCGACTCCACCCTTATTCATGCACTCGCATGTACACAAAGTAATCCACAAGATCCCCAATCCTAACATTTCACATGAACGTCCCATTGATTGTTTGCTGTAAGCCGAGCATAACAAGTCAGCCACAACATTTAATTTCCCGTATGAGCATTGACAGATCCATTCAAAACATCCTACTAAGTCCAGAAAACAGGCTGCTCGTGTAGTTCTGGAAATGTTGTGAAGCTTAATTAGGCTTTCATGCAAATTTTTCATCCTTCAGACGGATGTCTGTGGCTGTTTGAGCAGGGAGCGGTTTCCACCTTCTCCAACGTTGTAAAATCTCATTCTTTTGGGAAACCTCACACAGTCCGATTAAATCAGATATGAACAAAACTAATCATTGTTGAGTACTTGAGAGAATGTGGGGAGGTCTGAAGCAAGAAAAGTTTACTTTTCAAGTGGTTATTTGGTTTCAAGTGTAGGATTTTAGCCACGAATTGATCAGAAAAACTGAGAGTAAAAGCATGAAGTCAAAATGAAAGGACACATACAAGGGTCCTTATACCTTATTTCCTATACCAGAGGAATAATATTGCTCTGATGTTGCTCTTCTATACATAAAGAGATTTATACACCAGTCACGAAATTACTAAAATGACTCACAAATAAAACACTTCTTCCATACATTAAGGGTATGGAGATGCAAATGTATGTGGATTTTCGAGGTTAAATAAACTGAATTTGAATAAAGTCTCATGACATTGTTTGGGTCTTTTCTGAAACTCGAAAAAATGGACAATTTAATGCAAAGTTTTACCATACTGATGTCTATATTTTCACACATGTGAAGTGTTTGTGTTTTGAAAGCATCATTTTCCATATTCAGTTATGTTAACTGTCTCATCCCTGACACAATTGTCCACAAATATATTCTTCTTAAATGTGAAATAGAAAATAAAAATGAAGTATCTATTTTGCAAACACAAGTTTCAATATTTTCATAATAAATACATTCTCTGAGAAATTATATTTCATGTTTTGACTGAAAATCACATCCATAATCCCGGAATTGCTCATATGTGTCATATCTGACTCTTTTGTAGATATATCTTAAATCAATACAGTAGTTCACCAAAAAGTTGATATTTTGTTATGAATTTCTCTCAATTAGTTTAAAAAATGTATAAAGTTATTTGTTTGGCTAAACACAGAAAGATATTTGGATCATTGTTTGTAATCAATCAGTTCTTGAACCCATTAACTTCTATAGAAGGAACAATGATAATGATAAAATGATAAAAAGAAAATGAAAAAAAAATTATAGATCACAATGATAGTCACCGTATACCCAGAAATTTTTGTTGTCCTACATTCTTCTCAATATTACATTTTTCATACGAAAAATGTGGTCCGTGTAAAGTATTATTTGTTTACAAGCATTCTTCAAACTATCTTGCTCTGTGTTCTTTAAAACCAAATCCAAACAGATTTGAAACAACTGAAAGGTGAATAAATGATGACAGAATTTGCATTTTAGAGTGAACTTTCTGTCTACTTCAGGCCTAAAGTCTGTGCAGTTAAAACATGAAATGAAATTCTCTTTCAGCACTTCAGTAATACACACACCCCAGCATATCTTGGTCACATTGAATCATTCAATAGCTACTCCACAGCAGCTGCACTGTGAGTCTTAATATGTGAACATTTTTTGCGGCCGACAAACGCCGCTGCCAATAACACCTTCACAGCCCATCACGCCGGCTGAGCTATCTCTTTGATCTTTTAGAGAATTATGAGACCTGACAGAAAATTGACTTTGTTTCCAATGTTATCGCTTTTGCAACAGCGCTGATATGCTTGAGATGTAACACAATAACATTTGTGTGCCTGAAGCCCCAGGCCGGTCGCCCTCCAAGATTTCAACTCTCTTGAACTCGAAACACTTCCACATAACTGTAATACCTCTTGTTAGTTATAAAGCAATGTTTACACCAAAAAAGAAAGCCCTAAGTTGATCATTGATGTTGAATTTGTGCTTTTAATGCGTAGTAATGAAGTAAACAAAAACAAACATGTTGGGACATTGAACTCCCTTTCTGACAAATCTTGCTTGGGGATTTTCATGGCTGTTGATGTGGTCACTTCAACAAGCAAACAATTGCTGGGAAAACCGAGCCATGGTTCTCTTAAGTTCTGTTATCAAAGAGATGATATCTCGATGATCTCAGGCAGCCAAACATTTAAGGATTAAATATGACCTACATGTAGGAAAGAAAAACCTTGTATTCCCAGACATCAATTAAATGAAATAGAGAGGCAATTTATTCTTAACATCTTCACCGCATGTACAAAAAAGTCTCCGAATTTGTTATATCAACATTATGCAAAACCATCTTCCTTATCCAAGCTCCCCACTGCTCAATGCCGATCCTCTAAGAACACAAAAATTCCTCAAATGTTAAGAGTTGGGATTAACGCAATATGACAGAATTAATACCGCAGAGTGTAACTGTGTAAATAACCAAACGAGACTGATCTGAATCTCTCTCGCATGTCAGACAATAGGCAAGTAAATTGAAATGTCAACTTGGGAACATTTATCAATGCCATCTCTCCAGACATTTTGGTGCCTGCTCGTCTCCGGAATGAAATCACATGAAGGCGAAATCAAGTGCACATCATTTGTGGTAAACCAATTGAATTATATCCGCCCGGCCATCCAGCGGTAGGGGTTTTAATACAGAGACTTTCACCCAGGTGCTATTTTTTCATTTGTGCTGGGTGAAAATCGCAAAATTGATTAAATTTGTATAGCTTTATGAACTTTTATTTTTTTCCGTTCTGTATAAATGCTAATATGAAATTCAGAAAAAAGCTGAAAAGTCTATCTAAACTATTAAATGGTCTTAAAAGTTTTCTACAAAGTTGTTCGCAATGGTTAGGTGGTTTTAATGCCAAGGTTAAGTCTCTCATACAGATTTCAAAGCATTTTCTTTCAAATGCATGTGTGAATTTCACATTAATAACAAATACATGAAAAAAAAAATCAATCTTTTATGTTCTATAAAAAATCCTCCCAGCCATCTCCATTTGTTGGAAATTATTACTTCCGGTTTAGACATTTTATTTCACATAAATCCTTTAAAATATGTCGTGTCACATCCAGTAACATAACATCTATTTCTCTGTTTTTTTAATAGAAAACTGCATACATAGACTGATATTTTTCTGAAGTCTGCATGCTATCATTAGGCATAGTTCAATATTTTCATTATAAAATCTTTCTCAGAAAACTTTAACTTGATACATTTTGACTGAAAATATCACATCCATAAAATTCCCAAAAGCATTTGTTTACATCACTGTTTATTTGACCTTGTTTTGAGCATGCAAACAGAACAAGCTTTCATTATCAAAATTTTTTCTTCTTTATTGAACTGTTGAATTGGATGGTCTTTTAAAAAAGTTGTTCACATAAGTTGTATTTACCCATCAGAAAATATAATTTGTCATGGGTGACCACAATAATCTTACAATATAACAATGAATAGGGCCAATTATCATTATTTTACCCCCCCAATCAAAATAACTTACTATTTATACAATTGATTAAAACATATGGAATAAATTCCTTTCTTTACCTCCTGGTCCTTCCCGCAAACACTTATACAATCTGTTCTTACAGTATATATAAAAGAACACTTCATTTTACAATACAATATTATGAATATTTTAGTTAAAAAACTTTTCACTCTTCACCAAATGGGCTTGATAAATGATGGCATTTTCAGAAATTTTTATTGGTGGTGTTATGAGTAAACTGATCCGTTCATGCGCCGTTTGCGCAACATTTTATTTGGGTGCTCCTGCTTGTTCTTGGCCCATAAAAAAGAAGTGCGCATTTCAATCACTAAACACTTCCATTCTTGTTTTCTTACCTCCCTGAAAATCGCTAAACACCACCCATTCCCTCTCACACATTTTTCTTCCAACTAAAGCATATTCAAAAAAGAATAGTGTCCAAAGGCAAAAGCGGTCACTTTGATTTCCTATCACCTAAGTGTCTGCAGGACCTTTGTAAGATCAAAGTTTCCGTCAGGTACCTCTTGACCTCAGTGACAGCAGGGTGCATCTTATTCTGGCAATAGCAGGCCTGTGTTATCTTTCACAAGCATAAAGCTTGTGTTTTCTTGGCAACTGTGACCTGTTATGGTCCTCTGATGCCTAAAAATGGAAACAGTTGTTGGAATATGTCTTTTGGAACATAAATTGTACTTTTATGCCACATGGGATTGGGTTTAGCTGTCATGGGAAAAGTAGCCGTCCCAGTAGTCAATATAAAGCTCATAAAAAAAGAGAGAAAATATTTATCCAACTAACTAAAATTCCAACCATATTTTTTATAATAGATGTTATTCTGATATGCAAACAAAAGAATGAAATAAAATGATAATGACTCACAGGCATAAGTCAACTGCGTTGCAGATGTCAGGTTTGGCAGGTTGATATATATGATGCTGTTATGTTATAATATAACGTAATAAATCATGAAATCACCTGTGAAATTATGTTTCTGGAAGGCTGATCTCGTCAAACCCACTCCAGCTTTTGGTTAACCTCTATTACAATAACAGGCAACATAGACACCATATATACCGTTTTCACAATTACATACATATAGGCGTATGTGTGTGCTTGTGTGTGCACGCGGTTTTTTTTTGTTATGGGTTAAAACAACTCAAGGTTAAAAACATAAATTTTTCTATACTAATAACAAATAAAACATATAATTACACTAGAAAAGCTGAAAATGTAATCTCTCAAATATATAGTTTTCTAAAATGTATATTTATTAACCTTATGCCATTATGATTTTTTTTTAAATCTTCATTCTTTAAAATAAAGGAGCTTGACAGTAGCAGCTATAGAAGATGTCCATTTGAGATCTACAAAGAATGTTGTATTGGGTTAATGTAAAAAGAGAACATTAGAACTGACGTCGCTTTACATTTTGTTCTCATTGTCCTTTGTGTGTAAAAAGAAAAATATATTGGAGCTTAAAGACAGAAGCGAGATAAATCACTCATTTACACACCAGATGTCAGAATTATCAGCTCGGAAACACGTCTTGAGCTTGTGCTGTGTGTATTAACACATCTTTAAACTAACACTCTATTAGAAAGGAGAAACACATGCTGACCCTTGAGACATTTTATTAACCACGCAAACAAAGTGGTGGTAAAACAGATGTCAGAAATTGTTTCGTAGTTGCTTGCTTAAGGGGTTCTGCTGTGGCTTAGCAAACCAGAAGTCTTTTGAACTTCGTAATAGATTCCTCAATTCAATTTGAAAAGTCAAAACAGCTCCAAGTGACTGTGGAAACCATCACCACAGGACAGACACATGTGCTGTTTCTGTGTCTGTCCCAAACTGTAAAATATCCCTCTTTCCCTGTCAGTGTTTGATTGAGATTTAACATTAATCTTTTGAAACCACAACATTTATTGTTACGCTAAACCGAGCTTAACACGGTGGTCTTTCGCACAATGGTCTCTTATAGCAAACAGACTTCTCCCAGACTTCTATTTGATGTCTGCATTTTCATCTGCGAGATATTGTATGGTCCTCTGACATACATCTTTGCCGTCAGATGTCATATAGACCTTTCGAAGATGTCTTTAAGATGTTCATGATTTGGAATGGATGTACATAGGCTCTTTCGAAGATGTTTAGCAGATGTTTACACAGCAGATGTTTACCAGATCTTCAGATCTTGCAGACATCTTATATACCTGTGCAACAAATTGTTGTGAAAGGGACCCAGGGCTCCCCAAACGACCTCTTTACGAAAAGTCTCAATGATTACTGCAGTAAGTAGGCCATATTTCCGTTATTTGAAAAGAACAGACCACTGAGAGTCAGAAGCATGAGTGTGTCATGGATCAAACATTCCGATGTGTTTTGTAACTCGGATCAGACAAATAATTTGTTTATTAATAACATATTACTTCTTCCGTGCACCAGCGAAAGCTCTCTCACAAAGCTCTTGTATAAATCAGAACTTCATACTTCTATATACTGTGCTTTAATTTGGGCTTATTTTGGAGCTTGATTGATCCTCAATAGCTTGCACTGTATGACATAAATTCACCTTTTCTGCTTCATGGAATAAAAAAGTCGCACGTGTTTGGAACAAAAGCAGGATTCAATTCAATCAATAAATTTCATTTGTGGGCGAAGTATTCCTTTAAAGCTCTGATCCCTCCCGGATATCAAAATGTTTGCAGAGCTCATAAAAAGCATTAGCACGCGTTCGAGGGGCGTGTCCTTAGCCGAGGGTTTATTTACCCCACATGACCTACTTCTTTCCACAATCTTGGTGAAAAATATTTCCAGATTTATCACTAAATCGTATTCTCATGCAGGAAAATCAGTCTGCTGAGTAATAAGATTTCCTTACATTCTCATGCTATTTCAGACGCATTTGGATAATGGAATGATGAATACACTTAATAAAAGATTGACAGCATCATGTAATCGGGATGCTTCAGTACAATAAAAGATTAAGGTAAACTTGCATGTTTGTATATGTGTGACATAACTGTACACTTGAAATGTAAATGTCAAAAGTTTTGGGACCCTTCCTCGCTTATGCATTTATATTTTGTCCACATTTTAGAATAATGATAACCTAAAAATTAAGGGGAAAAACAAAGGGAACCAAAGGGAGTTATAACTAAATAATGAACTAATAAAATAAAACATGTTATATTTGACAATCCTCAATACACTAACCTTTTGACTAGAATTTGTAGAAATGTTTTCTTGTCTTTTCTCAAGCAGCTGCTTAAGGTCTCACCCTTTATAAAGAATTTTAGAGGAGTTCCAGTCTATTCCGCGCTTTTATTGGCTGTTCTTTCTTACATATTTAGTTAAAGTCGTCCAAATATTTTTATGAAAAATGCAAGTTTTCTTTAATAAAAAACAATATTAAATATGTTATATAAGTAAGTTTACTTATTGATATGTTATCTATTAAACTAATTCAAATCAAACATTTTTATAAGGTAATGTACAGTCTCAAAATCGCACACATTTCAGTTTTGCACAAGCTCATGAGATTCCTTAAAGTCTTTAAAAATGTGTTGCTTTGTACAGAAATAGCTTGTCTGCGAAATCACTTAAGGGACTTTAACTTTATGCTTAGCCAAACAGAGCACCAAGTACACAATGTTAGGACTCAGCGTTCTTCAGCAGAAGCCGGACACTAGAGGAAGTTGACGAAGGTCTCAAGATGTTTAACCGTTGACGGCTCCCTGTGAAAGTGATACATCTGGAATCCCGGGGTTCTACCTTCAAGTGAAAAACACTGCGGGAATGAGTACACACAAATCGAAACTACTGACCCATGAGCTAGTATGTAAGGGTTGACAGATCTTGAGAGTTTGTGGATTAGACACTACATCTGAGGTCAGGGTCAACTCAAGACACTTAAGCGGTTAAGCTCCAGTAGCCGAGCGGCTTCCTGTTGCGTCGCGCTCTCCTCCAAGCACTATGGGCCAAGACTCGCTAAATACATGTAGAAAATTCCCACAATTGTTCTGGCCTACGTCTCTACATCACTGTTTACATGATCAGCCCAGAGACTATTGCTCAAAATAGCCGCTCTCAGATCAAACGCAGGAAGTGGCCATCATGGCTCCTTGGCGAATGAGTAAGTTAGTCAGCAAGACAATGGCCTCGAGGTGTAACCGTCACTTGTTTGTCTGTTTGTCTTTCAGCGTTTTAAACGTCATCAGATATAAACACGTGACCCTAATGAAAAACAGCTCGCGACCTACAGCAACACAAATTCTCATAATTCCCATAAAATCAAAACGACACGTTTTTAAAACACGCCTTTAGTTGGAGACATTGAGGAAATTTCTGTCCAAGGAAATAAAAGTGAATTTGGCGACCATGGGATTTTTGTTCATTCCATGGAAAGGCAATGACAAGATGTATTTGTCCACAGAAACCAGTTATTATATAAACCACAATGCCAAGTTTGTCAAAAAAAACTTAACCGAACCACCCACAAGTTAGTGTTTTAAGTCAAAAAAGTGAAACTTGGTGAATGAATGTGTTTTGATTTAAAGGGGACATTTAATTATTAATGAAAATGATTCAAGTCGGCATTCATCCCCAAACTTGTATTACAAACAAGTTTAAAGGCAAAAATAAGGATTATGCATGTCATTCTCATGGTTTGTATCAAGGGAACAAAGTTTGTTGACAGACGGGACAAATTTTTCATTAGGGGTGTATAGTGAGGGCAGTGCGTGCCACATTATGACAACATAAAGGAAACAGGTTATGTCAACCTTGGGTGACTTCTTCGCAAATGTCAGATTTATTTCCTTGAACAGTACATCATTGTTGGCACTTATTTCATGATTTTCAGTGTTTCACAAACGGCATCCTATCAGAAATCATAAACACATGACTGCAAGAAACATTATGATTATAGATCCCAATGTGCCACCCACGTGGTCGCTGTCCTTCTGAAAACCTCAGATGTCCAGTTTTTCAGGAAATGGAAAACTGTACTTTTTAAATAACCAAATGCTTTGACAAGAGCCTTTTGTTGTTGATGTATTTGCAAAAACAAGTTATCTTGATTAATCGCATTCCAAATAAATGTTACATAATAAGGGTCCGTGGGGTGGGCTGTGCAAATTGATTTTGTATTTATGATAACATTCACATACGTGTGTGTGTGTGTGTATATATATATATATATATATTATTGGTAAATAAATAAATAATAATAAGAGTTTATCTTTAATTTGTTTGAATATAAACATTATTTACTGTATGCAAGTATGTAAGTGTTTTGATTACTACAAAATAATGATGCCCTGTACACTGACAAACATAATGTACACAAACATTCTGGATAAGATTATTTACACTAAATAAATTGTATACGGCTTTTGATAACTTTTCGTGTTAACACCCCTTCCCGATTAATCGCATTAATAATAGAAGTTTGTTTAGACATAATATCTGTATGCTGTGCATATTCAGTTTGTATTTATAAAGGCATACACATTCATGTCAATACTAACATGCATGTTTTCAAATTAATGGTAAATAAATAATAGTAATATTTAGTATTTAATACAACTTTATTATTAAATATTGGGTTTTTAATATTATTACAAAGTTAATATGCACATTACACAAACAAAATATTTGAAAACTTTAATTCTTGATACAGTTAAACGTAACCATAATATTTACACTACAAACTGTATGCCGTTGTATACAACACTTCCCTTTCCTATGTTCGATTAGTGAAATCACTTTCTGTTTTTGTTACAAAATACACTATCGCATTTAAGATCAACACAAAACAGGACATGCTATGATATATAAGCAGACATTCCCAAACCAGTCATTCTTGTAAAATTCAAAGCCAGCCTTATTAAACCATCAAACAACTGTTTCAAGACACAGCTCATTTATAATTTATGATGTCATTTAATAGCAACTGACCGGCGAAGTTCAAACGGTCTCCCCGACAGGTCTGATGACCCAAGTCCTATTCACACACTGTGCCTGGAGGGCCTGATAAACTCTGGTTTGTCAGCATACTGAACTTTCCTTTAAAGAAGGGAGAGCTGCTCCATCTGACAATACGGAATGAAATGGCAGTGACGCATTGAGGTGACACACATGTGAAGTATTTAATTGAACTCTGATTCATGTTCACTTTGACTAACTGAAGTTTGTGAGAAAGTAAACGCGATGATTAAGTTGGAAAAGGATATTACAAACAGTTGTGAATAAAAGCAAGTTACGACTGAACGAGTTATGCAGTCAGACTGGTGCCGTGAGCACCTTTAAAAAAAATAGCGCCGTCTAAGGAACATTTGAAATTTCAAGGATCTAGCCTCAGGACTAGAATGTCCATCAGCACATGGTGACAAGTTGACAAATGTTCACATAATGCTTTTCATTTCTGTTCGTGTAGGGAAAGATTAGTTTTGTAAAGACATTAGTCTTGCATTGATTGACATGATCTGAGCATGCAGGGTCAGTATGTGTCATTGAAAGTGTTTGTGTGATTTTGCCTCTGGTTTTGATTCCAATGACAGTGTAAATGAATGAATGTTGACGGTTCATTTCAACAAAATACGGAAAGAGCTATATAAGCTTTTCGGCTGTCTTTTCGAGGTTACCAGGGCGTGAATGTTCTGAAGAGTTTATCAGAAAGTGGCATTTGTAAACTCCATGTATGCCACCCTGTAAATGATGTGGGAGGGGCTTGACTGGAAAGGGGCGTGGCACACCTGAAAGGAGGCACTTGCGGATGTTAGGGAAAAAACTTTTAGAGGTGAGGTACATTTCAGACGATTTTGATTTCATATTGACTTAGGTTGTGGCGAGATTGTTCGAAGACGATGAGGTCATGAAAAAAATAATTTATTAAAGTGATAAGTGGTAGTTCACCCAAAAATGTTCATTCTGTCATTATTTACTTATTCTCTTGCTCAACTTCTTCGACCTTCGCAGAACACAAAAGTAGATATTTTAAGAATGTTGGTAACCCAATACAGATGTATGTACTTCTGTTGTACAGTCACAAAACCAATGCAAGTCAATGGGTACTGCTGTTGTACGGTTACCAACATTCTTCAAATTGGAACACAAAGTAAGATATTTTTAAGAATGTTGGTAAATGAATCCAAGGTGTATACTTCTATTGTATAGACACAAAACTAATGCAGGTCAAGGGGTAGTATCGCTGTTGTTTGGTTACCAACTAGTTCAGAATGAAAGTAGTGGGTTGGAAATGACATATGACTTTTGTAGAACACAACACTACATATTTTAAAGAATGTTGGTAACCGAATACAAAGGTATGTAATTCTATTCTACACTTAGATGCAACTCAATGGGTGACGCTGTTTATCGCTTACCAATATTTTTCGATAAATCTTGTTTTGTATTTGCAGAGGAAAAAAAAGGCATAGGTTAAAATGACATATGACTTTCACAGAGTACAGAAGATATTATTAAGACTGTTGGAACCAAATTCAAAGGTATGTACTGCTATTGTACACTCACAAAGCCAATGCAAGACAATGGGTATTGCTGGTGTTCAGTTCCCAACATTCTTCGGAATATCTTCTTTTGCAGTTAAGGGAGATTATATGATACAGTCATCATTTTGTGTCATGAAGCCTGATGATCTAAATAAGGACTGTACTAAAAACTCTCCATTACACATCAAATAGTTAAACTTCGTCCCCTACATAGGACAAGGAACAGTTTGTGAATTCCCAAACCATGGACGTGACCATTCAAAACATAATCAGGCATTACCACTACAAAAGAGTCATTGAGTTTTTAATCCAATAATATAAATCGAGCTCTCACATGAACCAAAGGCATAATCACATTAAACATCTTGTGTTATCAAATGTCAGTGCGATGACAATCTTGAATGTCTGGAGAGATCTGCAGACTATTAAATACTCAATTCCTGTTTAGCGATCTTGGCCCGCACACGATTGAGTCTGTGATGGATCTCACAGTTTCCCAGCAAATCCTGGTTGTGGTGCTCACGCTTACCGTAAGCCTATTTGCAAGACAACCTGCCAGCTGGGGTTGACGGGTTTCACAAAGATGGTTAATTAACGATATCGATACAGTGCCAAATTGTTCAACAATCGCAACAAAGTACCATTTGTTTGCAGCGTGCGTCGTGTATCACATTACGGCGAGCAGCTTTGCAACATGAGGATGAGGTTGAAACCTGAGGTCCTGACAACAAGAAACATGACAGATCCAGCCTTCGTGCAGCACGCGAGTCGCAGGTGTGGGTAACGGACGATACCGCCGCAAACCGATCGCATCGAGATTCCTAATGCGCTTGCAATCCAACCCCATGCTGTTTGCAGATGCCAGAATGCATAAACGAGTCGCATTAACAACACGTTCCTGTTGGAATCCATCTTTATTGAAAAACCGTAGGCCTGCCACCACTCAATACTCAAGACATTCATTTGAATAAAGAGGAAAGAAATAAAGAAGTAAACACTGTAAATCAACAAAGAAAAACCACATACTTTTATGTTATAAAACGCAAACTCGATAGCGTTTCCAGCAGAGAGGGATTTGAAATACTGACACATTAAATATGAGGTTTAAGTAAGTCAAATGTAAAAAGGGAGAATAACAAACACTAATATAATAAACAAGTCGAGTAAATCTGTCTTTAGACTAGTGAACAATAAAATAAACAAGTGGCAGATGCAGAGATGCTGCCAAAAACCAAACATTACACAGGTGACGGCAATCTGTGGCTAGTCAGGTTTCTTAGACAAGTGTTATGAAAAACAGCACGATGGCTCTTACGAAACGGCTTGTAATACTGTGAACACCGTGAAAGTTTGTGACTTTGTAAAACGAATTGCAGTGGTTAATGCTACTTCAAGTGGCTTTATTATCTGTAGTGGTTTAATGCAACTGAAAGCCGGAACAGAAAATGCATTAGTGTTAACAACATCAGTGCTGGAAAATATATGGAAATGCATCCTAAAGGCTTCAAGGGCTTTTTCAGGTACCCCGTGAAGATCTCCGAGAGGTCAGAGGGGAAGGTATTTAGGGCCATGCTTCAAAAACAAAGAGCGAAAGCGACTGTGTCTCATGCATTCCTGCTATGGAGCGCATGGGCGTTTGAACACCACAGGAAAGAATCCACCCAAGACGACTGCGTGCGCAACTATTCGCAGTTAGTCTGCAGTGCATTACAGTATTAAAAGCAACACATGTCAGTGAATGATCTCCCAAAGAGAAAAAAAGACCTCTCTGACCGAATAGAAATGCTAAAAGAATCCTCAAAACTTCTTATTCATCCACGGTTTCAAATAACATTTATCGCTTGATTATAAAATACTGTTTGATCTTGATGTATAGAACAAAACACTCATAGTAAAAAGCCTTAAAGGAAAAGGCGCCCAAATAAAAGGAAAAGTCTGACCGGGCTGTGAAATCAGTGAATCGGACAACAGCCCCAACGCTATAAAAACCATATGGCACACCCTGGAGCGAATGCGTTTCGTTGTAAATAATCGTGAAGAGCAGCAGTAAAAAACAGAAGCCACACCAATGGGGGCAAGGTGAGCCTGATTAAGATTCTGAGATAATGTCAGAGGATATAATTTGTGTTGAGGCTGAACGAAATAACACCAATTATGACACGTGAACAAACGGCAGGGTAAAATACGAGGAAGTCTGGTGATGTCATGCCGAGGGAAATAAGCAGAGAAGGGACAAACCCCAAGGTCGTGTATGGGACCAACCGGAAAACTTGCTTTAAAACCGACCGGCTTCCCAGCTTGGTGATTAGTTGTGACAATAATAATTAAAGTGATTAAAACTAATCCAGTGATTTAATACATTTAATCATAAATAAAAAAATTATTACGTTTAAAGGATATGGCACCTTAAACTAAAAAAAATCTGTCATTGTTTACGCATCCTCATGGCCTGTGTATGACTTTTTCTGCTGTGGAGCACAAAAGATGATACTTTGAAGAATGTCGACGACAACGGGGAGATACGAAATAACAAGACAGTGGGTATTTGACCAAATTTTCCAAATGTACCTTTGATAAGCCGATGTTGCTCAATTTTTGTACAGGGGTTTACGAAAAAGTACCGTATTTTGTGTTTTTAAGGTGGCGTGTTGTATGCGTGCACCTGGCTCATTACCCCACAGCTTTAAATAATTAAAGCCACAGAAAACCAAGATAACCCCTGAAATAAAAAAAACAAAACGAATTAACAAAAGCACAACGAAACATGCATAAACAAGGGCTCGATCTGAAAACAAAGGAGACTCATTCCGGCGCTTTAAATAGTTATATAAAAATAGCACGGCGGTTGATAAACAAGGTTAATCAGTGCTTAATATGCGCTCAATCTCCTCTAGTCTCTTCAAGGCAGCCGCTCTTTTCTTCTCTATATCTTTAATCTCTTTTGTGGATTTGCTCTTAGTCCGCTTGTCAGGCTGGCCGACATCCAGATTCTTTGATTGGCCGTGGCCCTGGCCGTTGATGCCTTCTGTGGGGGAGGATTTCCTCAAATTCTTCTCTTTCCTGGCCCCCTCCCCTGCTCCAGAAGCGACACCTCGCCCTTCCTCCTCTTCCTCCGCATGCTTTTTGTCTCGACGCTGCTGTTCAGTAGACTCACTACCACCCCCTGCTGGCTCGATGGGTTTCCCTGCGGCGCTCATGGCGGCCATTTTGTTTCGTACGATCGCGAGGTGCCGTCGGACGTACTCTTCTTGTGGAGCCATGGTCAGCGTCTCCACCAGACAGCGCTCTGCGAGCGGAAGGTTCCGTTCTTCGAAGTACACCACACACAGGTTGTGCTTGGCCTGCACGTTGCTGGGGTCCATGTTCAAGATGCGTTCGAAACAAGCCTTGGCTCCTTGCGTGTCCTTGCGGTGGTTCATGAGGATGTCCCCCATGAGAATCAGGCCTTTGACGTGCTCGGGGTGGAACAGCAGAAGCTCATCTAGCACGGGGAGGGCGTCCAGTTCACGTTGTGACTGGGAATAGAGCAACGCTAAGTTAAACAAGGCGCTGCGGAAGCCTGGCTGCAGGCGGATGGCCTTGCGCATCCAACGCTCGGCCTCTTCGTTTTCGTTAGCATCCATCGCTAACATGCCCAAGTTGAAATAGCCATTAGCGTCATCCGGCTCCTCCTCCACATAGGTGAGGAAGCGACGGTTAGCCTCCGGGCGCAATTTGGCTTCACCTGTAAGAAAGTCGATAAATATTTAAAAGCTCAATATATAATTTTTGCAGCTGGAGGTTGCATATTAAAAGAATTTGAAAACCAAGCATAACATCACGAGGAGGTCAAATTCTTTGTTAGTTTAATTTGAAGAAGGTCCAATTTACAAAAAATGTAACTAATAAAACAATTCTGCTTATTGAAATAACTAATTGTAATAATATTAAAAAACGTAACCTTAACAAAAATGTGAAAAGATTCCTCAGAAATAAACTGAAACAGATCACTAAAGAATGAAATGAATCTAATATTAAACAAAAAAAAATTTCATTGAATCAAAGAATAAAAAAATTATACAAAAATTTAAAAATACTAAAAATTTAAAATAAATACAACTACAATAAATCAATATTTAGAATTATTTGGTTATTGAATTCAAAACTATGTAATGCATTATTCAAATAATTTTGCAATATACAATTTGGGTTATTTCTATTAAAACAAACCTTAGAACAGTAGAGCAACAGTTAAGTAAAAGAAAATTTTATCTGACAAACAAACTATGAGAATCTGAATACTCAAGTTTTATGCAAATGTTCCAGCAAATTGGAAATTGGTTCTTGTCTAAATAAAAAACACTTCTTCAGAAAAATGTCTGATAATGTCACGACTAGTATTTTGTTTGTGTTACTTGGCATCGTATCAAGACCTACGTTATCGACGTGTTGAAACAATAAGGTCAGAAACGGGCTAAGGAGTGTCGTCATTTCATCACCCTAGAAAGACTGTTTAGTGTAACTAACGTAAGGTTACGTGCACACACTGACGTATCAGGCGAACTTGCTTTTATGTGATATTGCTTCAGAGTTATTAATGGGCGAAACAACCACGGCAGATGAAAAATATTGTGTCAAGCGGGCCTGTGAATTGATCACGACATGCTTCCTCCGTCACATGATTAAATTACATCCCTAAAACCAAGAGTAAACACAACCCTTGTGTTTGCGTTATTTGCACTGTAGCAGCGTAGGTGTGCTAATCTCAAGCAAATGACAAACTGACTTAAGCTAAAGCTTCGACTGAACTGCGCAAATTCATCAGTCTTTGCTGCTATTCAAAACGTGGAGTGAAGAAAGCAAGCAAAACTCAGAGTTAGGGTCAATGAGTCACTTGATTTCAGGTTATTGATGTCGGATGAAACGCTAACATTGTCAAGCAGGAGAACTTTGTTGAATTAGGTAAGAGCCCTTACCCTGAGATGGCACGAAAAGATTCATAGGTTTTCTACATGTTAAGTCCAGACCCTTAATGAACCAAATGGCAAGCAAACCTTGCTGTGGTCAACTTATTGCTTCTTGCATTTGAATGAGGATTTTACAAAAATATAGATAAAATCCCACATACATTAACATTTTACACATATCTGCTAAAATAACCTAAAATGATGTATTATGCATGTAATGGAAGTATATGATGATATTACTTAGTTGAAAATATATAGGCCTGAAGTCAATTTTAATTTAGCTTTTATATTTAAATATTTGTAATAATTGAACTTAATTAGTACCTTCATTAGTCATTTATTTATTGGTTTATTTTGTATGATGCTATAGAAGTTTAATTTACTTTTAATTTGTCTTAGTTTAGCTTTAATTGTTTTTAACTTTTTTAAATTTAGGCTTATATTTTTGTTGATTTCAATAAAACGACAGGCTTTCATAAATTATAGTAGATAACAAACATTTTTTTAAAGGTCTCCAAAACACCATCTTCATGTAAATGAGTGGTCAAACATTTATTTCCCTGCCTGTTTTTAGTTTTCAAAGACGTAATACCAAAAATGATGTTTGCACCGTATTTTGAACGGCTCTATTCCCACACACCTGACTCTTGCATGAGAAGTGCAGAGTTGAAGAGAGCCAGCTTGTGGCGTGGGTTCAGATCCAGTGCACGGTTAAAATTTCTCAGAGCTTCTGAGGGGTCCTTCATCTCTATATTGACTATGGCCAGGTTATACCAGAGATCTGCATTGTTGTGGTCCAGGTCCAGCGCCCGCAGGTAGGCGTCCTTCGCCTCACTGGGCTTGTTCATTTTCAACAGAAGCTCCCCTCTGGGTTTGAGAAAGAGAAGACATTTTTTGAATACCTCTACTGGGACATCTTGAAAATCTAAGACACATGTATAACAAGAAAGTTCAGTTTCTTTAAGCGATATTTTCTTTGCAAACAGTCTAAGCAATATGACGGTTTGGGGTTTTTTGGTTCTGTTTTTTCTTCATCATGTGGTTGAGAACAAAAATCTAGACGTTCATGAGAACCACGGCATTCCAGAAAATCAACTTTCAAGAGCCTATCAGATCAGCGTTTCATTAACAGGATGAGACATGCAGAAAGAAATCAATGTCTGAAGACCGAGTCAAATCTTCACTTGATGCAAAATGTAAGAAAAACATCTTGCACATCTGCGGGACGTTCCATTTTACTTCATATCTATAAGAAATATTTTCTTATAGATAGTCCTGCAAGGGTGTGAACGTATATAGGCATTGGTTTCAAATACGTGAGATATTCTCTAAGGTTGATTCTCTTGAATGTTCTCCAACAATTACATATTCACTAAAAACACAACAGTTCTACAAAAACACACATTTCTGTCAATGCAATCATTTTGCTTATTTGATTCATGACTTTTAATAACCTTATTAAGGCCAAAAGACTGTCTGAAATACAAATGATTACTCATTTGGCACCATCAGTGTGCGTGCAAGTGCAACCACATTCTTGACATGGTCATTGCAAACGTTTACTTGCCGGCTAATGTAGGCTTGCTTGAAGTCAGGTCTCATGCTGATCGCCTGCCTGTACAGTTGGTCGGCTTCCTCCAGACGTGAATCATTTGCCCGTATCAGGTTGGCCAGGTTAATGTAGACGTTCAAGTGGTTGGGAGCCACACGGGTTGCATACTTCTTCCCTGGAATGATCTGGCAATAGGTTGCGGAGAGATCAACAGTGCATATGCATTACAACGGCCAAGACTTTAAGCAGATTACATTTACATACCTTTTGCCTTAATATATAGCGTTAATATGTTCAATACGTTCCTTTCACATGTTGACTTAATTAAATATGGACTCATGGGTAGTTCAAAGGCCATTTATGATAAATTTTAATCAAAATTAAGACATGGCAGTTTTAAGCCATGACAAAGCAATCATTCGGATTTGTTTAAACGTGCTATTGCGTAAATAAATCTATTAAGTGGTTGAACGAGGCATTTCTTGAAACATTTAAAATCATTTACATTTTTTAAACGTTAATACTGTAAAAAAAAGTTTTTCATCCTTAACTAGGCATCTAATGACATCTGACATGCATTAACATGACAGTCTTATAGACTGAAAAATCTACCACGCATTTGGAGACCTGCAATAAGATATACATCATGTAAACTACAGACATAACAATACACCCAATTTCATAGACCTTGCATTTAAAATCTACCTCCACTTAAAAAAGCAGTAAACGTTTGTCAATATGATAGCGAGTCCGATTAATCTGCAACTGTTCTGAATAAACCGATAAGAAAAATTTAAGGTCTGAAGTCTTGATAACTGTTATCAGGATCTGAACATAAACAAACTCATCGTTGATAAGGACATACCTGTGGCATGAGCGACTTCGCAGTTAGATATGCCTCTTCAGCTTCCTTGGAACGATTTAGGTTCTTGTAGGTTCTTCCGACATTCATATGGGCTCCAATATCATCTTTGGGAAGAAAAAAGACAAAATTAAAGTGATAATTTACCTAAAAATTCTGTTAGTTTCAAACATATGGCTTAACACAAATGATATTTAGAAGAATGTTGGTAACAAAAAATGACATGCATTGGTTTTGTCTCAATATGGGAATCATCTTTCAGGCCTCTAGAATAACATATGAGAGAGGAGGCACAGGTGTTCCCAAGTTATACAGTTGGCAACAGCTCTTAATTTGGTAGCTAAGAGTCGAGGGAAAGGCAAAATACACATACACACGCACACTATAACTACATCTAAATAAAGCAATGCAAATAAATACAAATAATTGTTTATGAATTAAATTCATGATTTTGTGTTTATCCATGAACTCTCTTTCAACACTTTCCCATGTTTAAAGCACATCTCAAACATCTGAATTATTGTTTGCTACATTTTTTTTCATAGCATGCTAAAGACCTCAAGTTTTAAGTGCTTTCTCATCATAACAACTGCCCTTCATGTCTTTTATCAATATCAAGGGTGAAATTGGCGCAAACAGCTCAGGTGTGTTTGATTTGCACTGACTGACCTTAAGTAATAGATTAAATCAACCTCCAATATTTCAATATAGCCGGGTTGTTATACGGAGCACTGCCTTACGACTGATGAATGTGTTTATAATATTTAACGTTACTGATATGTATTGCAGATGCATATCACAGTGACAGCTGAAGTTCATGGAGGAATATACAGTAGCATAATGTTTGTCCTTTTTCTTTTACGCTCTGCCAAAGAACTCACACTACCCCCATTCCAAAAAATAACCCGCTCCAGTCGACCTCTTCTAATGGGCCAAGGCATGCCAAGAAAGTGGAGCAGGTAGAAGCAGGTAAAAAATTGATTTATGTTGCAAGTGTGCACGCGTCACTCTGATGGACATTCCGATTTATCCCATTGTTGAATGCACCTGCGCATTACAGCTTTTTGGGGCCAGAGACACTGATCGACAAGCGAAATAATGGAGAAGAGTTCTGCGTATTACTTTTCTACTATGCATATTTATTTATTGGCAAGTTTGGCATCTGAATCTCACCAGTAAAGACTATTAAGAAAAACTGGTAACATGGACCAGGGGCAAAATGTCTAGTCCTGATCTCTGTTATGGATACCAACATTCTCCAAATATCTTTTGTTAAGTTTTGCACAAGAAAGACAGTAAAAAAGGCTAGAAATGACACATGGAGCAGAATTTCCAGTGCAGGATTCAAATTTATAATTCAAATTCTTTATTACTTTGCACAAAAGATTTAAACAACTAAACAGCCCAAGAAATAGGTAACCTGTTGATGTTTAAAGACAAGA
Organism: Triplophysa yarkandensis; assembly: GCA_033220385.1. NCBI lineage: Eukaryota > Metazoa > Chordata > Actinopteri > Cypriniformes > Nemacheilidae > Triplophysa > Triplophysa yarkandensis. The sequence goes on along the minus strand of CM065677.1, from coordinate 9,398,880 downwards.
ATAGCGGAGGATGAATAAATCTATAAGTGGTGATCATAAATAGTAATGGAAAGAAAAATATAATCTATCTGTTGTAGCACTTGTTTCACCTATTGTTGTATCTGTTATTTACCGCTTCATTGTCTCCTGGACTATTGTAAGTCGCTTTGGATAAAAGCGTCTGCTAAATGCCTAAATGTAAATGTAAATGATCTCCAATCTAGAAGTTAACAAATTGAGAGAAACCAAACAGGTATATTGTGTGAAATGCCACTATCTTTATGAACTATGCATAGCAAAAATAAAACATGACACCAAATACTAGTTATGAATTTGGTTTTATCTTGGATCTCCACTTGGTATCCGATGTAAAGTATGTTGGTCGCAGCAGTACACCGACATGAATTATATCAGTTTAGCACAGTTATGAAACACATAATAACAATCACTGGCAGCTGAAAAATGTAAAACTCATTAGGGACACGTGAATGAAGGATAAGTCTAGGAAAAAGGAAAAGCACCTCCTGTGAAGGCTCCCCTTTACAACCTTTTATACCGCGTAGCCGTATAACCTTTAACAACGGGGGGCTAACCATCAGCGTCGTACAGTAGAATTCCATGTGTGAAACTGATAACAACACCAGCATTTTCTAAGAACCGTCCTATCGCACCGAAGTGGCGTTGATTGTTTGTTATGAGAAGCAAACTGACGCATAAAGATAACCAGCAAAGGATTTCCTCCAACTTTAATGTGTTTACGGAGTTAATCTTTGAAAAACACATCTTGGGTGGTGAATCTCCCAAGTCATGTCGACTCAATGAACCGAAAAAACAATTAAAGTCAAGACTTTTGGCAGCCTCAACTTTCTTTCTCGCAGGTGAGTGCACAGTAGAGCGAACGCAAAACCAAAATCCTCACACCAACACCAAATTCTCAGGACACTTGGGTTTGAAAACAGTTTTATGCGCCAATGTTTTTGTTCAGTCCCATGAAATTCATATAAACCGTGTATTGTTAGCTTAGACAAAATTTGCTGTAGACTTGATCAACATGTCTCCAAAGTTGTAATACAGCAGAATTTCCCACATCTCCCAAAACTAACATCTCAGATGGTGGTTTTTGTTTGACATAAGATTTGTAGTAACTTCCACGGACAATATTTTTAGAACAAACCCAGACTTTGAGTATTTAGCTAAGAGGGAAACAATATGTCAGAAGATAAAAATTTAGATTTTCGGAAAAGATTTTTAAAACATCTTTGATTAAAAATCTGTGTTCAAAATAGTACAGTTATATCGATTAATCGCGATTAATCGCTTGTAATATCAATGTTTATTTTATGTAGTATGTGTGCTTTGCATGTATATGTATGCATATATATAAATACACTCATATCTATACATTTGAAAATGTGTTATATATTTTATATTCAATAATAAAAGGAATTGACATAAAAATGGAGAAAAAGTTTTTGAAAAGCTGCATCTGCTGTTGGGAGGAGCAGAGCCAACTAACGCTTATATCGGCAGTGACCACTTTGTCAAAGGTAACGTTATGTTAATAACAAATGTGCTGATTTTTTGGTAAACCCTTGATTATCATTAGCATATAACCGGCAGCAATATATCCTTTCCTGTATGTTTTCCATTCTGTTAATTTAATTCCTGCCTCCACCCGAATCACAGGATTGCAAACAACCTTTTATTTAAATATAAAAATATATCTATAAATATTTCATATAAACATGTATTGGTGTGCATTTTTTATACACAGCACACACACATATATATTATGTATACAAAATGTTTTATTTAAGAATCGATTATTCGCAATTAATAACTTTGACAACTTTCTTGATGCACTAAAAGTCATGAAGGTCAGGGATATCATAGGCATGAGTAACAAAGAAATGTACCTGGTTGTACTCTTGTGGCCTGAAGAAAGTATCTCAAAGCTCTTTCGTAATTGTTCTGATTCTCCAGAGCGTGTCCCACGTTATTCCAGAGCTTGGCATTGTTTTTGTTCACCTGGATCAAAATCATTTAGAAACGTTAAGGCATACCATGCTGGCATTCCAAATCACATTTCCCAGATATCAAAACTATCGTGCTCATGGTTATGTCTCGACTCCTTTGACGTACAGTAGATGATTTACATTAGGTAATGACAACAAAATACAAGCATTCAGTATATGTATGAGATGTTAGCCAGATGTAAGCCTGTACGAGAATAGTGTGTGTGTGTGTTCATACTTTAAGAGCAGATGTAAAAAGCGTGTATTCTGATTCCCAATCCCAGTTTCTGTTAAAAGTCTTCACAGCATGCGTTGTCAGAAGAACTCCCACAAGGAACCAAGAGATTTTCTTTAGGCCCCTGGATAAGGTCACAGAAATTGAAAACATTTGATTGTAAGTCTGTGCAGCTGTTATAAGGAAAAGATGTGATTTAAAGGGATAGTTCACACAAAATAAACATTCTGTAATTGGTTTATTGTTTATTTTTAAACATTCTCATTATTTACTCACGTAAAAGTTGATAAACTGAAAAAGATATTTGGAAGAATGTTTTTAACAAAACAGCTTTTGGACCTTATTGAGTACCATTTTAGGTTGAACGTCTTAAATTTTTGTTATGTTGAACATTAAATAAGATATTAAATGTAGGACAGCAAACGTTTTCTACCATGGTTTTGGGGTTCCGGAACTGTTCTATTATAAACATTCTATAAATATATTATCCTGTGTTTTACCAAATCCAGAAATGATTAGGATTTGGAACTAGAGGGTGAGTTATTAGTGACATATTTTATTTATTTTTTGGGGAACTACCCCTTAAATAATCATAATAATACTATCGCAAAAAAGTTATTTATTATCATATTTGTATCATAATATAAAAAATAGATAAACTGATAGATAAATTGACACTGCCGGTTAAAGCAGACTCATGAATCTCCAGAATATCATAAAGGAAGCTTACCCTTTCTGGGACAAAATTTTAAATCCATGTGCCACCAAGACACAAAACCCCATGCTTGGAACGTAAAGTACCCTTTCAGCCACGACAAAGCCCACAGGGAAAAACAGGTTGGATGCAGGAATGAATGGAAGAGTGATAAGAGAAAGTGCCTAGGGAAGACAAAACATGACTCTTATTTCTGCCTCCTAGATCTTTCAGTGATAAATGTTTGAAAAATTATGTACAAGAAAAATGAACAAAGCTAGTATTACATCTAAAAAAACAAAATACTTTCATAATATGTGATGGTTTAGAAAACATTTGTCATAGGTTATTTACATAAGAATAGGAATAACAAAGTTAATGATGATGCATGTTGGAGCTTGTGACCAGGGGTCCATCCCATGAACATCATGAAGGCACAGCTCATCCATAAATGCATTATTGTGTCATTTTATCCACACTGATACGTTGTTCCAAACCCTAAAAGTCATCCATTAATCTGTGGAAAGCAGAAAAGCACCTTAAGAGTATCATTTCAGTAGTCGAATATTCTTCCAAAGACACGCAACTTGTGTGTAACATATACACTTATCTCTTGAAACTTATTTCAAGAGATAAGTGGCTCTGTCCAAATCCAACACAATATTTCAGCTTGAAATCTTCAGTAAAACAGATTCATTGGATCAAACGCCAGTCTAAATTATTAATGTAGCTTTTAATCAAGATTTGGATCCACACAATGAGTTAGCTATTGTATGACTTGGATTATACGCTCCACAAATTTATATGACATGATCAGATGTATTCGTCTCCTTTCTGAAGTTACAAATCTCCCTGATTACACTTATACAGGTTGTTAGGAAAACACAATGCTAAACAACACATTTTGTTGTTACTTTTACTTTTTTGTTTCTCTTATTTAAACACAATTTTAATGCATGTTCTAAAACGCATAGCATAAACAATGTATATGTAATGTGGTAATAATTAACATCCTTAAATGCGTACATGTATAATAAATAAAGCAAACAAAACATTCATGTTTCTGTTTCATAGAAAAAAAGTTATATGCGTTAATATGTATGTGCAATGAAGTATGACCATCGTATGACAAAGTTCAGGATTGTTTAAAATAGGGCTGTTTGTGTTTTTATATGCTATATGTCTGAACTGTACATATTTATTAATGAAAAATATTTCAATATATAGGAATGTGTAAATGAATTTATTTGAACATTTATTCATTTTGTATATCTTTCTTAAATAAACACATGTTTGTGTACTAAATAATAAGCACAGGACACATAAATATTAGACAAACACAAACCTTTTTTCAGAAAACTAAATGCAGACGATTGTATAAAGAGAAAAAGCATAGATATTTTTTTTTAAACATCACATTTATGAAACCTTCAGTTAGTATAAGCTTCAAAATAAAATTACTCTATTACTCACATACCATGAATTCCAAGAATAGGTAATATAAATGAACATGAATATCACTCTGTTGATCATTTAACAAACCAACCACTTCTTAAAATGAACTCTTTTTCTCACCAGTGATGCACAGAAATACCCTTAAAGAAAACCTTGAAACTCCAATAAAATAAAACACTCTGAATGTAAAGGTTCTCATTGTTTGCCTCAGACAGGCATGTGCATGTCTGATCACTAATCACTCTCATTTTTAGCTGTTTCATTAAGCTTTTGTCTGAATCCACACCATGAGTTTGATTAATCTCAAACTAAACCCAATTACACACATATGACCTGTAATACAATTGCGTAAAACTTACCGAGCTCCCTGCTCTCAGTGATCAGAGATAATTTCATCAAGCATGCAATAACCAAATATGATTTATTTGCTACAAACAGCGTCATGTCATTGCAATTCTCCTCAAACATGGACTGTGTCATTAACTATCGTCAAACACGCCTGTCTTGCACAATGGACGTAAGATTTGGATTACAGGTTTTATTCACCGAAAGCACCTTCTGACAGGGTGATGGATTAGGATTTTTTGAAATGCTGAACCCCTCGAAGGGCACAGCCCTGTTTTGAAGAACAAACTCTTGTGTTTGGTCTAGCTACAGCTAATCTCACCTTTTATCAGCGTGTGTTCAAATTTATGAGTTTATAGTGAAGTAAACCGCAGGGTGCGTTATAACCAAAGGCGTTCCGAATTCCTAAAAACAGGGGCATTCGTCTCACGCCGTGAGCTCTCTAAAGGGAATGGCAATATTGACTTTGGCAAATGATATCTAAAAAAAAGCATCAGGCTTTGCTTATGCAAGGACCGATATAACGGAGCCGAAACAGCAGTATAGACGACATCATATTTATTGTCTCCGGTTACGACTCTAACCTCAGTTCCCTGATGGAGGGAAGGAGGCGTTGTGTCCAGACTGATGGGGTTTGATCTTGAGAACCTATCATCTCTGAACTGACTTTCTAAAGGCCAATGAACTTGGCCAAAGAAGTTTGCATGCCAGTCTCCTCCCCGGAAATGTGGATATAAAAGGGGACGGCGTGTTTCATTCATTATCTTTTGTGCTAAGGAACCCCTAGGCGCTGTTGCGGACGGCCAAGTATTGTGGCATGAGGGACAAATGTCTTGCTCCCTCCCTCAGGGAACTAAGGTTACAGTCATAACCAGAGACGTGTTAAGGTGACCGTTCTCGCAAATCATAACCTTCCAGTGGAGAACAACAATGTGTCCCAGAGCTTCACCCACATTGACAGGTATCACAGGTATCACAGATGGTGCCTTGTTTCTCTGTAATGGTGAGATACAATGTGAAGAACACTGAAGAACGCTACTGGTTTACAGAGGTCACAGGCAGGGGAACGCAGAGTGAGGGAAATACATTGTATGGGACAGCCCGAGACTAGGGGGGTCACTACACATGGAGCACAGCTCGGATGACAGGGTTAACCCTGGTAAGGGGAAAGACTACCGGTCTCCTGTTTAGTGTTAAGGCTGCTTCTCGCTGCATGTTCCCAAAAAGATACTTAGTGATAGATGGAGTGCCTGTATTCGCCCGAGAGGGGTTTTACACCCATTACTTAAACCTAATAAATTGGCGCGAAGGACCGGAGTTGACACAGGGTCTAGTTGAAGGTTGTAAAATCAGGTGAAGGTGCTGGGCACAGGATCGGTAGACTGTAGAGATGGAATCCACGATCCAACGTGCCAATCTCTCTTTGGGGATAGCTCTTCTTTTCTGCTGTCCCAATGACAGACAAACCGCTGCATAGAGCTCCTGAAGCTCTGTGTTCAGTCTAGATAAAGGTGCAGGGTGTGTATTGGGGACAAAACTGAAGAAGTTGGGTCTTCCTACCCAGTGGGGAGCTCCTGGGGCCAGGTCTCAGGATTACGTGAGAGTAGGCGAGCCTGAACTGGAGGAAATCGTTGGACATTGAGAGTTCCTGCAGCCCGCCTAATCTTGAGAGGCGCAAGTGCTATTAGGAGAGCTGCTTTCATCCCAAGGTGAGGAAGGCTACAACAAGAGATGCAACTTGAAGGCTTACAGGCGCCTGTACAATAGTGTCCACCACTACCTGAGGTCGGCTGGTTAGGATCTCCACCTCCCATCCCGTGGAATGTCAAGGTTCAGTGTTCCGACATCACCACTGGGTTGGAACTTACCTTGTTTAGTTCTTAAAATGCCTTGGCGGACCTGCAGGATTAACATGGCATGGAGAGAGGACGCAGCCAGACCTGCCACATTGTAGGCATTGGACACAAGTGTTGAAGAGCCCTTAAAAACTTTGGAGGGGAGCCTTGGTCAAAATCTCCAAGTGGCGACCGTCTGCAGGCATTAATGCACCACAACCCCCTGCTCCACTTGGGGAACATGGCCCCTGGGAAGGGGGCGTTCCAGATCTTAGTAAGGTCATCATGCACTTTCGGCAAAAAGGCACTTGGATGACGTGAGGCTTGGGGCTCAACCCACAACCCAGATACCAGGAGTCAAAGCCCTCAGATTTATGTCCATAGGAATCCCCATATAACCAATGCTGCTTGCCGAGGACCCTGCCCGAGGCTAAGTCCTCAGACCTATGAGTTGACGAAGTGGTGACCGGTATCGCGTAGAAACAAACCCCCTGCGACCCTAACGTCGTCATCATATTAGCGCAGTTAGAGCATGACGGTCTTACGAGGACATCCTCAGCATGCCAGAACCCTCTCTGCCTTCTGCCGAAGCTCATAAGGGAAGTCGCACCATGAGGGACAGTTTGTTGCCCTGCATTTTAGAATCCAGTAGTCAAAAGCAAAACAAACTTCCCCAGAGAAGAAATCGTGGTTGTTCCACATGTTCCAAAGAACAAAAATGTAATGAATGAAGCACACTGTCCCTGGAGACTGGAATGCAAATTTCACTTGCCATGTTTAATTGCCTTTAGAAAGTCAGTTCAGAGATGATAGGTTCTCAAGATCCAAACCCCATCAGTCTTGACACAACGTTGAGAGACTGACTGAAAGGGAAACAATTTGCTCCATGCGTTCTGAGCCAAAATCATCCTGGATGAAAGAGATTGCAGTGCAAACAAAAGCTTTGTCTGCGTTTAATATAAACTGCTGCGCTGCATGCTGTTTGGTTGCTTTGGAACGTTTGACATACTGAAACAACGCAGTCTGTCAAATTAGACTAAACTTCATAACCAAAGTGTTTCCTGTTTGCACAGGATGAGTGTCGAGGGTCTGCACTCAGGGAATCATTTAAGTAACGAACAGCTGCCAAATCAAACAGATACAGACTAATATCCTCATGCAACCTGTTCTCCGTCCCCAACCGCAGACCCGGAGGCAAAATGTTAAATCCAAACTGTTCAAATCCCCCCTCGGTCTTCACGCATTGTCCACGGATGAAGATTTGTGGTCCCCCAGGTCTCAAAGGACAGCTTCTGCCAACACAGCAAGGAAGTTCACCAAACTCTGTTGACAGCGCATGGAGACGCAGATGAAGAATTCAGTGTGGTGTTACACAACAAACGGCAAATATCCGAACACACAAGCCGAGGGAATTTCAACTGTGACATTGTGAACTTTCGCAAGCATGAAATCAGCCAGTGGTCCAACATATGTAGACATCAGAGCCGCGGGCCGAGCTATAGAACGATAAGATCTTTTATGACGAGGAGGGGAAAGCAAAAATTATGCCTCAGCTCTGCTGAGAAAATAAAATGTTGTGTGAGATCGAGCGTTTAAAAACAGGCAAAGTTACACATTTTAGTGAGAGGAAAATTTATGTGCTCGTACAGGAGAAATAAATCATTCAGTGTGAGTTCAGACAGTTTCCAAGAGCTGATAAAAAAAGGCCGTGAATGCAATGCATTTCAGATCTCAGGGTACAAAGCACTGCGAACGCAATGTTTAAAATGTACTTTCTGTATATTCCTTAATATAAACATAATAAAGTAAAGGAATGCCAACGTGCAAAGAAGAGGGAGCGGACTGTCTAACATGCCTCAGTGCCACTATGGGACGTTCATTAAAAAAACACTAGAAAAATCAACATCTTGTCACTCAGTAGGTGGTTTAAAAAAATACTTAAACTGAAAAAACACAAAAGTTTCAAATATCTACATTCAAGAGGATTGTGTTGCCGGGAATGTCGGCCAATTGCCAATAAAGGGTCTTTAAGGGACATTCTAAGAGTTTCCTGTAATTTATTAGACGCCGTCATGACGTTTCATATTAACTCGTTGAGCATCACATCAATGATGCGGAAACATAACCCATATCCTGTCTTGCAGAGCTTCAATTTATTACATTTGTGTTTAGAACTCCGTAAAGTAATGTTCGCCTTATTACACTGATTCAACGACGATTACTGCATCTTCATTTCTGGGAAAGTAGCTTATGTGCAATAATTTAGGAAACGGGACTCCCAGTATGGATTAAGCGGCACTAAATTATTTCTGACAAACTGTAAAGTAGGCCTTGAGGACAACACAAATTTTAACCAACAATTCATAATTGAGGAATATACATGCATGAGCAAAACTACTATAAACATCAACATCTTGTTGTCTTTGTGGTTACAAAATACATCTGTGCCCACATAGCCATGTAGACATATCTTCATGCAAACAGATATCATATATTCTGAGCCCACCAACTTACCATTATGACAATCTTAGCAGAACTGTGGCCACGCCAGAGGCTGTGATAAGCCAGAAGGCTCAACAGGACATAAAATGCCAGCGTCGCCAGGTTACGAGGGTCCAGCAGCGACTCGATGAGAGGGATAGTGCCCATTGTCCAATCACAGCACAGTTCAGAGGGGTTAAGCAGCAGCCAAGCGTTTACTGGCAAGAGGTAGTTAAAGGTCAACTGCCGGGTCGGGGTGGAGCTGACGGCGGCTGGATTATCAAACCTGATGATGGATGAGAAAGAATTAATGAGTTTCTACCTCCATTAAGACATTTTTTAAAAGTATGTGAGACAGATTTTATTCACAATTATGGACTGATAAGCAAAAGGCTGGTTTTATGATTTCCAAAATCAATAAGTAAAAAAAATTGGCTAAAATGTACAAATTCTTTCTTTCTTTTCTATATTTCTTTTTTCTTTAGAGAGATATTCAAAATTGCAGTTTTATATGCTTCACAGACCCACTTTCAATGAGTACAAAGGGATCCATAGATGAACAATGAAAATATCTATAGAAATTTTCAGCAATTTTGTTGAATTAGCCCATAACCATTGCTCTGCTACGCATTATGACCTATATGTGAGCAAAACCTCAAAGATGGGTCCAAGCCACACAGGTCAACAGCCATATTTAATGCTAGGCAGTAGCCAGCTTAAATAGTCACCAAAACAACAACACTTCCAATTAACTTGTTACTCAAAAAACAGTTAAGAATGTTGTGGTTTCTTATGTTCACGCATTCTTTACTCTATTAAACAGCAACATTATGCTTTTAGAGACGGAATGGTAACTGGGTATAACACACCCATATGTCATATCTGCCCCTTAATCTCACAAGACCAAGACAACTTTTATTCTAAAAATAAAAGTTGATGTAATTTATTCCCAATAATGTCTGTATACGTGGCTTTCTTTTGTGGAACATAAAGAGGATAATTTAAGAAATGTCTTTTTGTAAGCATATAATGCAATCAAGCGAGGACAAAGTTGTTTGGTTACCAATAATCTTCAAAATGTCTTATTTTGTGTTCTGCTCAAGAAAGAGGGTAAAACAAGTTTGGAGTGACACATGGAAAGTAATTTTTCTTATTTGAGGGAACTATCCCTCTTCGTCTGGTTAACCGCGTTTTCATTTTTTTGTCGTACCATAAAGCACTCTGCTTTGTGTTTTCAAAGTGCCTCATAAATAAATATGACTTAGTCCTCCATTAACAGGAAATGAGAACATCCTGATTCAGTTAAATCAGGAAAACATTAAGTGCTTTCAGAACTTACATTTTCATTAGGCAGATGCTTTTATCCCAAGTGTCTCGGAGCATTTTTAAGACACATTTCATCAAAGTGGGTCTCTTGAGAATCCATGACCCTTGCATTTACAGAGCACTGTTGTCCAGCTGACGTCTCACATTTTCCAAAAGCAAAATATTTGAGCTGTTTCAAATGGACACAAACTTAAGTTGGCTTACCCCATAGGGTGTTTTTGGGCCATTTGAAGGGTGAGGGAGCCAGACGGAAGAATTAAAAACCCAATAAAATGCTTTTCACATAATCATACATTTTTCTCTTGGGTAGAAAAATGTTTTTGTTTTAGGCGGGACAGTCCAACATTATCTCGATATAAAATAGAGACTAAATATATTCAGAAGGTATGTTAATCCAGCATATTATGTCTCTGCAGGGCTCGGCGATAGGGCTAATTCAGGCGGCTGGAGACAGTCGTGGATTACGTCTGGAGGATTAGCAATCGCTTCCGTGACAAATCCAACAAGATTTTTTTTGATGATCCCAATCAACTTACCAGGTGATGATCTGACAACAGGAGTGTCTTTTATAAAGGAAGATTGAACGAGATACTATTGAATGAGAATGGATCCAGAACTGATACTCACGTTTATCAAGCGAATGGATGTTTACATAAGCAGCCTCGACAGTCAACAATTCAGATGTTAGATTAGAAACAGTTTTCCCATAATGTGATACCACAGGCATTTTTGTGTGTTTTTTTGTCGTATTGTTCCATTGGCAAAGATCTTGTTATGGCTCGAAACTATTTTTAATTTGAAACCAAGCGTGTACCAGTAAATCACTTTATAACTATAATGAATAAAAGCCACTTTGGCAATGTTTATGTTCACGATTGTGTTTTGCATAAAATTGTGTGAAACATCCCCCTGAAGGTGGGCTTCCATTAAAAATGAAACAGCTAAAAATTACAAACCTAAATAACCGTATATTAGACCGCAAGACCAATCAGAGTACACTGGGAGGTGGTTATATCAAGTTTCCATCAATTCTATAATAGGTCATCCAAATACGGAAAATCTTACATAATTTACTAATTTCAAACCTGTATGACTTTCTTTTTCCATAGAACACAAAATAAAATATTTTGAAGAATGCAGGCAACCCAGCCAAATAGGTAACCATTGACTTGCAATGGTTTTCTGTTGATACAATTTGTGAATGAACACCAGAAAACACAAAAAAGATATTGTTAAGAACCAAACAACAGTGGTACACATTCACTTCTTTTATATCGACACAAAACCATTGGCAGTCAATTTTGGGCTTCCATCATTCTTCAAAATATCTTATTTTGCGTTCTGTGAAAAAAAAGGTTTGAAATGACAAGAGGGTGAGGTGAATAAATGACAGAATTGAACTGCGTTTTGGATGCATTTTACCTGGTAAATACTGGCAGCTGAGACTGAATGACTTGCACCCTAATGATGACTAGAAGAAGTGTGCTGATGATCAGGACAATGAGCTTCAGAAGGGTCTGGAGGACAGCGTAGGGGAAACCGTCTTTTCCTCTCAACACCTGAAGTAGGGTGTCTATTAACATTGGAAGTGTGAACTAAATAAACAGAGGAGAAAAAACAAACGCACGAATAAGAAAAACAAAGTATTGCAAAAATTGGTGTGCATGTTTCAAAACTTTAATACTTCATATTTAGTTTTTTATATTAGTTAATTGATTAATTAATGTGAGATCCTAATGAGCAAGTTATTCGGGACTTACTGTTTCATTATATTTTTATAAACTAAAATGAATGAGTTTATTTGCAAAAAAGATTTTTCGTTTTAAACACACAATAAATAACAATAATTTGTTATCTGTATTTTTTCAAATAAACTCAAATAAATATCCATGTTCATATTGCACTAATTAATGTTATTATACTATTACGGCTAATATCTTTTAATGTATAAGTAAAGGCTGGAATTAACATAAACTAAGATAATAAGATGTAATATTATATAAATTAAATTAAATTTTGTTTGCTAATCCATTAACTAATGTTAACAAATATAATTTATAAAACATTTAAATACATAAATTATATAAAATTACAGTAAATCACGTGTTGTAGCAATATATCGAAGAATCCCAATACAAAAATATGCACAAAAATAAAAATGTGTATTGTGGAGTGATCCCAATATAATGTATCTAAAATGAAAACTATATCATGTTAATATTCAGTCATGTTTATATATGACATTTCTATAGATTTTTTTTAATCGCTTAAATGAAGAATGTTGAATTGAAGCTGGAGTGTTGTTAATTCTTGGACAAAAAACTATTATTACAACTATGAATCACTATTACTATTATTAATTAAATGTTTGGGGATGTTTTGGTGACACGTTTATCATTTTAGTGTCAGATTTATATTTGTAAATTTGCTTTCACAAGTATTATAATGCAATTGTAACTATAAACCCCACTGTATTGTTACACCCCTGTTAAAACATCTGCAACGTGCACATTTTTAAAATGTACCTAATTCAATATTAAAAAATTGATAAAACCATACATTTCGTGTTTATTTGTTTCATGATTAGTTATTATTTCATAATACTTAAAAACATGAGCAAAAGTTTCCATAAAACAGGAAATGATGGCCACAAGTGTGGCATAACAGTGAAGCTGGATTTAAACTCTATGAGCTCAAGAGTCTATGAATCTGGAGCACATGTGCTAAGCACCGGGCCAAGGGATAAGGACCTTGTCAGGGATCGCTGCAACAAGATTTTCACACGCAGCGTGCATGTCGGATCTTCATAACGTTAATACATTATAAATTACTGTACTGTAAGAAATAAGTCAGATAACTGTTATTAATCAAGCTGCATGTATTTCAGACGAACATTAACATTTTTCGTTCATATGGGTTGAATTAAAGGCATAGTTGAAAGGTGAACCGAACGACGCTTGGTCCAAGGCAAAGAGCCATAGACCCTGAGTTCTTTTCAGAAATAACAGATGCCTAAATTCATTTCCTTTCAACAGCTTGCTTACATAAAAGGATTATGTCAGAGTCTATTATGTAAAACTTAATTGCATAATGGTAAGGGCAAAGTTGGCTGTCAAAAGGGCCGTCGCTCGTCCAAATAAAGACTTGATATCAAAACACGCCGGCTATGTAGGGCATGGGGCACGTCACAAAGGGCTTTACCTTATTATTTAAATATAGATGCTAATACGTTACTTGCTAAGAATAATATAATTTTTTATAGTGTAGTATCCTTCAACGAAAGCTTTTGAGGGATCAGTGTTTTTCACTGACCATAACACGCGATATGCACAACATTTATCTGACGTTAGCACATCAAAACATTTAGATTTTTGAATCCCTGCCGTTTTAAATGGAATAGTGTGTTTTCACATCTGGTAAGACTTGTGGTTATGAAAACTATGAGACTTTACTGTTTTGTTTCAAATCAATGCTGTAAGAAATGAGAGATGTTGCCCTAAAGTTATTTGCTTGACTGTCAAGTTCAAAATGGTTATGTCTTATTTTCATCTTTTTGACATTTCTTAGACAGAATCTGCTGTCGGTTATTGATTCGATGTTAATGCAGTGTTGATTTTTAGACTTTACCCAAAAAATAAATAAATAAATGCTGTGAGTTTTCTAAGGGTGACACATAAAACATTAAGTTGTAGGTAAGGTCATTCTTGCACTGAAAATAGAAAATAAAAATACAGTGGGAAACACACCAAGAAAAAAACTTTAAAGATAACAATATTTATGTATACACCAATAGACAACAATGTTTTGTGCATCCTTAGCTTATTCAAAGCTGTTTTACATTTGATATGTGTGGGCCCTTTAAATTTAGATGGAATTTGATTTGCTATAAATGTCTTATTATTTATCAGAAAGAACTGCTATGAAATTAATGCAACAACTATTTGTATAGTTGAGCTATTCCATAATTTTATCACTGCTTTCCTGCTATAAACAAATATCTTCATATTTTTTATGTGTTTTTATTTTTAGCCTTAAATCATTAATATAGGATATTATTTATGTCATTTGCTGGGTTTTACAAATATCTAACCAATAAAAATTATTAATATGATCTTTTAAAAGATCATAAAAAGTAAAGTGTTTACATTTAAAGACTATCTTGTATGTAAAAGATAAAAAACTAGTTCAGTATCAGTTGGAAGTATCTTTTTTTAAGTTATAATTAAAACAAACCAGCTGCAATGTTTTATTTTATTAATCTAAATGCCCTACAAAAAATAGATTTTTTTTAACATTTAAAAAAATAAATGTTTTGGCAAATGAAGTATAATAAAGTTATAGTTGTGATGTTATGGTGGGCCTGTTTTAAAACGTTTTGCTACAATCTGTTTTTTTATAATATAAAGGACAATTAGCTTTAGTCTATGATGTACACATGTACAAATGATAAGGTGAAAATTTTCTCTCAGCCTCATCTGGAACACCTGTAAGGAAGTTTCCATCCGCTTTTATTTAACTTCATCAATTCCTTTTTTTCTCCTTGTGTTTTATTAAAGGAAGTTAAAGCTTTGGAACAAAATAAGATGGTATAAATAATGACAGTATTTTCCTGGATGAACTATTCTTTTTGAAAAATTAAAGGTTGAAAACTTGTAGCCATGGAGTGTAGATTTATCCTTCCCTTCGTGGCTCATTCTCACAATAAGATCAAATTTAGGGCCTTATAAAAACGATATTTTTTTCACTATTACAAAAAGACAAAGGAATATGTTCCCACTGATGCCTGTAAATGTTTATTCGCTCAAATCTTTTAACTGTTTTCTCGGTTAAGCATTCCCCAGGTAGGGATGTTCCTATCGACTATAAATCGTCCGACCAGTGCCACAAACTGACAAAAGTGTACAAATATGTCTAGATCTGTCCCATGAGGAAAAGTTAAATCTTTCCATCTGGACAGCAGTTTTTTTTTCTGCCAAGTGAAATGGACTTCTAAAATCAAAAAGAGCACAATGTTTTATGACATCCCCTAAAGGCGATATAGTTGTCTCTCTACCAAAACAAGTCTTTCATCCAAAGACCCTATAACACATCTTACAGACTATTTAAAATGTCAATGCATCAACAGATCATTGATTTATGATGTAATAAGCTAGTGCAGCTCTTACCCCTTGGGCGACAAACACTTCGTATATACAGCATATCCCAATGACTGTAATTCCTTGCTCCTTACATAGAGTGGCAACAGCAACCAGAAACACGGTTAGAATGATGGGAGTCCACACTGAAAAAAAATGTTTGGGTTGAAACTTAAGATATGAAAATGAGAAATACTGTCATTATTTAACACAGACATTTCAAACATGTATGACTTTCTATCACAGAACACAAAAGAATATTTCGAAGAATGTTGGTAACTGGCACCTATTGATGTGCATTGATTTTCTGTTTTCCCAATATGTTTTGCAGAAAAAGAAAATTCATACAGGTGAATCATTTTGAAGGTTCATGCAAACCCACTTTTTAACAGAAAGCATGGTCACATGAACTCAGGATGGATGCTACCACCACAGAAAACATCATGACTACATTTTCCTTAAAGCACAACATGACATTTTGATGATTGACGGTAAAAACAGCTTAGCAAAAGCAAACATCCCGGATTTGAAATCGCTGACCCCTATGCTTTACCGGGTGACTGGAATGCTGTCCCACAAGTCTTCGCATGATGCCAATTATCTACACAAAAGTGAGAGTGCATTGAAATGAAATGGGGCCTAGCAGAGGCTGCACAGTTGTCCTGGCATACAGCCACCAGACATTAATGATGCGTACAGCCCCTAACATACAAGGAACAACAAGCAGACCTGGTGCATCATACTTCTTGTCTGATCACTTAAGCAACTGCTGCCAAATTTTCAGCGTAGGTTTTTATTATCATATTTGAAACTGTGTTCCCTGTATTTATCTGTCAATAAAATATGCCATTTTGAATTGGTTATTAACAGCGCTTGCCTTAAAAGGATAGTTCACTCAAAATAAAATTCTATTTTATGTACAGTGTAAGACAATAGTTGAAAATTGTACGGTTTCCAACATTCATCAAAATATCTTCTTTTTCGAAGTGACGAGAACGCGAATAAGTGAGGCGCGTA
Source organism: Triplophysa yarkandensis (assembly GCA_033220385.1). NCBI lineage: Eukaryota > Metazoa > Chordata > Actinopteri > Cypriniformes > Nemacheilidae > Triplophysa > Triplophysa yarkandensis. Next base: position 9,382,363 of record CM065677.1, on the reverse strand, counting down.
TAAGTTTCACACATGTTTTTTATTTTCAAGCAGACCAATGGCAGAAAACAAGATTTAGGATATGCCACGTCCTTCCACATGTATGAGTAGAACATAAATTCAATTTATGAGCACATTTTACTGAAAACTATACTTATTGGGGAAATTTTCAAAGCTGTGAAACAGTTTGTCTGAGCAAAAAACAATATTTAGGAGAACTTAGTCCAAGGTCAATATAAATGTTATATCTAAAATAAAGTATATTTTCTTACTTTCTTCAATTTCTTGCTACTTATATACAAATAAAGGACCTATACAATGTGAATATTGTATTGATAAAAAAGTTATTCGTATTGTAAAAAATATTGAAGCGATGCAGGTGCAGATAAGTATTATTAAATGGTTCTTTTACGGAATTGCTGTAAAAACCACACCTTTCTTAGATCATAGAAGATATTTTGAAGTATGTTGGACCATTAACACCCATTAAAATTTCTTCTTTTCTGTTCCCCTACTCAGGAATGTCATACAGGTTTGAAATTATATAAGAGCGAGTAAATGATGACAGAATTTTCATTTTGGGGGGAACTGAGGGGTAGTTCACCCAAAAATGAATATTTGTCATTCTTAACCATGCATTAATATTATTGCTCTTTTGTACACAAAAGATATTTGGAAAAATTTAATCAAAGTGTTCTTGGGCACTATTGACTACCTTAGTAGAAAATAACTATTGTGGTAGTCAATAGGGACCTGGATCAGTCGGGTTTACCCTCATTTTTATAAATAGCTGATACAGATTTAAAACAATTTTCTGTTTGAGTAAATGATGAGATTGATTCACATTTTTAAATACAAGGGCTTAGTTATATATTATTTAAATAATCGCTTGTCATGAAGTCAGGGACAAAGCAAGAATGAAGATATTATGGGTGGATTATGAATCTGTAAAAAAAAATTAAATCACAGCAGGTGTTGACAGCTGCAGTGTAATAATTGAGGTAAGAATGTGTCAAGTCAGAATCAACAAATGACAATTTGATAGATCTGTGAAAGTCGAGCTGTGTACTCAAGATTTCTGGGTGGGGACCTCGGCAAACCTTTGAATGGCAGGCGAGTCGCAGCTTGTGCACAGTGTCCCGAGGATGAACTTGTCACAGCGTGTATATACAGTACAGATGCATCCATTATAAGTCGCTGTTGAGAGGCGGAGACGCGGTGGTGACACTTACCGATAGAGTGATCGGTGCCTTTTGATTTGGTGTACGCCAGGAACGCCGCCAATAAAAAGATGGAGGACAGTAACTCTGCCCTGCCAACGACACCTGTCACCTTGAAGAAGAAACAACAAACCATACAAAGTAGATGCTTTATACAAAAGATAGAACACCAAAGCAATTCATCTCTCATTAAAGGTGGAATTAAAATGATGCAAATCTGTCAATCCTGAAATAAAAACATGTCAAACATCTTTGATTTCATATTTGACGTGTGTGGCTAAAGCAATGTTTGAGATTATGCCCTCATCACAGTTTGGAATGGGAAGTTTATGACATGAGTTTAAGACAAGAGTCATGTGACAGGTGTCAGAGGAACCAGTTTTAAGCAATCAATCAATCACCCTTGTGAAGAAGAAATTATTTAGCCACCTGTGAGAACTTTTTCTAAAGACTGTATACAGTTATTTAAGAGCCATATGTTACACCTATTACTTACAATTGATATATGACGTTATGTTCAAAATCTTTTGAGCTTAAGCTCTATCTTAAAGTAATAGTTTACACAAAATTGTGTCATTATTTACTCAACCTTTTGACATTTCAAACCTTTATGAATTTCTTTCTTCTGCAGAACACAAAATAAGACATTTTGAAGAATAAATCAGATCAGTGGCAATTATTTCCTACAATGGTATGGACAAAATAATCAATGCAAGGGAAAGGGTAGGGTGAGAGTTAGCAAATTCTTTGAAATAACTTCTGTCTTTAGAAAATAGAAGGTCCTAAGTGTTTGAAATTATATGTGCGTAAATGATAACAGATGATAACTACCACTTTTAAAGGAAATTTAAATTTGTTCATAATTCACTCACCCTAAAGATGTTCCAAACCTGCATCCATATATTTGTTTTGTTGAACACAAAGGATATTTGAAAGAATGTATTAAACAGTTCTATTTTTCTGTTGACTACCATAAGGGTTTATTTTCCTACCAGGGCGGTCAATGATGCCCCAGAACAGTTTGTTTTCCCAAATCCTTTTAAATAACTCTTTTTGTGTTAAACATACAAATTTGGAACAAGTCTAGTGTGAGTAAATGATGAGATTTATTTTTGGGTAAACAGTCGCTTTAATCCTTATGTAAAATAAAATCAGCCTACAAATAGAGTTTGCAGAGCCAACAAAAAAACAAATGCAGCTCAGTAACCAAGTGGTCAATACGTACTTCTTTTAATACTAATTGCTTTCTCATCCTATTGATTCATTATTATTTAAAGAATCAAAAACAGTAGCAAATAATGAAAATTAAAATGCTTTTTTGAATATTAAAAGCAAACAATGTATCTAATGCATGATGGAAGCAATAGAAACAGTCACTTGACAAGGCAAACAGTAAACAAAGATTAATCTTCTAACTTCATGAGCTTCAAACAAGCACTATCTTGCCTAAAAGTGTACAAAACATTACAAATACCGGACAAATATTTGCTGAAATAAAAAGGAGTTTCAAGAATTGTTCCCATGGCAATATTTTATTATTTTCATGCAGGGCACTGCAACATAAAGCTCTATGCATTACTGCCACCATGAGTCAGCATCTGCAATAACTGTCTACACTTCCATGCAAAGTCTCTCTTTAAGTTTTTAAAGAATTAGTTTTATTTTTAATGCATGATTTTTCATAGACAACTAAGGGCTATTTTCAGGATTCTCACATCCATAAGACTACATTTTGCTCATAAACAGACACATAAAAATACAAATATATTAATTATATTATGTTCTATAAAGAGCTTACCCCTGGTCATTTGTTATATTGTTGCTTCTGGTTTGTCACATAATCACATACATTTTATGAAGTTTGGTGTCCCCTAAATACATAGTCCTTTTTTGTCACATCCATAATGCAGGCTTATTTATCTTTTTTAAAATAAAATAGAAAACAAATTTTTCTGATGTTTAAACACTATCAACAAGGGTTTTGAACAATATAAACAGTTGCTTCAGTTTACTGGTCACAATTATATTCTAAAAGCGATTTATGTGACGTCCATAACACTGAAATTGCTCAGAAATAAACAGCAATATATCAAATAGACGAAATGCACTGTACACGTCTGAAATTAAAAAGTTAATTAATAAACTGAGCAGTATAGTAGAAAGTTGAGATTATTTGAATGACTGGGATTACTTGAAAGGAAAAATGTATTTTTTTCAAGAAGTTCAGAGAACAACAGTGGAGTTTCAACTGATTTACTTTTAAAGAGATCAGAAATATTATTTGAAGATAATATTAATTATAATATTATGAAGATGTGAACCCAATTTATTTAGTTCCAGAACCAAAATTAAACACGTACTGTGAAAATTTTCTTTTTGTGCATTCGGGTTTCATTCACATACTTTTCACCTATGTAATCGTTTTATTTTGAATACGGGGGCATTGTATTCTAGTGTCGTACCTAAGTCCAAATTGTGGTAATTAGCCATCCCTAGCCACGAGTTAAATTCTGGGAAGACAGACAAGCAATCCTTAAATGATCATAGATCAACCCTAAAGCAGGGTAGGATAATCAGTGTAATTTAGAATATTAAATGTAACAAAATGTCTATCTATTTCAGAGTTAAATGAAACATAAATATATACAGAAATCATTTCTTATAGAAATGTGTTACATACTTTGTGAACATGGCTTTGTAAACTACACTGGACACTGTTGGGTTTTTGAATTTTAAATGCTCTCTCATCTGTAAGTACTGTAAGTAAACAAATAAGCAAATTTTGATTAAAAATATATAAATAAATTTATAGATCATTTTGTAAGTATAAAACGCTGATGCAGAAGGACTTCCTGTTTCAGTTTCTTCAACACAACAAACATTTGAACAAAATGTAATTAACAGAAAATATAAAAACAAATTAAGATGTTACATTTTATATTTTTTAGTATTTAATTATTAAAAATATTATTAAAATATTATACTATTTTGATGATATTATTTTCATTTTTGCGTAAAATGAATTATTATAGAACACTACCAATGTTATTTTATTAATAATAAAAAATTTTAATAATATCATGAATTATTCACCATTAAGTTATTTCTAACCTGTATACATATCTTTCTCCTGTTGAGCACAAAGTAAGATACTTAGAAGAATGTTGAAATTTTGATTGCCATAGTAGAAAGCTTACAAGTTTATGGTCTTAGTGTATTGGAAACAAGCTTTCTCTGATGTAATATTTGTGTTAAACAGAACAAAAAAATTAACAATTTTTTTTTCTCCTTTGGTTCTAAAGAGACATTTTCATGCATTACTTACAGCCTCTGTGTGGATGGGGTGAACAGCAAACAGAAGAGCTGCGATGAGGCTGGTTTTTCGGTCCAGTAGTAAGCGACAGAAGTGAAGGAAAAAGACGCACACCACGGCATGAAGGCCCACGTTCAGAAGATGGTAGGATGATGAGCTCAGCTCACTGAACAGGTAATTGAAGCGGAAGGTGAGGACAGTAAGCGGTCGATATGATTTATGGCTCCTCTCCTAAAGAACAAGAACAGGGTATGTTAGATAAAAAGCCTCAAAAGAGGCTTTACTTCACAGACAGGAAACAGTATTACCTCTGACATGGGCGTGCCCCAGAAGTCATTGAGGAAGAGGTTCTTCACAGGTGTTGTGGGACGAAGGTCTTTGTTATCCAAGATGGCCGAGACATCATCGAACACGAAACCACAGAACAAGCTGTTCCAATAGCATCCCACCACCAGTCCAGTGAGAAGACAGATCTCCTTCCACGACACTACAGCCATCGCTGACGTGAGACCTCATTGAGCACTGCCAAGACAGAAGAGAGACAATTGGAACAGCAAGCTTTAATTTTGCAAAAAATTCATGCATCTCAGTTAGATTAGTCTTTTACATTGCTGTCGGTAAACGTGATAGATAACCCCAAAAAGAAAATTGATGAAAAGGTATTTCAATTCTGCAGGACACAAAAGAAGATATTTTGAAAGATGTTGACTGTAAGTCTATGGGGACCAACAGTTTTTACCAAAATGTTTCAAAATCCTTTTATTTTGCTCTGCAGAAGAAAGCAAGCCATACACAATCAAAACACCTATTTATCAATTTACATTTTGTCCCATGAAATTCAACAAACGCGGGCTTGTAATGGCAACAATACATGCAGAAGGCAGTGTTTGAATGAGGGTGCTGAACTTGATGGGGAACCCTGCTTTAAAAACAAACAGCCTTTAGGTGCTGGTTTATGATGCAAGAAGGTGGTTTAAACTGCTATAATAGCTTGACCACCTTAAGCCAGCTTGAAAACTGAAAATGTGTAATTATATCCAGAATAAAAGTTTGTGTATACATAATTAAAAATATGTAAAAATTTATATTTACCATTAATTTAATTTAAATGTAATATAAGTTCTTTTTGTGTATTTTTCTTAAATATATACATGCATGTATGCGTTTTTATAAATACAAAATTAATATGGACAGTACACAGATATATTTGATGTGAACACAAACTTTTTTTGTAAATGCCATTTTTACGTGATTAATGGTTTGACAGGCCTAGATTAAGGCTGGTTTAAGCTGGTGTCTTTATGTCAAGTGACAAAATTTATTTATATAAAGATATTACAAAAGTTTTGACCGTTAAACCGTATTATCAAACAGTTTTCTTTTTGTGATTGAACGTTACTGCTATTAATAATAATTATAATAATAATAACAATAACAACAATAATAATAATAATAAGAAGAAGAAGAAGTAGAAGAAGAAGGAAGAAAAAGTGTAGTATTACTAACAATAACAATAACAACGATAACAATAATAATATAAATAACAATAATATAAATAATGCTTATTATATCAATAATAATAACAACAATAAGATAAAAAATAAGAACATTATCATAATAATAATGCTAATAATAAAAATAATAATAACAATAAAAATAATATAAATAATGCTAATTATATTATTTTTAATAAAAATAATAACGATTATCATCATATTAATAACAACAATAAGATAAAAAATAATAACAATTATCTTAATAATAATAACAAGAATAATCATGTAAAAATAATATTAACAATAAAAAAAAATAATAATAATATAAATAATGCATATTATATTAATTTGATTAACAATATCATACAAATAATAACAATTATCACTATAATAATAACAACAATAATAATAAAAAAAAATAATAATAACAGTAAAAATAATAACAACAACAATAATAAAAAAATAATAATAACAGTAAAAATAATAATAACAACAATAAAAATATTAATAAGGTAAGTTTAATCATTAGTCTAAAGATGAAATAATAGAAACACAACAACACAATCCATGTGGACTGAGGAAGAAATACAGCCCATAATTAAATCAGGATCAGCCCATTTTATTTTGTAAAACAGTTCTCATTTGCTTCTCATTTAGATGAATGAAATAACTCCTGACAGTAATTAATGATTATCTGTGCAAAATCTACATCTATGAATATTGACGATGATAAATATCTGTGTTAAATGAATGTAAATCCTGTTGTGATTTAAGCTCAAGAGCAAGCTGTTGTACTGGCCTGTTCTTGTTTAAAAGATCACATTGAGTCGGTCACTAGTGATCAGAAAGATAAAATAAACATTAACTTACCTTCTCATATTCGATTAAAACTAAATTAAATGAGTCGTTTGATATGAGGTCGCAAGTGTGCTTTGTACCAACATTGAATTAACTGAGAACAAACTACTTCCGGTTCACGTTGCTTGTCAGAATAAAAGTAATCCAAAACTGTGAAGTAGATTAAAAAATATTATGGCATGTCTGTAATCAAGCTGCTGTAAAAAATGAATATTATTATATATATTATACATTATATAAAACTACGGGATTAATGTAATAATCTTGTGATGAACGACACTTTACGACCTACCGCTTTACGACTGTTTTCATGGTTGCCTAGCAGCAAAACAAAAGGGACCCAAGATGGCCAGGCAGGGTTATCAATAAGGTCTAAAAGAATGTATGGATTCATGTTTTTCTTGTATTTATTAATATATAATCACATGAGTGACGACATACAGCTAAGCTTTATCTATATGACTTGAATACATTAAAATTGTATGTTTACTCTGCATACAGAAGTTAAAACATTAATAATAAGGAGACAGACAGATCCTTTGTGATTTCTTAAAGGTTCTTCTGTGGTTTAGTTCACAGCTGGTCATCAAGATGCCTGCAGCAGCAGACTGGAAGCTCCTCATGGAAGCTGACCCTGAAGATCTTGGAGATGATGATGAGAAGATCTGTGATATGATTTTGACTGTATGAGTTTTTAACATTAAAAGCAATACAACTGTGCACCAGATGCCAGTTTGACTGAGAGAACTTGTATAGGTTAACAATGCAAGCACATTCAGTGCACCTATGTGCTCTTATGATGAGGATTTTTCTTTATCTTGAATGTAACATTTAATTACTCTTGTGTTTTTCCTGTAGGTCAAATCACGGGACCTGAAAGCGCATGATGAGAAAACGATTCAGCTCTTCAGGATCTCTCAAACCCTCTTGAGGGTAAATTCTGCCTCTTTGATTCTTTAAAAAGCATTCATTGCTGGCCTAATGCATGAGTAGTGTTAGTAATGTTTGTAAAAGTAATTTGTTTATTGGTTATCATTAATTGATCATTGTAAGTCATACATAATTGACAGTTTCTTTGTCAATGTGATGTTTTTCATTTTATTCACGCTTAGATGAAACTGGATGAGATTAAATGTGCCTACGAGGTTGTCGACAGTGCAGGTGCTGACCAAGCGAGAATTGGTATGTTCCCTGAAATCCCACTTTTGGTTCCTATACAACTTGATTTTCATTTCAGATATGGTTGCAAATGCAAAGACAACACATAAATTAAATGAAAAAAAGATGATATTTGAATAAATGACAGTTTAATATAGTAACTTTCCTAAAATGTTGATACAGAATATAAGGCTGTTCATCCAAATTAAGATCCCCAATACAGTTTGAATTCCATTTAACTGAGCCTATCGTTATTCAGAAATAATTGCAATACATAAGTCAATGTTAGCCAATAGCCAATTTCAAAACTATTCATAAAGTTCATTAACAAACAGTACTGCGCATACACGCTTTATGCCCTGAACCTAATTACCAGTACACATCCGCCATCAATTGAGTGCCTTTTGATTATTACTAATAACAAAAGAAACAGAGAGGAAACGTTATTTGGCTTAACTTGCGTCTCTTATATTTTGAATAAAGACTGCCAAGCTTTACTGCTTGATATCGATGTCCCAAACGTTTTCTTTAAATGCAACAAAAAACAGGATCTGTTAAACAATCTGTGTTCAAAAAAAGTTTACATAAAATAAAAATTGCTATATATAATTTTGTACAATAAAATATTAGCCACTAGCCAGACTGATGAACAAACACAAACCAGAAGTTAACTTCAGGTCAGGAGCGTGCCTGTCCAACTAAATCTATTGATATTAACAAAATTTTTCATTAATTGCAGAAAATGAACTTAAAGCCAAAGTCTTGAAACTGGAAAGTGAATTTGAGGTAAGACCATTTTTTTCTGCTATGATGAATCCAGTTGATTTGTATTTATCTTCTATTTGTAAGTCGTCTGTTTACAAGGAGAATCTTAAGAGGATTACTGCTAATCTTTTGTGTGTCGCTGTCTATTGTAACCCTTGTCAGTGATAAACATCATACTAAGACAAATAAATCATGTGCTATAATATGTTAAAATACATTTTTTTCCTACAGTATAAGATGTGGAATTGGACAGTTTTTTGTCAGGCCATGTCATTAAGCTTTTTGATTAAATGTATTGAAATCCACCTCACTTCCTGTCCAGATGGCACAGCGTGTGATGGGAGAGGGGGACACACGGTTCCTTCGGGATGAGATTCACCAGCTAGAGAATCACCTGGAGCGCAAGGAGAAAGAGGTGATCCAGCTGGAGAAGGAAATGGGCAAGGAGAGGAAAGTCAATGAGGAGGTATGATGCACTTGATATATGGTATATCTTACCTCTATGTTTTATTGTATTTATTACATCATTCGTATCTTTCAGCTGGCTCTCCGTGCTGAAGAGGCAGAGGAGAAGAACAGAAGACTTAAAAGAGAGGCAAGTCCAGCCAATTGTGAGATTTTTCCACTTTATGTCATGTTTGCTCTATCTCCAAACTCATGAATTAGATTTTCAATACACGTCAGCTGTGTCCCCTCCCAGACCGTTTTGATTTATTTTCATGCATGCTTATTATATTCTACTTCTTTTATTTTCTTTCAATGATCACTCAAGATAAAGCAGCTTAAGAGGAAGGTAAGACCCCAGATTAGGCGACCCTTATTTAGAAATGAACCCATATAAACCCAAATTGTATATTTTTTATTGTTAGTTATGTGTTTTGTAGGCTTGATTGTAAAGAAACACCTATTTTTCCTATAGAATGAACAGTTGCAACAGGATGTTGAGTTCTACAGAAAGGAAGCAGATCAGAGGGAGTCTCTCCAAACCAGAGAGGAGAGCAATGAAATCCAAAAGAGACTTACCAAAGCCAATCAGCAGCTCTACCAGTGCATGGAGGACCTTCAGGTAAAACCAGAATCACGGATTATGACACCGTAACACCAACATGTAAAGCACACTAGGCAAAATATGTATTTTGCTTATGCAGCATGCTGAGGATATGGCTGCCAACCTGAAGAGCGAGAATGAAAACCTGCAGAAAAACTTGGAGGAGTCTGTGAAGGAGATGGAGAAGATGACAGACGAGTACAACAAAATGAAGATCGCCGTCCAGCAGACGGATGCCGTCATGGATCAGCTTAGAAAAGAGAGGGACCAGGCAAACTTCCAGGTGCTGTTATCATTTTATAAAACACTCTGTATAGAGTCGTCTGATTGGGCCATACATAATTCATTCTCCCACTTTACAATCGAATGTTTACAAACTTAATGTAATTTATTTGGCTATTGTCCCATGAAGGTCAGAGAGTTAACCGAACAGATCCAGGCCCGCGTCGAAGAGGACGACCCGGTTATGGCTGCCGTTAACGCCAAAGTTGAGGAATGGAAGGTGAGCGTGTGACAAATAAATACTCCTAACGTGCCAAAATTCTTAACTACCATGATTTCGCAATGTTGTGTTGTCGTTTTGCTTTTATGAGTTTTTTCTTTCATCTTTAAGATAACACCTTTACAAGTTATGAAGATAAGGATGAATGCTTGCTTTGGTTTTGTGCCAACTTGCATAAACCAATGATATTGCAATATGTGAGGAGAAAACACTGACAACTGTGACAGCTGACATTTTGAAGTTGTTTTCAAATTGAAAATGATTTAAACAAAAAAATACACAGTATGAACAGTATGTCTGTGAGTTAATAATGACAGAACTTACAGATAATTTAAATTAAATGGCAGATGGACATTTTCATGGGTTGATATTTGTCTGGTTCTCTTAATGTGCTTGTATGTGTTTTAGGCTATATTATCAGGAAAAGATGTTGAAATCGTGGAGTATCAACAGATGATCAGAGACTTGAGAGAGAAACTTCGGGCTGCCCAGATGGACTCGGATAAAAGCAACATCATAGCGCTGCAGCAGGTTGGTCATATATCAGGTGTAAATATGACAACAACCTTGCTTGAATTTTAACTAAATATGTCATAAACTCCTTAAAGAGTTTATTGAATGTTAATATTAATAATACACCATCTGATCTGATAACCATCTTACACATTGAGTTTATTAATAAGGTTTCTCTACATCCCGAATCTGATTTAGTGTTTTCAATTGATCGTGTCTGCCTCTTGCATGTATTTATGTGGTCTCTTTGATGCACATTCTTTCGTTCTTTATTGCTTCCTTTCAAACGCTTGATTGGTTTCCAAATGTTTGTTTTTCTCCATCCCTTCTCATTACCTCGGCTGGGTCAGGTCATATACGAACTGTGTGTCGTGAGTATCTCTGCCATTCATTTCTTCTGCGTGTGTCACTGTCAGTGTTACATCTGCCTCTGTTCCCGCATCCATCATATCGCTCCATCTCGTTCTGTCGCAGCAGGGGTTTTATTAATGCCGTTGACTTTTTGCTTGACTTCAAAGGCTGTGCAAGAAAGGGACAACCAGATCAAGATGCTTTCGGAGCAAGTGGAGCAGTACACAGCCGAAATGGAAAAGAACGCTCGGCTCATCGAGGAGCTGAGAAAACCTTTAAAGAAGGATAGAGGTCTGTGATCAGCGTGTTTATGACAGAGTCAACAAATTTCTACTTTCTTTACTGTTTAGACATACAAAAGCAATCGAAATTAACTGACAAACACATTTAGAGGAAAGTCCCACTGATTTTTTCATTTTTTTTATATTAATTTTAAAGTTCTCCCAAATTGAAATATTGGTGAGCATTCTTGACATTTTTTCCAGAGAACACAAAGAATATATTTTGAAGAAAGTCGATAATGAAGAGCATCGCTACACACTCTTTTAACTGTATTGACACAAACCCTTGCAAGTTAATGGGTTCTAGATACCAACATTATTCAAAATATCTTCTTTTGTGTTCTTTGGAAGAAAGATATACATGTTTGAAAATACAAGAGAATGTAAAAATTCTGTACATTTAATTTTGAATTTAAATGATCAAATATGTATTCAATAATGATTTTTTTCTTCATGTGCAGGCCTGACCTCGAGCATGCAGCAGCGTAAGATGGACGAGTTAAGCGCTAAGCTCCAGGTGGCAGAAAAGAAAGTCTCTGAGGCTCAGCGTTCTGCCCAACTGGCTGAAACTGATGCTAGGGAGAAAGACAAAGAACTCAATGATACGCTCGGTCGAATCCGTCTATATGAGACTGTGAGTTCAAGTTTTACAATGTTGAAACTCAGCTTCTGACCCTATTGATTTCAATATGTTTTTTATGTAATGAATGTGGATGATGACTGGGATATTTCTGTACACACTGTCTTTTGCTGGACAAAAATACAAATTTACTGACTCTTCTCAAATAGCAAGGTTAAGTACTCATCAGTCTTGTCATATTTCAGGGGACAGATGGTTTGGAAGCCGCTATAACAGAGATCAAAGAATGTAAAAAACAGGTCAGGGTGAGAGACCAGGAAATCGAGACCATGATCAAAGACATAAACCAACTAGAACTCAAAATCAACAATCTTCTCGATGAGAACGAAAACTTAAGAGAGCGACTGGGTAAGTGGAATCAGTCTCTCAGATGTGACTATATGTTCTGTATTGACTTCGTTTATCCAGGCTCATAAGTGGTCTTTATATTCATGTTGATTTTGAAATCCCTTTAGTCAATAATTTATTCCTTAACAATGCTTTGAGTATCAAAATGATATCTTTTACTGTCAAAATAAATCCACTAAATTGTGCAAGCATCGCAAGTTGTGTGCATGTTAGAGCATATTGAAAACAAGCTAAAGTCTTTGGGAACATATTCTCACACCAGGTTTGAATCCAAAGGAAGAGCTGGATTTGAGTGAATTCCGGAGATCAAAGGTTTTAAAGCAGAGACAATACAAAGCTGAGAACCAGGTTCTGCTGAAAGAGGTTATACAGATTTACTCTATGTCTTGATCTTGTGACCAGAATGTTATGGCTTTGGACATACACCTTGACTGTCTGTGGGTCTTTAACTATGAATTTATGTGTCTTCATAGATTGAGCGGCTTGAAGAGGAAAGACTTGAGCTTAAGCAACGCATCCGTGCTCTGGTGAAGGACAAAGGTTAGACCTTGAAGGGATAGATCACCCAGATTTTTCTTTCATTTACACACCTTCTTTACTTTTCTGTAAAACGCAAATGAAGATATTTTGAATGTTGTTACAACAGCGGTACCCATTGACTTACATCGGATGTGTTTCCATACAATAGAAGTTAGTGTGTACCGTGGTTGTTCAATTACAAGCGTTCTTCAAAATATCTTCTTTTTTGTTCTGCCAAAAACAGAAAGTCATAAAGATTTGAAATGACAAGACATTGAGTTAATAAGGAAACAATCAAGATGATTGCACATTATTGTCAGTTGTGTTATGCAGATTACATATTTTTATTTTCTCAGGCATATCAGTAGTCAATAGTTCGTTGCTTGATGACAGTGTGGAAGAAAAGCCCAGGACTTCTAATCAGAAGTCCATCTCTGGATTTATTGATGAAGAACTAAAACTCAAAGTAAGACTTTATGGGACCAAAAAGTCCATAGCCTTCACCCAAAGAGAGTAGTCACTATTAGCATGGCATCTGCAATGTCTTATTTCTAAAGAAATCATTTTCTATTAAAGTCATTTTACAAATATTTAACAATGCGTGTGTTTCTCAGAATGACCGCTTGCAGAAGGAGCTAAACAACAAAGAGAAAGAACTTGATCTTAGGAGAACAGAATCAGCACAATTCAAAGCCAAAAGTTAGTGTCAACTGAATCAATTCAATTCAAAGCCAAAGGTGAGTGCAGTCTCTATGTGATTTTCAAAGTTTGTGACATCTGCAATGTTCTTCTCTCTCCTACAGTAAATGAAATGTTAAGTGAAAATAAACAGCTCGAGAAGGGCATGAAGGAAATCTTGCAGGCCATCCAGGAGACTCAGAAGACCTCTCCTTCATCAACAGCTGTCAGCATTCCCTGTCTGGAGCGACTCATCAATGTTCGTTTAAAGATGCTTTAAAATCATCACTATTTTAACACTGTTCAGTATCCTAGATTTTCATTCATGTCATATATAATCATTTAAATCTTAAGGTTTTGGAGATGAAGTACTCTGAGGGAAAGTTTGATGCAAACCTGCACCTGAGAACTCAAGTGGATCAGCTGACCGGCCGTAATGAAGAGCTACGACAGGAAATGAAAGCAGCCAGAGAAGAAGCAGGAAACACGCTTAATCAACTAAGGAAAGCCAATGAGAAGGTACATACTGGAAATAACACCTTCAAGTATTCTGAATTATAGCTTTGTTGACATCTCCGATGTGTTTTTTGGCTAGATTGCACGCTTGGAAGGTGAAGTTGAATCAATGAGCAAATCGTTTGGTAGGTCTGTCCCGTACAAGACATTAACTCTTCCTGAAGACATAATGCCAACTAGTGCTGAGGTCATCAACGCTCTAAATGAGTACATGGTACAACTATTACAGGTGTGTTTTTGGTTAATAAATTATTTCTTGATCTAAACCGACTTTTTTGGATGTACAGTATTACGTAATAAATTATAAGAAATGTAAACTCATATTTGCTAATCACTATGATAAATGATTGAAATAACACTAATTGTGCTAAAAATGCTGACATGACTTACACTTTTGCACAGTGCTGTTTGTAATATTGAAAGCCCTACTGTATAAATGTTCAGGAGCTCCAAACGAAAGAAGATTCCATCGAGCAGCTGGGATCTGCTCTGGAGGAGTACAAAAGAAAATTTGCAGTTATTCGCCATCAACAAGGACTGCTGTATAAGGAGTATCAAAGGTATGTCAAACACACACTGTATATGTTACATGTTCAATATCACACTATATTATTTAACATTATGTGTTCTGGTGTAGTGAAAGGGAATCCTGGCAGAAAGAGAGAGACTCTTTTAAAGAGCTGAAATCCAAGCTGGAGGAACAAAAGGAAGTGGATGCCGTGAAAATCAAAGAGTTCACTGTAAGATTGATGAGGATATATATGCACCATTCAGAACTTCAGACAGATATGTGTTACAAGGGTTTTTATTAGAGTTGACATGACAAGATTAAAAAGGATACTTTACGAAACACGGAAAATGTTATATGCATTATTCCCCCTCATGTCATTCTAAATCTATATGACATTTAGACTATGAAACACAAAAGATATTCTGAGAAATGTTTAATTCATTTCATAATCAAGATAATTTTATTAAATTTTTCATTTTATTTTGTCTGATTATCAGCACTGGCTAGAGTCTTTTGAAATGGACCCTAGTGAGATCAAGCGCCAGCTGTCTGAGACAGCCCGAAAGATGACGGTTCTCAGGGTGAACGAGAAGTGCCTGACCCGGCGTTTCACGACCCTGCTAGAGCTGGAGCAACACTTGAGGAAAGAGAACAACAAGCTGAAGGATGACTTTACTCAGATGGAAGCTTCAGTCACAGAAAGGATTGGCTACTTGCAGAGGTTTAAAGTAAATCAGCCCTTTAAGTGATATTTCATCCAAAGATGAACATAATTTAATCTCCCTCTTGTTATTTCAAACCTGTATAACTTTTGTTCGTCTGCAGCAGCAAAAGAAGATACCTTGAAGAATGTTTGTTACCAAACAGCAGTGGGATTTATTCACTTCCATTGTATGGACCCAAAACCAGTTACAAACGTTTCTCTAAATATCTATTTTTTTGTTCTGCAAAACAAACAAAGTCATACATGTTTGAAATGACTTATCATTCTTTGCAAATCAACCAAGAGACCCCAGGAAAAATATCTAGGCTTATATGGTGTTATTCATAGACATAACCAAATAAGATCATTTACTTTCAGGAAATGGCATCATTCAAAATGTCCGCCCTTCAGAAATCACTCGATGCCAGTGTTCCTGCTTGCGAACTGGAAAGAGCCAACAAACAATTCACAGAGCTCACTTTTAAATACAGAAACCTCCTTCAGAAAGACAACCATCTTGTTCAGAAAACAAGCACTTTGGAGCACCTTGAGGTACTTTCAAATTTAACTAAACAATTTGAGACCATATCTTTGAGTTTCTCATCCTTCCTCTGATTCCAGAAAGAGAATGTCTCTTTGCAAGAACGCATTGGCTCCAACAATAAAGAGCTGGAGATCACCAAAGAGAAGCTTCACACTTTGGAGCAGGCATGGGAGAACATCAACACAGCTGGTAAATGTCACCAAAATCTGGGAAATATTACAGGAAGTCATACTATTATTAATGCACAATGATGCCCATGACGTCATTCATTATAAGAAACTTAAGTAACGGTCATCGTCTTTTCCTCACAGGGGCTGAGAACAGCATGGACAAGGCAGCCAAAGCTCTGGCCAACAGCGAGATCATATCGGTGTCCAGACGGATCACCACTCTGGAGATGAAGGAGCTGAACGAAAGACAAAGAGCCGAGCATGCTCAGAAGATGTACGAGCACCTGAGGAACTCTCTCAAACAGGTGGAGGAACGCAACTTTGAGCTGGAGACAAAGTTTGCCGAGGTGGGTCTGAACGGAATTGCTTTGCGTTTTAATCATTTCAATGCATTTCATCATTCGTCCGTTTGTGTGGGCATGTTTAGCTCACAAAATCAAATCTGGAGGCTCAGAGGACGGAACGGCAGCTAAGGGACGAGCTAGCCGACAGTGTCAGTAAACACATCAGCGATGCCGATCGCAAACGAATCACAGAATTGGAAAAAACAGAGGCGGAGCTTCGAATCGAAGTGTCTAAGTAAGCGATGAATCAACTGTGGATGCACTGCTGTATTAACCAAAGACTAAAAAAGAGTGTGTGAAATCCCTTCAGGTTACGGGAAGTGTCTGATGTGGCCAAAATGCAAGTATCCGCGCTAGAATCCAGACAGCAGTCCAGAGAAAAAGAAGTGGAGAGTCTACGAAAACAAATTTTAGACTACCAGGTGTGGCGGCTTTATTTAAACTTTTCAGTAATCTAAAGTCATGTTTCTAACATCACATCTATTTTTTAGGCCCAATCAGATGAAAGGACTCTTATCGCTAAACTCCACCAGCACATCGTCGCCCTCCAGCTGAGCGAAACCACTGCCATCAGCCGCCTGGAGGCCGCCGCTGAACGTCTGCAGAAACTCGAGGCCCAGAAACTTCGAGTTGAGCAGCAGCTGGACGCCCAGCAGCAGACGCTGTGGCACGTGAGGCAGGAAGGACACCAGAGAGCCAGACACCTCCGTCACACCATCCAATCTCTCAGGAGACAGTTCTCAGGAGCTCTGCCGCTCGCCCAACAAGAGAAGTTCTCAAACACCATGCTTCACCTGCAGGAGGACAGGGCACGGGCCAGAGAGGAGGCGCAGAGGGCTGAAGAGGAGAGAAGGAGAGCGGAAGGGAAAGCGGGAGAGATGGAGTTAAGGCTGAGGGGGTTGGAGGAGCTTATAGCTACGCTGAAGGATGCTAAAGGCGCACAGAAAGTATGTAGAGGTTGAATTTTTAAATGAAAATTATTAAAGGGCACATACATGTCATTTTCTCACATATTTTTCAAAGGTAACCGAGTGGCATAAGAAACTTGAGGATGCCCGCCTTTCAGAAATGAGACAGTCAAGAGAGCTCAGTATCATGAGGGAGGAGATCAAGTACCTTAAGAACGTTGTGGCAGAGCAGGAACGCACCATCAGCAGTTTGGAAGAAGAGCTGGTGCAGCAAAATAATGTATGACTGAACATTTGATTTATATTCTAGTTACACACTTGCATGATCTCTGATTTATGGTATTGTTGTGATCGGATTAGCTTTTAGAGGAGCGCCAGTTGATCTGGGATCAGAGGGAAGTGGAACTGGAGCGCCAGCTCGACATGTATGAGAAACGACAGAATGAAATTATAAGCACAGCTCAAAAGGTGATGTTATAAAACATTTGATTTTATTTTATGTTCTTTGATATTTTTCTCTTTGAATGGACTGTCTTGTGCACATAATTCAAATGTGGTTGACAATTTTTTTTGCCTTGTTTGGGTTTAGTTTGAAGACGTCGGAGGTTCTCTTCCGGATCCCAGTCAGCCTCTAGCTCATCAGTTAGACTTTGCTCTTGGAAAGCTTAAAGAGCATGTTCGTACCATACTTGAGACAAAAGCCACCTGCAACGTTCTTGAAGAGGTACTTTCTGTAATATACAATAGTCATGTGATTGTCAGGGTTTTGTTGTGAATTGAAGCTACTTTTGGTAGTTGAATAAATGTACAAATTATTTAAATAAAAAAATATATTGTTACAAATATATTTTAATAAATAAATATGATCATTTATTATTATTGATTATATAATTATTATTATTTAGTTTTATTTATTTAGGATAAATACCTCCATCTATTAAAGAACAAATTTAAAATATAAAAAGAATATTGTATATATTACTCAATTAATTGTAATAGATGGAAATATTTTATAAATATATTCAATTGAAAATATTATGCACTGTACACAGACAAATATTATGTTAACCAAACTTTTATTCAGCAATCGATTAGAAATTAGATTTTGAAGGTTACGTTCAAAATCAATTAAAAATTATTTTTTTGTATATAATAGAAATAAAAAGGTTAACCTATATAGTAATATTTAGAGTTATATTAAAATAAACTATTGAAATAAAAATCCCACCTAAAGAATAGCAAATTTTAAATATAGAATTTAATCAGAGATACACCAATGCTAGACTTCTCCACATGAATCCATAACAAATACAGATATTTTGTGTGAAAGTGTGATTTTATCAACCAATATCAATTATTGATAGATGTAATATTTTATATAATATATAAATTATTAATAAAAAATAATATAAATCTGTTGTTTTTGAGCGTATAATTTGAGAGAATCATTTGTGGAATTGAAATTTTGCTGTTAAAGCTCTACTGCCCATAATACAAATTTATTTTGGTTTGAGAAGAAGCTAAAAGAAAAAGAGTCAGCTTTGTGGACAGCAGAACAAAACGTCTTATCACGAGACAAAGTGATCAATGAACTGAGGCTCCGCCTACCAGCTGCTGCGGAAAGAGAAAGGCTCCTGGCCGATCTGAGCAAACACGAGGACCCCGAAAACCAGCACGCCCTGAAGATCGCCCACCAGACCATTAGCAACCTTCAGGACCGCCTGAATCAGAAAGAAGAGGTTCTCAGGAAGTACCAGAACCTGTTAGCAGAGGCAAGACAGGTAACTTCTGCTAGCTTTTAATATTGATGATACATATAAAAGCATTAATTATTTGAAAAGCACAACATGAGCTTATATTGAAAAATGTTTTTTTAGGAGCAGGAGGACATCACCAAAAGAAATGCAGAAGAGATCCGGACACTGCATCAGAAACTCGACGTCTATGTGGACACGTCACTAGAGCGCTTTAAACAGACTACTCTGGTACTCCTTATCATAAAGTTCTATCTGTTCTGTATCACAGAACTGTTGAATGAACATTTTCCTTTATCCTTCAGGAGCTGATGAAGAAACCCACCATCAATGTCCCGACCTCAAAGCACCTCTTGCAATTGGCAGAAATGGAACAGACGGTGGCAGAGCAAGACAATTCTCTTTCCTCTTTGACACATAAGCTGAAAGCTGTCACGGCAGAGCTGGACCACCAGAAACAGGTGTCAGCCGCACAGGCTATGGAGCATGCCGCAAAAACAGCTAGGTAAGCCAAAATACTCATGAATGATCTTTTATGACAAAGAACAAGTTTTCATCAAAGGTTTTAAATCTAAGACTGGAGGAACGGTATGCTACCCAAGCGAAAGGTCTGTCACAGGAGGCTGAAGATCAGAGAGTTCAGCTCGCGCAGATGGAGAAGGAGCTTCAGCATCTCCGCACCGAACTACAGGCTCAGAAAGAGGCCAATGTCCGGTCACCATCCAACACCATGAAAAACCTGGTCGAACGAATGAAGACTCAGATGGCCCTCAAAGAGAAACAACTAAAGGTACAATGGATCAAGTTTTAAAGGGATTGTTGACCTCAAAATAAAAACTATCACCACTTACCAAACTTGTATGCATTTCTTTGTTTTGATGAACACGGAGAAAGATATTTGGAAGAATGCTTATAATAGCTCTTGGACCGCATTTTCTACAACAGTAGGAAATACTACTAATTTAGTTATTTTGAAATATGTAGGACAGCAAACAGATCTGGGTTTACAATTGTAATTTTTGGTACTTTGGGATGGGTTCTAAGAACTGTTTGGTTACAAACATTCCAAGTATTTACTTTCATCACAGTATAAGGGATACATTGGGGACAGAATTCTGATTTTTGGATGACCTATCCCTTTAAAAAAATAAACATTCTGTGATGTCTTGCCCCATCCATAATGGAATCATCTGATTCCTCATTCTTAGGCTCTTAGTAAAGCTCTCTTGGAACTTCGTGCAGAGTTGACATCTCAAGCCGAACAGCAGATCATCGCCAACGCTGCTAAGAAAGAAGAAAACCTCAATGTTCAGCAGATTGTCGACAAGCAGACCAAGGACCTAAAGGTAAAATAATTCTGTAATTCAACAAATTTCAGAATAAAACAGAATTGATTAGATTAATTTCATCATCAGTCACGGATGGAGGACCTCAACGAAGATCTCCAGACAGCCAAAGATGCAGTACGCTCAGCAAAGGCCAGAGAAAACTCACTAAAGGTTGAAATAGAGACTTTAAATAAAGATCTTCAGAAAAGCCAGAAGTCTCAGAAGAAGCTACAGAATGAAAAAGATTCCCTGGAGGATGAACTAAATGAGCTAAAGAAGAAGATTCAGAGGCTAAGCAGTGGCCTACAGGTCAGTTGAGTTCTTCATTCACGGCCGCTTGCGTCATATCCAGTTAAGGTCACTATATTTACATCAGACTGTTCAATTAGAATCTTCTAATTGGCCAGACAAAAGTTCGGGTGGTACGTCAGCAGCCCTTCACCATGAGAATGAAATAATTCTGTCCAGTGTCTTCTTGAACAGAGCTCTTCTTTCATGACAGTGAATACGTCTAGACACTATTGTGCAGCGTCTCTCTTATCAGAGTTCATGGCCCTTGGGAAGAAATTAGATGAAGTGGAATTATATATTCGTTTGCAAAGTCCTCTCGGTTAAAGGAACAATTGTGCCCATTTAGACAAATATTGAGCAATTTTCAATAATACTATACAATGTTTACACATATTATAAATATAATATATTACAAAAGCAATAGTGATATGTCATAAAGCTTACAAGTACAACCTCATATCATTTCAAACCGGTATCACTTTATTTGTTCTGGAAAAAACAGAAGATATTTTGGTGGTAAGAGAATTATTCTTGTAAACAGAAGGTTGTGGGCACGAATCCCAGTGCCAGCAGACAATGACTGAAGTGTCCTTGAGCAAGGGACCTTGTCCCTGTTTACTTTGCAGTGATAATTGGCAACTGCATAATACTGTAAGTCGCTTTGGATTAAGGCATCTGCCAAATGAATAAATGTACATGTAAATTTTGTATAATGCAAAAAACTTTGGCCCCTTTTGAACCACACATTTCTTAAACTATCTTCCTTCGTGTTCTACAGAAGAAAGAGTCAAATACAAGTTTTGAATGAAATGGGGAGGGGGGGTCAAACTTTTGACTCTTAATATGAAAAATCAGCTGATTTTATGTTGCCAAATAACTGGCTCCTGTTGATTTTAAGCTCTAAGTATGTCCAGGATTACATAGTATAATGTTAAATATATTAAATTGCATGTTACAGAAATATTATTACATGAAAATAAAGTTAAACATTTTTCATTTGATTCACTTAACAATATATTCCTCTAATCGAACAAATTATTATTTCTATTTATTAACAGAAAATGAAAACTAGAGAAACAGGTTACGATATCAGAAAAACTGTTCTCATGTCTCAAATACTGCAAAGTAAACAAGTTGATATTTTTATATTTTAGACTCTTTCAAGCAAAACAACAGTAATATCTGTATGTGTATTTTAGAAAAGTGAAACAAACATTTTTTATGTGACAACCCCAGGTTTTATCACAGGTTTCATGTTTCTTATCATGCTATCAGTTTTACACATTGTTGTTAGATAACTTCTGTGGCATTTTTTGCTAAAATTCAACAAACACTGCACTGGAATGAATAATACATCTAGAAATGTTGATCAAATGACATTTTAATTGGTCTCTTAATGTTTCTGTCCTGTAATGTGTACAATTGTTAGTCTTTTTTGTATCATTATGACTTACCAAGGACAGTGTTGAGACATTTGACATTTATGACCAGTATAATTTGTATTACAAAAAAAACAAAGAATGATCTTTATTGTGCCTAGGCTCAAGTTGAGAGTGACGTTCCCACAGTAGGAGCTCTTCAGAAGAAGATCCGTAAGTTAGAACAAGAGCTGGACAGGAAGAGCATCTCAGAGCCCATAGAGAGAAAAAGCACCATGAAGGAGGACAAGGTTACAGAATTTAAGATCTTTGGTCCATTCAAATCTCTTGTCTTTGTTCAGGTTTGACATTGTTATCTGTTCAGTGTTTGATTGCATGTGTTTTTGTACTTCTTACTGCAGTCCACTAAAGAAGAAATACTACGATGGGAGGAGGGTAAAAAGTGGCAGGGCAGAATAGAAAAGGTGCGGAATGTTCTTAAAGAAAAAGAAAAGGAAGTGGATTCTCTGTCTAAGCAGTTAACAACCATCAAGGAGCTTTACAACAGGTCAAAACCATACAAATTATTTAGTAAGGAACGAATTTTCAGGATGAAATCCTAAATATATGTAAAAACGTTAAAGGTTGGAGCAGGAGAAGCTGAGTCTGCAGAAAAAAATGAAAACCAAAGCAGTGACCGCAGACCAGGTGATCGGGGCAAAGACGCTGGAGGCTGACCGAGAGATCGAGAGTCTGAAGAGAAGAAACTCTGAACTGGAACAACACATCAAAATGATCAGGTATAGAAGAACTGTCATGCCATGTTTTCAGCAATGAAAAATAGAGCAGGAAGCAAACAAATATTTTTGTTGTAGGCAACAGCAAGCTTTACCCCGTGATGCCGCAATGGATGACATCATCATTAGAAATCAATATCTTGAAGAAAAACTTCTCTCTCTTGAGAGCCAACTGTCTAAAGAGCCTCTATCAAGACCATCTGTAAGTGCCGCTCCATTTTCATGCAAACACAACTTTTCCCACATGTCTGGTTACAGAATTTATTCTTTCCTTCAACCAAATTCTTTCCTCCTCTTCTTTGATCATGAAGAACAAACGGTTGGCATTACAATCTCATCTGAGTTGCTCTTCAAACGTTAATTCTATGACTTTTGAAGTTAGTGAAGCTGAAGAACCTCTTTCTCCAGGTAACACAAATCCAGAATCAAAAGATACAGAATCTGAAATGGCAGAAAGTACAAAAATAGGTGAAAGAACAACAAATGTGATTGGGCAGTTAATTTACATTGAAAAAAGTTTTGAAGATGTTGAATCAGAAGATCTTGTAAATGCTGACAAAGGCGAACAGGGAGATGAAACTCAACACGAGAGTTCTGCTGATGAGAAAACGGATGAGACTGAAAGTGGACAAGAGGATGGAGACAAAGCTGTTAACGAATGCAGTCAGGACGAAATGATACAAACTGAAAAGCCTGAAAAGGAAAAAACAGAAGGAGACCAAGAGCAACTGGAAGAAGACCGACATAAAAAACAGAAGAATCAAGATGAGTCTGAAGAACAAGACAATGAGATGCCTGAAGGTGAGCCAAGCCAAGATCTGAAGACATCAGCACATTCTGAAGGGCTCAAAGAGGAAGAATCACTAACCAGTGAGAGGATAATTGATAGAAAGTCTGAGGAACATAAAATGGAAGAGGAAACCACAGTCAACACTGAACCAAGTGAAGAGTTTGAGGTTAAGGAGTTGAACTTATTCAAAGATGAATCAGAGGTTGCTGTTCCTCATTCCAAGAAGCACAGCAAAACAGAAGCTCATAAACCTTACAAGGTACAAATTATCTGTAGTTCCTGTGGAATCTCTGCTGTTAAGCTTCCAGTTGCCCATCCTATAGCTGTGTTGGCTTTCACCCTTCCCGAGACAGAACCGTGTCTGTGCTGCTTGTTAAATCACCTTTATTCTTCATAAACACTTGTCAAAATAACTATGATCTTCTTTTAAACAGGTTTTGTCTTTGTTGATTTCTTGTGTATGATGTTGTTGTTTTTATCATTGCTCCAGACGTCAGGCAGAGGTTCAGGTACCCCGTCCCAAAGAGAACATGAGCTCCAGAAGGAGAACCTCAAGCTGTCTACAGAGAACATTGAGCTTCGCTTTCAACTGGAGCAAGCAAATAAAGACCTACCCAGACTCAAAGTACAAATCTTCCTTTTATTATATTGCTATTATTATATTGATGATGTTATGTTAAATATGTACTGCTTTCTGTTATTAAAGGATCAAGTGTCTGATCTTAAAGAGATGTGTGATGTTTTAAAGAAGGAGAAAGCTGAGGTTGAAAGAAAGCTTGCTCATATTCGTGGGGTACGTTATATCGTCTTGACCATCTTATAACCTTGAACCTAAACCTCCTTTATTCAATTATTTGGATCTTCGTGTACAGTCTGGACGCAGCGGGAAAACTGTACCTGAGCTGGAGAAGACCATCGGACTAATGAAGAAGGTGGTGGAGAAAGTACAGAGAGAGAATGAGAGTTTGAAAAAAGCATCAGGAACCAACTTTCAAGAGCAGTTTACCACTTTGGAACAGGACCATGAGAAACTTAAGGTTTGTTTTGGGAAATCTTTCTGCAAATAGAATTTGTATTTGGGACAAACTGAATAAGAGATTTAGCATGTATTTACACTTAACTTGTCTTTTTTGTTAAAGTCGGAATATGAAAAGATGAAAAGAAAACAAGAGGAACAGCTGAGTTCGAGACTGGAGTCAAAAACTAAAGGAATGGAGAAAATCATTATGGAAAATGAGCGCCTACGTAGAGATATTAAAAAGGTTTTTATATCATTTTCTTTACCACCATACCACTGATGTATAGTTTTATAATATAATTTAACCAAATATTTTTGCCAAATTGAAGGAAACAGAGAATGCAGAGAAGCTGAGGGTTACAAAAGCAAGCCTTGAGGTAACCAACGAGAAGTTGCGGGCTGAGCTTGAGGACACCAATCAGAAGCTTTTATTCGCCCTGTCAAAGGGGGCAGATAACAAGACCTGGAAGTCTTCTGTGGTCACAAGGTACACTAAAACACTCATTCTGATAAAAAAAAAATAAGTCTTGATCATGCAAGTTCTTATGTGGCTTTGTTCTCAAAAGACTCTTTGAGAATAAGATGAAAGAACTGGAAAATGAAATCTCTAAGAAAAACTCAACGATATCTGAGCTGAAAGGGCAACTGAAAGAAGCGAACGAGAAACAGCAATCTACACAAAATACCATCATCCAGTTGAAGGAGCAAGTAAGATGTTCTTTTTCATTTTTTCACTTAAATCATAAAAGTCTGGCTTTATCATTGAATTTTGATTCAATGATACCAGGTGGATCTCCTAAAAAACTTTCCCATAGAGGCTACAAGTGATGAAGGTCTTGCCAAAGAATATCAGTTAATGAGGTAAATTACTGTATATTAGAGAATATACAGTAAATATTCTCAAGAAGACAATTCTCATCATGCCACATTTTTCATATAGATTGGCCCATAAACAGCTTGAGAGGGACAAAGCTCAACTTCTTCGTCAGATCCAAAGATACGATGAGCAGTTCGGAACCAGCCGGACAGGGCCAGGTAAGATCATTGTTTTTTTATTTAAATATGCTTCTTGTATCTACATTCTGTGATTTTAAAGTCCTGTCCGCTGTATCTAGGATACAATGAGCTCCAGGAGCAGATTAAAACAGTACAAAACGAAAAAAAGAAGTTACAGGTACAGTAGGGTCACCTTGAGGAACATTTCACTAATCTTCGATGTTAGTTTTATAATATCATGTTTTCTGTTTGAAGGATGAAGTGAGAAGGCTGACTAGAGAGCTGGAAAACTTCGACCCGACTTTTTTTGAAGAACTCGAAGATCTTAAGTTTAACTACAACCTGGAGCTGAAAAAAAATATTGTGCTTGAGGAGCAGTTGAAAAAACTGTCGGATCATTTTGGGGTGGCCGTCGAAATTCCAGTAGATGTGTCTATTAGTTGACAGGCATTAGTTTATGGACAGAGACGATAACATTAGCTGTACATTTAATTGTTACTGTATATTAGAATCAATATGTACATTGATAAATTCAACATGTTTTTAATTCTTAGGTTGTTTTATATAAGTAGGTACATGTATTTTTTGTGAAATATTCACTCTTTTGTATAACTTTAGATATACAATATTTGTGATTTTTGGACTAATTAGTAATGTATCTATTTACATTAAACTAAAAGTTTGCCTTTTACATCAAAACAAAAAATTGGCTTAAATTCAAACAGTCCTGGCAATGGAACGGTTTACTTGGGTAACATACTTAAATAATAATGAAGAATTGAATGAAGAAAAAGGTGCAAAATTGGTAAAGCAATCACAGCATTATGTCATGTCACATTAGGTACTTATGGAAAGATATGAAGATGTTTGGACCTCTATTCACAATATTACTTGAAGTTTAATCCATGTTGAACCAATGAGGAACTAGGTAGGAATGAAGTTCTATCTAGAGGCTCAAGGTTCAAACTGGATGTCCCGTATAGAGCTAAAGCAATGCCCATTTATCCTGGAGAAAAATTTAAGTAAATCTTTCTCTGAAACATCTGAATTAAACTGTGTTGTGTCTACATGGATGACCACAGGTCTGGTGTTCAGGAAAGTGTCAGCGACAGGCCATTTTAGACCAAGGTGATGCCGATGTATCTGACGGAGAAAGATTATTTATATTAAAATATATTTATTAATCAAATAATTGATGATTTAATCTGCATGATAATTTAAGTTATTAAAGAATATTTTTATATTTACCTTTATAAGTGTCCCATCACTGCAGTGCCAAACAATTCCTTCCACACGACCATCTTGACATTCCTGAAACCAAGATTGCAGCTGCTGGAATTCCACTAAAGGAGGGTTTCTGATCTTTAAGATCCCGTGGGGTATCAGAACATGAACCGGGTGTTTTTTACTTCCCAAACCTGCAGAATTCCACAATGACAATTTGCGAGCCCAAACATAAATACATTGATAGTACCTTCTCTTCATTTAAAAAGAAAAGGATTGTTCGCTTTAAAATACAAATTCTGCCTCACCTTTAAATTGTTTTAAATCTGTATACACTTAATTTTTTTAATAACACAAAGGAATATACTTTGAAGAATGCTTGTAACCAAACAATTCTTAGGCCCAACTGACCACTATAGTAGAAAAAACACACAAAATTAGATATTTTAATGAATGTAGGACAACAAAAAGTTCTTAAGGTACTTTGAGTAGTATTTTTATTTTTCCTACTTTAGTACTCTGTGGGGTCCAAGAATGGTTTGGTTAAGATCATTCATCCAAATATCTTTCTCTGGGTTCAACAGAACAAATAAATGTATACAGATTAGGAACAACTAAAGAGTGAGTAATTCATGACAAATTTTCATTTTGTGTGAACTATTTCCAACACAGTAACACGTACCATATGGATTTCCGTTAACATTGGTGCCAATGAGCTCTAAGGTTTGCTCCATGAGGTCTGCCAAAGGGACGCTGACAATCTCAAGCAATCCTTCACCTTCCTCTTGTTCCTTCAAGACAAGTGCGACACCGGCGGGATAGTTCACCACAGACGCGTGCCAGCAGTACTGTTTGTTGGTACAGTCAACAGGAACCCACCCTTCATGACAAAAGGATATAACCATAATATTTATGTTTGTTTCTGTTTACTTTTTTATTAAAGAAATCTATATTTCTAATGCAAAATATATTAAAAATATATCCTTTATTTTAACTCATTCATATACCTTCACATAACCACTAGAGGTCACCACTTTTCAACATTGAGTTCACAGACATACAGAGATGCCACATGAACTGACTGCTGAATTGTAAATGAAGGTTTGTAATAGACCATAACCAATAGAAGAAAAAAATCCAATTAAAATAATATATTAGACCCACAAGTTTATTTTTTTCTTGTTTGATTGTCGCATACAAGTACTCGAGTTCATGTGCCCATCCCTAATAACAACATCATCGGATGTATCCGTTTTACTGGGAAATAGAGGGAAAAGAGACATCAGCTGACCTGGAATGTGCCCGTGTTCATCTGGCACCGGATGACCATTATAATGCTGAACTTTGTGAGCTGGGATCCATGACTCGGGTACTTCCCTGAAATCTTCCTCTACGTTCCACACAAAACCTGATTTATGACAAAATATTTTTTTAACGAGGTTGGTTACATATTTGACACAATCCTACAGCACTTCACTATTTATCTGTAAGTAGTGTCAGAAAAGTATGACATTATATCAGGGAACACAAATAAAGTACAGATATGATATACACCATTGGTAAAATGTTTTGGGAATTTTTTTCACATTTTACAACAATAATAAATCATCAAAATTATCAAATAAAAGTGAACTAAGGGAATTATTTTATAAATTTAAATAAATAAATAAATAAATCATGCTATATTTGATCTTCAGTGTATTTACTAATTGACTCGAATTTGCAGACCGTTTTCTTGGCGTTTTCTCGTCAAGTAGGTTCTGAAGTACTCAACCTGACATGCTCTTTAAAGGATGTTAGTATTGGCTGTTCTTTACACAGTGTTCTGTCAAAGTCACCCATTTAAAAAAAAAATGTATTTTATAAAATGTTATGTCATGCAAAAAAACTATTTGTTTGGTTAATTAAATTGATATATCTTAAACTAATAACAGGCCTAATTAAAAAAACATTTCACTCAATTTTCCAAAACCTTTGGACCAGTATTGTCGCTTTAATGCCACGGAAAAGGTTTTAATAGATACATGTAAATGTGGCACAAGGATAAATAGCTTACATTAAAAAATGAGACTGAATATACCTTTACAAGTCTTTTGAGAAACCTGATACTTTTTGAATTTCTTGTCCGCTTGCTTGGTGGGTTTCCGATCTAAGCGGGCCCAGAGATACGGTTCTCCTTCAAAGACCAAACATCAGATATTTTAACTGCAACAAATCATGTTAAGTCGAATTGGAATAATAAAGGATTGCCTGGGTGATTATGGGATGTTCTTTCTGATATCTTACCCCTGTACTCCGTGACATAACAGCATGTCCCATCTATCTTTTCTGTTGCAGTTGCGCAGTGAATATCGGACTCAAGAGCCACGGGGTTCAGGGTCTCAGTGGCGACGACTTGAAACTGCTGAATATAAAAATCATAAATAACCTTATTTGCACGAATCATGTTTTAAAACATAAGCTTTAACAACACTAATAGTGCTCTGTCTCCATCTTCAAACAATGCCTTAGAAAGAATCTTTTCCATTCGCACCTAACCCACAAATAAACCTAATTTGCCATCCTCACTTTTATATAAAAAATTTAAAATAAAGTATTTCCCTCGGCACGTATGTTGTGTTTTTCTTACTAGGACTGGCATTAATTTCACTTACGATTGCTTTGTTCCCTCTTGTTCTAAATGCTTCTTTGTAAACCTTCTTTTGTAAGTCGCTTTGGATGAAAGCGTCAGCTAAATGAATACGTGTAAATGTAAATGTAAATGCTATGATGCACTCAAAAAATGTATTGACTCAAGTTAAAGACGTGACATTTTGTGTTATAGACATGACATTAAAACCATTTTAGAATGTAATTGTAACTGGTAAACTGAACCAACTTCTAGCTTACAAAACCCTTGATGATAGAGTTTAAACATCAGAGATATATCAGTCTCCATTAGTTTTAAATAAACCTGCGTAATGGATGGGACAAAAAATGGACACCAATTTTGGAGACAACAAACTTCTAAAGTGTGAATCTGGGAAACCATGACCAAGAGAGGCAGAACCATGACCGATTGTTCACCAAAAAGTTAAATTCAAACATAAATCACTCAAGCTCAAGTTGCTCCAAACCCATGTGAAAGCTTTGCCCAGTCAAACACAGAGGGAGCTATTTAGAAGAATGTGCTCAACAGAGACTTTTGCTGTCTCAGTCGCGAACATTCTTCTAAATATCTTCCTTTGTGTTTAACATAGACAATCATACTTCTAATTTAGGCGAATTAAAATGTTCAAACCAGAATGAAAAATAGCCACCAAATGGCCAAGAGATGGCTCTTTATAGAATATTTTTTAAAATTTGTAAAAATTTAAAATATAAAATTTGTTTTTGTTGTCTGTTTATGAGCAAAATGTATGGATGTGACAAACCCTCAAATATCCCTAACTTTACTATGAACAATTATGTAATAAAAATAAAAAATGCTCTTTATTTCAGAGACACCATAGGGATATTTGAATAATATAAAATAATAAAGTACCAGAAATAAAAATGATGACTCTGCAACTGTCTCCAGCACACATGCATCATATTAATCTGCATGATGTCATTTGGCACGTGTTTTTATTACTGACGTGTAAAAGCTCTTGCTGGTTATTTTAAGTGTTTAATAAATGTGTTCACACCAACCTGACACTCGTGTTTTCTGGACGGTTCGTCTTTGACATCTGTC
Source organism: Triplophysa yarkandensis (assembly GCA_033220385.1). Lineage (NCBI taxonomy): Eukaryota > Metazoa > Chordata > Actinopteri > Cypriniformes > Nemacheilidae > Triplophysa > Triplophysa yarkandensis. The sequence continues at coordinate 9,351,727 of CM065677.1, read as the reverse complement.
AGAAAAGCGCAGGGAATTTTCTGCTGCACTGAGCCCAGGCGTCTCATTATTAATGCTGTTAATTAATAATATTCTTCATTCATTATCAATGGCACTTCACCTTAAGCAGAAGAGAAGTCGCCATGCTGTCAGTCGTGTTATCTCTTCTGACTGTGTCGGGCAGTGTCAGAGCTCTTTGTTGCCACCTGATGGCAGGGAGTGACGTCACAATTGAACTCTTTAAGAATAAAGTTTGTGTTTACATAATATATCTATTAACTGCTCAATTATAAACGTATACATTTATCTATAGGACGTGAATGTGTATTTTTATTAAAAAAAATATTGTATTTAGATTTATGAAAACAAAAATATTTGTGCATAATTCCGTAATATTCTCCCAAATTATTCTGGATGCAATAAATCCACCTGATTTTTATGCGTTAAGCGGTTTGACTTAATTTCAAATAATAAAATAGAGAAGTGTTCTAATTTAATATTCTAATTTCATTACAAATATGATATTCATCCATCTAGGTATTAAAAATGTATGTGAAAGGAAGGATGTATGATATAATATTATGAATAAGATGGTAAAGCTTTTCTGATAGTCTTTAATAAAACTGAGCACCAAACTTTAGTGACTTTCTCTTAGTTTCTTTCACAACTTATAATTTTACAATACTGATAAATATTTAATGAAAGTAGAAACAATATGCAATTGTAATATGTAATATTAATATTTTTTTGCTTTTCTTTCCTGTTACAAAAATAAACAGACCTAAAGACAGATATAGTAAAAAAAACAATTTAATATACTTTATCAGTATTGGTGTCATCATATTCAGTAATGGCTCAGTATTCTCATTAAATATGTGAATCACAAATGCCTTTAAAATAACTCTTTAAGCCTAACAGGTAGATATTTACACATGCCTTTACCTATTACATTTATACAATACGTACCACATAACTTTTTTATGGCTAGATAACAGCTGATCCAGGTAGACGAAAAGCATCTCACCAAGGGCGAAACGCAAAGCTCCAGAGGTATCAACCACACCAGAGAAGGTCTCAACAAAGCACCAGTTAATTTGTACAACGGCGCTGCAGTCTAATGTGATGCCGGACGCTATTTAATATCTCCATCAGGCTTCATGCTGAAAGGCTCCAGGCGCTCACTTTCAGGAAGAAGGTTATTGAGACGCTCCATCAGTGGTATCGTCTGGTCAATGCCCATCTGGATGCGCCTCAGTATCATGGACATCTCATTGACCTTTTGGATCTGTTCAGCATACTTGGCGTAACGTTTTTGTCTCTCCTGCATGATGCTGAAAAGCGCTTCCACTGAAAGATCCATCTGTGGGGAGGTCACAGAGTGAACAAAAGCACAGGTTAGTATTCGATTGTATTCTAAATATCTTCTTGGAAGAAAGTCTTGGAATGTCAATAGGGTAAGTAAATGATAACAGAATATTACTTTAAAGTCAGCTTTTAAAATACCTCTTTTATCCTTTTGACAAGTGCGTTCTGGTCAAAGGCAACGGCCTCGGCACACTGGTGTAAATGATCTTGATATCGGACACACAGCTGTAATACCTGTGAAGAATCTAGCTTTTCTAAACAAACAGTGCTGGGCGAAGTTTGTCCGCTAAGTACACCTGAGGATAAAAAACAATGCCATATTAAATGTCACAATATTCTCAACATACAATTTAATTCAGGCATCTGTTCCCCTAAAAACTGTGACAACACCTGAATTAAACAAGCTCTCTCGCCATTAGCACTCACTTCTTTTCATGCCATGCTCTGTACCTTTTAGGAGAGGCTGAAAGGTTGGAATTTCTTGTAGCTTTATGACATCTGGATCATTATGGATGTTTCGTAATGACGGAGTTCCTTGAGCCACAACTACTATGTCATCCATTTTGGCTCTATGCTTTGCTGGAGAAGGTACAACTGAAACAACAACAGGAAGACATTTCATCCAAACAGCATTTCAACATTATACATGAATAAAGTGTTTAATTGAAATAAACTTGTGTAGTATTTGTAGGGATATGACAAGCAGTACCTGAAGTACTGAAGTCTGAATGCTTGTGTTCAGCATCTCCACTCTGTTCAGCACCCATGCTTACTGGATTTCTCAATAAACAAACCTTTAAAACAAAAAACACAACACACATACAATCAATAATTTACATATTTACTTATAATGCACAGACACTGTGCTAATATAGCCACACATCTGTGAACATCTCACAAAATCGTAAACCAGACCTTGATTTTAGTGTTTGAGCTGTTTAGTTGTGTTCTTTAATCCGAAATTGATGTGTAGACAGAGCTGTTTTGCATTGTTAGTGAAATTGCAAGATGCTAAATAGCAACAATGTTATTCACGCACATAATAAAGCTTCATCATTTATGGAAAAAGACAGGCATCCGGTTTGATGACAAAGGGCGCATGATGATGACGCAATCGGTTTGTTGACATGTGACCATAGACTGACGCATGCAGTTTGCCCACATTTGTATGAGGTCTTGAAAAATAGTAATAGTAATAGTAATAATAATAGTAATAGTAATAATAATAGTAATAATAATAGTAATAGTAATAATAATAATAATAATAATAATAATAATAATAATAATAATAATAATAATAATAATAATAATAATAATAATAATAATCATAATAATCATAATAATCATAATAACAATAATTATAAAAGTTATAGTGATAATATTACAGTTAATAATAACAATAACAATAATAATAATAATAATAAAAATAATAATAATCATAATCATAATAATCATAATAGTCATAATAACAATAATTATAAAAGTTATAGTGATAATATTACAGTTAATAATAACAATAATAATAATAATAATAATAATAATAATAGTAATAATAATCATAATAATCATAATAATCATAATAATCATAATAACAATAATTATAAAAGTTATAGTGATAATATTACAGTTAATAATAACAATAATAATAATAATAATAATAATAATAATAATAATAATAACAATAATAATAATAATAGTAATAATAATAACAATAATAATAATATTAATAATAATAATAATGATAATAATGATAATAATAATAATAATAATAATAATTATAATCATAATAATAATAAAACTAATAATAATAATAATAATAATAATAATAATCATCATAATAATCATAATAATCATAATAACAATAATTATAAAAGTTATAGTGATAATATTACAGTTAATAATAACAATAACAATAATAATAATAATAATAAAAATAATAATAATAATAATCATAATAATCATAATAGTCATAATAACAATAATTATAAAAGTTATAGTGATAATATTACAGTTAATAATAACAATAATAATAATAATAATAATAATAATAATAATAGTAATAATAATCATAATAATCATAATAATCATAATAATCATAATAACAATAATTATAAAAGTTATAGTGATAATATTACAGTTAATAATAACAACAATAATAATAATAATAATAATAATAATAATAATAATAATAACAATAATAATAATAATAGTAATAATAATAACAATAATAATAATATTAATAATAATAATAATGATAATAATGATAATAATAATAATAATAATAATAATTATAATCATAATAATCATAATAATCATAATAATCATAATAACAATAATTATAAAAGTTATAGTGATAATATTACAGTTAATAATAACAATATTAATAATAATAATAATAATAATCGTAATTATGATAATAATAATAATAATAATAATAATAATAATTATTATTATTATTATTATTATTATTATTATTATTATTATAAAGTGACTTCCGCATGTGCACGCCTTTTATAGACATATGTATATGCAAACATACTAAATTGTATTTAAGTAAATAAACAAGTACTTTTAAACAATATAATTGGTCTCAAATTACGATAAACATTTAAATTAAACGCATTTTGTCTTAAAGAACAGAAAGAAATGGCAGATATTAAGAAAATATATATTTATTTTAATTATCAACATCATGTACAGATTAAGCAAAGAAGCCTCCAGGAAGAACTTCAATTTAATGTCAATATATGCTTTGTGTGTGTACTGGGGCCAAAATAAATAGATTTTTTAAATTTATTTTTAGTAAAGTGTTTATGTTAAAAAGTAGCAAAATGATACATCACATTAATAATGATCATTTGTGAAACAGAGACGTGAATCTGTTTTGAACATGTCACAAAAGAATACATGACATGTTAAAGCAAGACATTATGGATATAATTTAACATTGATTTAGTCAGTCACTTACATTTTAATCCTTAAATAAATAAAGAAACATTAATGAAAGACCATGCGTCAAGTTAATGATATTAAAAAACACAATCTAATAAAGAATTTTTCAGGTTTCAGAGAGTATAAAATGGACAATATATACCACACAGTCAAACACAAAAAAGAAGAATATATATATATATATATATATATATATATATATATATATATATATATATATATATATATATCGCACATTTTTAAAAAGTGTGAATATTTTTAAAGTGCCTTTTGCTTTAGAGAAAATCTAATTGAATCAACATAAAATTAAACTTCTTTTTCAAAATAAAATTAAACAATTGATTTTATCAGAAAATGAATGTTTGTATATATGAAATTTTGCTAACACAAGGATCAGGTTGACTTTATAAATACAGTTCTCCTTACGATCGACTTTTAACCCTCTAAAACACAGAAAAGTACAACTTTATTAATGTTTCCAACACAAAATAAAATCATCATTTACATTCTACACAATAAAGTCAAAGACATTTTCCCAATTAGTTTTTTCATTTATTCAGTACCAAAATAAATAATAAAATAGATAAACATAAATAAAGTTTCAAGGCAGCTAAACTTAATAAACTTGACAAGCAAATGATTTGCTGGGTAGATCCTATGTAGAAGTTTAAATGACACATCCTTTATTTTATGATTATTGATTACATTTTCCCAAATAATATCAAGTGTGTATCAGTCCCAGAACATGTGATAAAAAATAATATTACATTTTATTGCAGAAATAAAATCTGCATGACACAATGTAGCAACAAGCAACATGCTGGACTGATTCCCGCCCCTTACTGAGCTCATCAACTACATCCATGGACGCCTAAAACCAGTTTGATTGGCTGTCCTGCGTGTCAATCATGCCTCCGCGAAAAGTAACCTCTATTCTGATTGGCCACAAGATGTGCGCTTATGTATCCGAGGCTCCCATTGGTGGAAAATATAGGTTAGTGGTCCGACCGTCACTCGACGGAAAGAAAAGTAGGTCAGCGACTGATTTCGTTTATGTCACAGTTGTTCCCCGACCGGACGTCAGGTTGCCGAATAAAAGTGTGATGTTAAGCTGTTCCTCCGTAAGTATGACGATCTGGTTTTGAACATTAATACGCATGGCGTTGATGGAAGGTTTTGTTTGTGTCCCCTAGCACATCGGTGACAGTAGGAGGGGCATAAGTGACATTTCTCGGCTTATAAACGTCACAACAGGATTGATTGATGACAGAAGTCGTGGATTATAACCGAAGGAAATGTGTGACAGACATCCACAGCCATCATCGAGATGAGGTTTAAAGGCTGCTTCCCCTTTAAGAGCTGTAGTGGGCTTTACAGTGTGGGATGCTCACTTTTAAGTGTGCCACCCCCAGATCAAGGGTTCGAGTACTTGAGTGCATACATGTATATAGCATGAGCCTGACATACATGTCTGCATTCACATACCAATATCCACATTTTGGCTGATAACTCTTTTGTATTTGGAGGCCGATAGCCGATATATCTTTACATAAAGATATAAGATCTAAAGTTACTTTACATATCTATCACTTTTTTGTAGGTAAAATCTATTGCGTAACAAAATATTCAACATAAATAAAGTGATGATTAAACCGTATCAAGAATGAGAAATGGTTCAGCCCGCAGAAATTATACTTATATATCGGTCTTAAGATCTCGACCTCATTTTATTATTGGACCGATAACTATAATACTATAAATAGAATCTATTGGCCGATACCGATAAGGCTGCCGATATATCGCCCATCGCTAGATCTTCTACTGAAAGATGTTTATGATATAGAATGGATGTAAAACTCTTCTCTCAAAGACATTTATCTGTGTTTCTACACAGAAGATGTTTTCCACATCTTTAGTGGACCTCTTACAGGTGCTATCTTGGATTTGATATCTTCAGTTTCATCTGTAAGACATCTCAGACGTCTACATTCAGATGTCATATAAACCTTTTATAGATGTCTGAAAGATGTTTATAATATAGAATTGATGTAAAACTTTACTTTCAAAGACCTTTAGTGGTGTTTTTTACACAGCAGATGTTTTCCACATCTTTAGTGGACCTCTTACAGGTGCTATCTTGGATTTGATATCTGCAGTGTCATCTATAAGACATCTCTGAGACGTCTGCTGCTATGTAATCCTTTTATAGATGTCTGTAAGATGTTTATAGTATAGAATGGATGTAAAACTCTTCATTCAAAGACATTTAGCGGTGTTTCTATACAGCACATTTTTTCCAGATCTTTAGCAGATACGTACAGGTGCTATCATGGATCTGATGTCTGCATTTTCATTGGCAAGACATTGTTTGCTCCTCTGCCATACATCTCGGAGATGTCTGCTGCCATAAAGACCTCTAGGAGATGACTGAAAGATGTTTATGATTTCGAATGGGTGTAAGATGGCTCTTTCTAAGATGTTAAGCAGATGTGTTACACAGCAGATGTTCTCCAGATCTTTAGAAGATATGTTACAGACGTGTCCGGGCAATCGGGAAAGCTTGCATGCTGAAGCAAAGAAACCCAACCTTTTCAACAGACAAGTTAACAAGACGTGTCACACATTTGCTTACATTTGATTCATGACCTAGATATAATGAACAATTCTTTTCTTCCCAAGTCCTTTATATCGTGCTCCCAAATCATTGGAATTTTTATATAATGTTCACAATGCCTGATGGAGCTTTTGTTTTTTAGGCATTTCAAGTCCAACAAGTTGAATTACTCTTTCCATATTGTAAGATGGGTGTGTAGCGTATGACTGAAGTTTAACTGCATTCCAACTAATCTCTGTTGGGTTCTTGCCTCTTCCTTCTTCCAATTATGACAGCTCTCATATCTTTATTTTTTTTTCAAAATGACTTTTCTTTCTTATTGTCGTCAGGTGTTTTTTGCTTGTTTCTTCCCTCTGTTGCCTTTTAGACTCTCTAAAGTAAATTCCACTTATTCAAGAGTAGATCTAGGTGCAGTGATGGTAGTTGGTCAGATGACCAACATTTATTGTCCCTGTATATCCATTTATACTTTAGTCTAGCGGCCCCTTAAAAAGGTGTGCTTTGTAAAATGGTTGTGTGATTCATCCCACCGGTTGAAAGGTCACTCTCGCTCTTTGCAGAAAATCCCCTCTGAATAGCGCGGACTCCCGTTTCATTGACGTCAGATGAAGTGGGTCTTACAGCCCTTTTTGTTGCTGTTATCTAAATGTGGCCTAGATTGCGTGCTTTCCAATGGTTACCTGGCAACCGGCAACGGTCAATAATGGACCTCATTTCGAGAGTTTGTGGAGGTGTGAGAAGGGTTTTGGTTGTAGGCAGTTGAAGTAACAGAACACAAAGGAAGATATTTTGAAGAATATTGTAAACTAGCATCCATTCACTGATGTTTGGTTACCTACTTTTTTAAAATATATTCTTCTGTGTTCTGCGGATATTTTTAAAGTGCCTTTTGCTTTAGAGAAAATCTAATTGAATCAACATAAAATTAAACTTCTTTTTCAAAATAAAATTAAACAATTGATTTTATCAGAAAATGAATGTTTGTATATATGAAATTTTCCATTCACTGATGTTTGGTTACCTACTTTTTTAAAATATATTCTTCTGTGTTCTGCGGATATTTTTAAAGTGCCTTTTGCTTTAGAGAAAATCTAATTGAATCAACATAAAATTAAACTTCTTTTTCAAAATAAAATTAAACAATTGATTTTATCAGAAAATGAATGTTTGTATATACTTTTTTAAAATATATTCTTCTGTGTTCTGCGGAAGAAAGAAATGTTTGCCTTTGCCGGGTATCAATGCGCATCGAAAAAGTTAATAGATATTTATCCAAAGATCCTTCCAAGGGTTTCTAAATGCAGGTTGCCCTATTGGAACGATGGAAGCGAGAGCAAGTTGACTGCGTTTCTGAATATAGTTGAAAAACTATTCGATTTTTATAAATGCAAGTTTTTTTTTTCTTTTTTTCAGGATCCGGTCGCAGGTAGAAGGATATGCTTTGAACAATCTGCTTGACTGAAATTGTGAGGTGAGTGTTTCATCGTCAAACACATGGATAAGTAATAAAAGTATACACAGCTATAAAGATGTGATCGATGAATAAACAGTTTTTGTTTTTCAAAGATGATCTAATGGCAGACCAAAGAATGGACATTTCCTCCACGATGAACGAGTTCATTTCCCAGAGCTCCGCAGATCTCATCAGTAGTTCTATCGGCAGCTCCGGCATGGACTATAGCCGCAAGAGAAAGGGCAGTACTACAGAATATCAGTAAGTCACGACTATAGTGTTTATTACATTTTTAGTACATAATAAGTAAACAACCCAGTTTTATTTATTTAATATTAACAAAACAGCGCTTTGATCTTAGTAAGTCTTTTTTAAGTTTGACAGTAAACAAAAGACTTGATGAAAACATTGCTAGAATTATTAAGGTCTATTTCTATGTGTATATATATATATAATAATTTTTGTATCTTTTTTGTATTTAATAATAATAATAGTACTAGTAATAATATTTTGGTATGTATTTTATTGCTTGTTAAAATTTGTATTAATTAAATTTTTCTGTCTTACAGAATCGATGGCTTTTCATTTGAGTAAGTTGTTAACACATTAAATATGATAATAAATGCATGATGTTTTGCAAAATATTGTTTGTCATATACATTCACATCAGTCACTTACCTCATAAATTCACTTCCGCAGCGATAGCATGGACACAGACAAAGATAAGACACTGGGAAGGTAAATAAACATGTACAGTATTTAACACCATTACTATACATTTTACATATAGTATCAAGATTCATTTCTAAACATATAAATCATTTTCTCTTTACCCAGAGATGAACACCAGGGCCGGATCAAAAATGCCAGGTAAAGTCAAGGGATCAGTATGTGATCTTATTTGTCATATATGGGGATGCTATCTAAATAAATTCTTAATTCATCTGGTTTATGTACAGGGAAGCTCACAGTCAGATTGAGAAGAGACGCAGGGATAAAATGAACAGTTTTATAGATGAGCTGGCATCTTTAGTTCCAACCTGTAACGCCATGTCTCGCAAGTTGGACAAACTCACGGTGCTTCGAATGGCCGTCCAACATATGAAGACATTACGAGGTAAGAGTTGTCAATGCTGAATTTAAAACTAAACTCTGATGTGAAAATAATAGCTTGCATCTTTTCTTGCAGGTGCCTCAAACCCATACACAGAAGCAAACTACAAGCCAGCATTCTTGTCGGATGATGAATTAAAGCATTTAATTTTAAGGGTGTGTATCTTATCTAATCCAAAGATTTTATTATGTGGGTTATTTTAAAACTCTGTTTTTTTTTGTAGGCTGCAGATGGATTTCTTTTTGTTGTGGGATGTGATCGTGGAAAGATCCTTTTTGTCTCAGAATCGGTTTACAAAATTCTCAATTACACACAGGTGTGTTAAATATAGTCTTTGCGGTGTAAGTACTGTGTAAATCGAGATCAAAATTGACTGCTTTATCTTAAAATATCAGAATGATCTGATCGGTCAGAGTTTGTTTGACTACCTGCATCCGAAAGACATCGCCAAAGTAAAAGAGCAGCTGTCGTCTTCAGATACAGCACCACGGGAGCGACTCATTGATGCCAAAAGTAAATTCCCTTCCATTTATGTACTTCAAAATCAAACTTTAAAACTGATTGATTTTTATTTTTAAATAAAGCTGGTCTTCCGGTGAAGACGGACATCACTCCAGGCCCATCCAGACTGTGTTCAGGAGCACGTCGATCCTTCTTCTGTAGAATGAAATGCAACCGCCCATCAGTCAAAATGGAGGACAAGGATTTTCCCTCAACCTGCTCCAAAAAGAAAGGTAACAACCGTTCTTTAAAACAAATATAAAATGGATTAAAATGTTGGTTTTCACTACATCCATATCTTTTTCCTACACAGCAGACCGTAAGAGTTTCTGCACTATTCATAGTACCGGTTACCTGAAAAGTTGGCCGCCCACCAAGATGGGTTTGGACGAGGACAATGAACCCGATAATGAGGGCTGTAACCTCAGCTGTCTGGTGGCCATCGGCCGTCTGCATCCGCACATCGTCCCGCAGCCAATGAATGGCGACATCCGTGTCAAACCTACGGAATACGTTTCCCGCCACGCTATTGATGGCAAGTTTGTGTTCGTGGATCAAAGGTAAGGATTCATTTCTTTATTTGTCACCTTGTTGTTCACCAAATTTAAAGGAAGCTTAATAGACATTTCACATGTTTGTATTTTATAATGTTTGATTTATAATGCATGGTACGTCAATTTGTTTGCATTTAGGGCTACAGCCATCCTGGCGTACTTACCCCAGGAGCTTTTAGGAACATCATTTTATGAGTATTTTCATCAGGATGATATTGGCCACCTGGCAGAATGTCACAGACAAGGTATTTTTTCTTATTTTTAATTTTTATTTTTAATAAAATACATCAAATATTGGTAATTGAATACATTTGAATCATATTATCTACAATGTTTCTATATAATGAGAGTTCTAAGATAAAACATAATTATGAATTTATATTCAATACAGCCTTGCTGTTGTAAAGTTTAATTATCTTGGACTGTTTAATGGAACAAATTCTTTGAATACTTAGTCACCATTGTCATATTGATACTAGTCATAATAGACATTACATCAATCCTCGCTTTCTTGTACCGTAGTGCTACAGATGAGAGAAAAGATCAACACAAACTGTTACAAGTTTAAGATAAAAGATGGATCCTTCATCACCTTGAGAAGCCGATGGTTCAGCTTCATGAACCCTTGGACCAAAGAGGTGGAATATATAGTCTCTACAAACACTGTGGTTTCGTAAGTGTCAAATCACATTACATTACAGTTGTAAACGTTTGTGTAAATGCCTGCAACGTTTGGTGTTCTGCCAGAATGGATTAATCAGCCTGTTCTTTTGGGTGAACAGGAAATGCTTTTTGCTTTTTGGGTCTACTGGCGTAAATTATGATGTATCGGCGTATATATGTCGTATGAAATAAATCTAGTCTTTGTAGGACAACACATCAATGCCTATTATTGAAAAACAATTTATAGTTTTTAATATTGTGTTTGAATTGCTTAAATTGTCTTTGAAGAAACAAAAACCATATGGGTGGGGAATATTAAAGTACAACTTTCTTTTTAAACAGAACACAAAAGTGGATATTTTGAAGAATGTAGGTAACTGGTACCTTCTCACTTACACTGTTTTTTCATTCAGTTGAAGTGAATGGGTACTAATGCTGTTCGATTACGAACTTTCTTCAAAATATCTTCTTTACAATATCTATTGAACCTCAAAAATATGCTTATAATTCATTTTTCTGTATTTCAGAGGCAGTATGCTTGAAGGAGCAGATCCTAGTTTTTCACAGTCGGCTGCTTCTCCTCAGAGCATGGACAGTGTTTTAACATCAGGAGACGGTATGAACAGTTTCCAGTCATTCTTGGCTGTCGGGTTTCAATATTTTTGTTACATTTAGTTCATCTAAGAGTGGTTTTATATGTCCAGAAAGCTTTTATGGTTTCAGTCTCATGAAAAATTGCAAACTCTCGACTTATCTAATCCCCTGGTTTTGATTTTCTCCTAATATAACTGCTCAGAAAAAATCTTGGCAAAGTCAACACAATCTTAATGTTTTGATAGCTAAAGTGTGTGTGTTTATAACAGGTGGAGGGAAACGGGCCCTTCAGACCGTTCCTGGTATACCAGGAGGGACCAGAGCCGGAGCTGGAAAGATTGGACGTATGATCGCAGAGGAAGTGATGGAGATTCAGAGGTAAGAACCAGCATGTACATATAGACTTAGGAGTAATAGATTTTAAAGAACGTTGGATAAAAGAATTCTCTTTTTACCAGGATCCGAGGCTCTTCCCCGTCCAGCTGTAGCTCGAGTCCCTTAAATATCACGGCCACTCCTCCACCCGACACCTGCTCTCCGGGCGGCAAAAAGGTGAGAGGATTTTCATAAGTCACAGTGCATTAACATTACTGCTTAGAAAAAACGTAAGAATAACTGAAAAATGTTTTTATCATTCAGATTCAGAATGGTGGGACACCAGATCTCCCTTCTGCTGGAATCGTTCCCGGTCCGGATTCAATAGGATACCCATATTCAAATAACTCGATAATGAGTGAGTACACAAAGACGTATAAACATGGAATAAGAAATCAAATATGCAACAATCCACTTAACATTTGTTCCATCCACAGGTGATAACTCCCATCTCAGTATTGACATCATGGAAGAACCAGGATCCAGCAGCCCCAGCAACGACGAGGCAGCCATGGCTGTTATCATGAGCCTCCTGGAAGCCGATGCCGGATTGGGCGGACCTGTGGATTTCAGCGACCTGCCATGGCCTTTGTGAAACCACAGCTGCGTCCCACAAAGACACATATTGGGTCCATATGGTTTGACCGCAGGTCACCACAGCCAATCAAAAGAACCACGGTGTGCGGGTAGCAAGACTGATGTTACCTATAGGACCTCAGAGCACACAAATGGTTTTGTTCCATACTTCAAGCACTCCCGCTGAGCTCACATTGTACATCTCACAATCAATCCCACCTGCCTGTTTCTATGTGGATGTCGGCCTGTATTATCCATTTGGTACCCATCGTGGATATCTTTCTATACGTGTACAAATATACATCATTGTTTGTGTTTTAATGTTTTTACACTACGAAGGTTGTTTAAATGTTAAATATTCTATATGCAGATTGTAACTAATAATTCTATTATGTATAAATTCTTTATGCAAAATATATGGTAAAGTGTATTGTATCAGCAGTGGATATTTTTAAAATAAAAAATCCTGTCTTTGATATTTTGGTCTGCACTACCTAAATTTAAAATCTTACAGCCTACAATTAATAATCACATTCTTTTTGTAGTTTTTTATTCTCAAAGATGGTTGGTACTCATGCATGATTTAGCTGATCTGTCACTGCCTTCTGATTGGTTTATGGCAGTGATATTTTTGTCCTATGTTGCCATCCAGTGGTGAAACCTTTGAGAAAATGGAAAGTGTTGGCGGGGAAGAAGAGATGATGGGTTTATGAAAGATGTACATTTCTGATTTTAGGCTGAATTTGGGCCACATTAGGTCAATTTTTATGTGCTTTAGAGGATATTGAAACAAATAATAGACAAATGTGAATCTTATGAAACACTTGGTTAGGTCATACAAATATTTTGCATTATAAAAATATATATAAAATGGATTTGCATTAATAACTTGAACTATAAACCACATAATATTGGTGTAAGTAAAAAGTTAAAATGGTTTTTATTTGCATAATTGAAAATAACCTTTAAAACAAAACAGTATTTTATATCTAATTTAAATAACTAAACCAAACATACTGATTTAAACATGTTTATTAAAAGAACATTTCTAAAGCTGTACACAAGAAAAAGATTATCTCAGCATCTCTTGCAGCACCCGTCTGCATCTAGATATAACATTACAATGAAAAGTACAATAAAAATATGTGACATCACTTCAGCAGTTGAACTCATTCAGGCTCCATGCATCACAGTGGTGCTACTCAGATGCTCCACTGTGCTAGATTCGGAACGCACAACACAACCTCCGGTACATTTGCAGCGTCTTTGTAGTTCCTAGGCTTCACAATCTGTCCTTGCAGTGAAGACACGGTGAGTGGATTGTGCTCCATTTTATTGCCAGGTTTAATAGAACTCTCCAGACACTACTCAAAGAAGTGATAACGGATTTTCTTTACAAAATAAAAAACTCCTTTTGTTGCATTCTGCAGGGATAAAGAAAGGCATAGTGTACAAAGGGTGTTTCACATTTGTGCTGATGTAGCGATCAGTCTTTGAGACTCATAAGGCGGGAGAGGATTTGAAGGAAGGCAATGTGGTCTTGGCAGCGAGACGTGGCTGACCTGCCTCTGCAGTGCCGGAGTGGCGAGTGGTGTACTGAGGGACGGGTCAGATACCTGGCGACGAGGCGTCGGGATCAGGATCATACTGTTGGATGGGCTGGGGGTTGGGTAGGATGTCCAGTTCGTCTACCTGAGGCCCAGGATGCATGACCACCAGCTGGTCCTGGGGAAAGTCTGCGGCAGCTGCCGCGAGGTTGGTGATGGACTTACTCTTGACGCACTGGAAGTCAACGTGTCGGCTTTTGCCTTCCTCTTTCTCCCAGGACATGCGGATGAAGGGCCTCTGGACATAGTTGTATATAACCTCGGGACGTCCGCCGGGTCGCTTCTTTATCTTTTCTTTGTAGGTGGGGTATCCTGGGCGGAAAGTGGAGTTAAAATCAATGTGTGTATATAACAACTAAAAGTGCATACAAATTGATGAGATGAATAGGCGTCAACATCTGTTAAATGTGTTAAATGTATCAAACCAATTCTATACACATCCTGTTATTCCATCTCCTACCTTCAATTCCTAATCTGATTTTCTTCAGTCCTCTCTCCTTCAGAACCGACTTGGCAACGTCTCGATTTTCAATGTATTTGAAGAACCGGTATAGCTTGGTGCTGTATATAACTGCATTACAAAAAGACAGAACCTATTTAGCCAAGCACCTCAAGTGCAAAACTCCATTATAACACATTACTGACAAACTTCCTCTCTGACCCACCTTCATATATATCAGTGCTAGTCATTTATCAGAACCCCAAATTATAAGCGATAATAGTGATGAGCAACACAAAATACCCTAACTGATCGATTCTCATCGCCCCCTGAGAATTACCCACTGTGACTGACACATTGTTAATGGGTTGCAATTGAAGTGCGGTTGAAAGATGTCAACTGACTCTGTGCATATTCCTCTCCCATCTGCGGCGGATACTCTTCGTCCCAGTCGACCACGTCGTCGTCCGTCAGCACCACCACGTGACACTCTCTCTCGCCACTCTGAGCGCTGGCCACCATCAGAGGCAAGACCATCTCCTCCAGATAGAACTCGAACTGCCGCCGGGCGCCATCATTAGACAGCTCGTGCATGAGTGCACCTGCAGTCGACACATTCCGGTTATTTAAACCTAATCATTCGCAACTTGATAAGGCTATATGCATTAATACAATTTTAAAAACAAAATCGCATCTCTGATCTAAAAAGTGTCCGGTGACCCACTTCTGGCACTGACCTACTTTTGCATTTTCGTATCTACTGTGCTCACACATTGGAAACACTGGGAATGTCATCCAGTGTCCTGGTTGCAGTTGTCTTCTGTGCATTTTCCAGCTAAAAAGCGAATCCGTGTAGCTCAATTGTCATGTTAATGAGTACTTACTGAGGTCTCTGCACTTGATAGTGCTACAGTCGAACGCGATGCAAAGGTAGTCACATGCTTCTCTCAGCTCTGGTATGGATATCCCATCGGGGCAGCGGATTATCCCTGATTTGTAGTAATCCTGCCGTTTAAAAGGGAAAGATGCAGAGGGAAAACAAACAGGCAGCCATTACTGAAACAGCACTTATTCCATAGTGAAGCAAATGGCTTCGATGCCAGACATGCACACACATACACATACTCCCTGCTGTTGCTTCCCTTCACATCAACCAACCCATTCAAAGCCAATCAAACGTGGAACGACCACAGCTTTACGCAAAGCAACAACACATCATAGAAATCACTTCCCCCACAAAATAAAAAAAGGTTGAAAATGGCTGTTCTTGTAACGCACTCTAATGTGTGCCGTTCTGTTTTTTCCAGCAAGCTGAGTCTCATGTGGTAAAAGCTTAACCCTTTCAATACTGCAGATATGGGATCGATGATCAAATTCAAACAAAATTGTTAAAAGTTCAACTTTACTTCTTAAATAATTTAAGACTTCGACAATTATACAACATAAACTATTTTATGCGGCTTATTACTGCCACTCATTTAAATGAAGGAAAAAGGCCAGAATATAGGCTTTGAAAATAAGAGACCCCTTGTTTTTGGTTTTTTGTTAATTGAGTCAGTATTTTCCTTGTAGAATAAAATACTATAATACTCACACACAAAAAAAAAAAAATATATATATATATATATATATATATATATATATATGTTGATAAAAACAAAGCAACACTTCTATTGTTTACAGTGTAAGTAAATCACACGTCCTGAACATTACACAGGTGGTTCTACCTGTAGTTAACCCTAAAATAAAAAATTAATTGTTTTTCTCACTATCTTGAGAAACTTTTCAACCTACTTTACTTTTTACTTTCACCTAACACCAAAGAAGATATTTTGAAGAAAGTTGTTCACAGACTAGCAGTGTAACCCATTCACTTATTTTAGTTATTTTAGTTAGCAAGTATGCAAATATATGCAAATCTGAAAAACATTACGGGTTGTTAGGACAACACAAGTCTTACTTTTATTATCTTATATTGTCACTGTCCTTCCAAAACTTTGTATGCTAAAATTGCTGTTTTTAAGGAGAGGAATAAAGTTGATAAGCGTTTTTATACTTATTTTAATATGAAGCATTTAGCAAAGCCCAATCTAAAACATAAAGAGTTGCAGTAATTACTTCTGTCCTCCTTAAAAATAAGGAGGACAGAAGCAATATGTAATAGTTACTTCATAATACAAAATAAGTTATTTTGAAGAATGTTTAAAAACTTTGGTTAAATGGACACAAAACCACTGAGAAAAATATCTTTTTATCTTGTACAGAATATGGGTTTAAACCACAAAATCAGCACTAGTCCTTTAAAGGCAACACAGAATCAAGACATTGGAGGGAAAGATGTGCTGACTCACTACCTTTATATAGTTTGCAGAACACAACTGCACTAAGGACTAACAAACCGGTCAGCTTTATGCTTAAGTCATGCGAATTTTGATAATGCAGTCTAATCCGGAACTTAATCAATATAAGGTAAACTAGGCCAAAGAGATATTTAATACCTTTATAAAGCTTTTAAAGCATAGTGCACTCACCAAAATGGCTCTGAACACAGTTGAGCTGATCCCCTCAGCAACCTCAAACTCGCCCTTTTCATTAGGCCGTGTGAAGTTGTGTTCCCTTCCAGAGCCAAACATCCTTAAAGACAAGTTAAGACAATGTCAAGTCAACACATCACAACAAATCAAACGAAGGTTTGCCAGATTAAAGTCGAACCTGCCGAGCATGGTGTTGGGTTGGGCCGTGAAGATGGATGGGTCAACAATGAAGCGCGTGTTATCCACAATTAAAGTAACTCTTTCGGAGGTCCTCAAACTGCGAACGCCCTCTTTCGCGTTCTCATAAACGTAGATCATATCGGATAAGCTGTGGGATTTACTGTGGGAGTCGCTGTAGAACAGACTGGAGGTGCATGCTTTGTGAGGTCTGGGGCTTGTGGACCGTGATGAGCATCCCGAATCCCGTTCACGGTCTGTGGAATAAGTTGTTGGTTTAAACTTTTTGGGTTTGTTCAGATACTTTAATACAAGTCAAGATACTCAAAACTCACCGCTAAGATGTTGGCGTATGGGTGAGGTGACATTCCTAATACATGGGGTCAGCTGTCCTTCTCCCCTCTCATGTGAAGAATCCCTAGACCGATCTCCAGACCGCCGTCTCTCCCTGTAGTGCTCCAGGGGTCCTCCTCCGCTGGCTCCGTGATTGCTCATTGTCACCAGTTCGCCCTCAAACTGAGCTCCACGCGGCTGGGCGCTGCAAGGAAGAGCAGACGTGCAGTCAAAAAGACATGGGAGCAGTCGTCTGGCAAGGCAGGGGTGGCACAAGTGCATCTCTGCAACATGAGCTACTCAGCAATAAACTGGGATGAACTCCTTCTTCTAAAAGAGATGCATTTCATTGCTGAAAGCAGGAAGTGCAATAACGGCAAAGCGTGATTTCTTGCTGGAAACATGCAGCATGACACAAAAGAACGGCCCGGCAGGTTGGATTTCACTACCATATAATCTGTCTGGGGGAGGCAAACAGGCTGCTGTATTGATTATTCTAATCATGGATGATTTGTTCTCGCTTGCTATTTTGTTTTATTCATCTCATGGGGTTGGCTCGTGACAAAGCGTCTGGAGAGTAATTTTAACATTGTCCTACATTAATAATTAAAGGTCTTGTAATTTTATTTATTCATATGCATTTATGGGAAACTGGGGCTAGATGTCCTAGGAGAGATATTGATAACATACAGAAGTTGTCTGCTGTGACAACTTACCCCATTGAACCTTTAATAAAGGAAATATTAAAAAAATTTGAGAATTAAATCTAAAAGCTTAAACAGAATAAGTTTTTTGAAAAACCTATAATGAGACGCTAATTATGGCATTAATTAATGTAAAACTAAATCAAATAAACAAAATTCTTAAGCAGAAACTAATTCAATCATAACCCAGACATGACACTTTAGTTTCCCAATATAAAATGAACCTCCAGACTGCCTAAGCACAGACCAGGTGCTGTTAATATTTCCTTATAATAATATTCATTCCCCCAGGGAGCTGTAGCAGGATCATTATAAAGCAGATGCCCTTGAATCAAGGAGACTGGAGTTGAGCACAGACTGAGGCTGAAAACACGTTTAGAAACGTGATGAAACATGGCTTTATGATAGCTGCAATACATTCCTTCATTTTTGGTAACAAAAACATCAAGGAGAAAGAGTTCACCCAAGCATACAGGGGGCAGAATTTGTATTGAATAAATGATGAATAGGCTAGAAATAGGGCTTGTTTTATATAAGTGAAACTACTCCCCATTTCAGAACCCCTCGCTTTTGTGATTGCACAAGCCGAGAGCAACGTGACCCCATTAACTAGCTCAAGCGAAACTAGTGCCCACAGCACTAAACCAAACAGTCAAGTTGTGCTGCATCTGTTTTACTTTAATACCTTTTGTTTGCTCCAGAACCTATATAGCATATATAGCATTAATTACATCAACATTTTCCTAAAAAATGTAAATCTGTGTTATTAAATTTAAGTCAAAATTCAATTTAAATTTAACAGCCATTAATTAAAATGATATCAAACATTAATAATTAATATTCTATTATTATTGATGTTATTATTTTTTTATTATAGAATAATATTACACTAAAACATCCTAAAACACTAAAACATCCATTATGGTATGTTCTTAATTATTATAATACTGTATATTTCTCGGTCGAACACGTTAAGATGTAAATAAAATATTTTACTTTATGGTTACAACTAAGTTTTTGGAGAATAAATTGCCAACATTTGGTTGAAACAATGTTTTAAAATAATGAATTCTCATTCAGTGCAACACAATATTCATGTACAAATTAAAACAACATGCTTAGTCTATATGTTATATGTTACAGAGGATAAGGGATTACAATCAATTTTATTGTGCTTTAAATACAAAGAGTGGCAATGAAGTAATATGTGGAATGAATGTATTTAGTCTTTTAGCATGCCATAAATACATTTGAACAAGATCTGACTGACTCTGAAGGACATTTATATGCCCTTCTTCTATAAATCAGGGGTAAATGGTTGATATTTATTTTTTGCACAAAAAAAAAATGCAATCAAAATAAGCAGAAAACGGTTTATTTTTTTGAGAACCACGACCTTTTAAAGCAGTATTACATTTTATGCAAAAACCTTATTTGTCTTTGACCCTTATATAATTATATATGTATAATAATTTATCATCAATAATATTAATCCATTATGGTGACTATATATAATAGAATAATTGTATTAATATTCTGTCTTATTCTGTTTTGCATTTAGGAACATAAAAACAACTCTCAGTATGCACAACCCTCCCAGTACTTCCCCTGTCTTGTGATCCGATTGATATTTTTGCTGCACAAATGTGAATGAAACCTGAACTTCAGCTGCGCCCTTATGAACCATGTGAACACTCAGCTTAGCAAGACCTGATTTAACTGTGTCTGGTGCTGATGAGACTAAAAACACCTGCATGATATTCACCATTCGCGTACAATAAGAAGCCAAGCCACTTTTTCTGCCATCTCTGTTGCGTCGGCCCGACACTGTGCCAACCAAGCAGCCCACATAGTCCCAGGCGTCCAAACCTTCTAAATCACATCTTTCTAACTATCTCCAGCTTCCAACAGGCTCCCACTGCATTGTGTTACTTACAGTGAAAGTGTCATGAATAATTCAGTACACTGACACCACTCCTCTGAGGTTAAACAGAGACAATGCCTTCCTAAATCCCTGCATCCATTTCCTAATGGAACACCTTTTGTCCTGACACTGGCAACTTGGTTCCTCCAGCAGGCTGGCATTGACAGTCATTGACACAAAGAAGCACGTGCACGTACCCGCGTGTCTTTAAGACAAAGCAGCAAGGAAGCAGCTGATGAATGAACGCACAAAGCACCCGGACACCTTCGTACAGCGAGGGTTTGCCAGCCGACTCAGCATCCTCGGGCATTACTTTCAAACTTCGGCATATCCGAGTGAACTCGTCCGCCGTGAAGCGCTTGGGAAGGACGCCCTCGGTGGAAGACTCCGCGGGACGGGAGCATAGTAACCCGACCGAGCGTGGATGGCTGATCGCGTTTTTCCGCCACTGTGGCACGCTGAGCCGTGATGACGTAGCCCGACCTGTTATGACATCTTCTGATACTGTAGATCGGGCTCGCGAGGCGGATCGAGGAGATGTCCTCGATGACCCCTCGGATGCGCACGGGGTGTTATCCTTTACAAATAACGCACATGGCATGAACCGGATTCGAGAACGTGGGGTAGGATGTGAACGGATGTATTTGAAACGTTCCACGTGTATGACGTAGTCGTTCGATGAGTGCCTGTTACATCACCGAAGGGCGTGCTTGTGAAAAAAACACGTGTCTTTATTAGCGGGGTTTTTTCCTGCACGATCTTAATTGCCTTTGTTCAGATCGCACGTTTCGTGCTGTCAATCCTTGGCCCGTCTGTAGATGGCGCTGGCGCACAAAGACACACACGTGTGTTGAATGTACAATGGTGCAATAATTGTTTTTTGTCACGATCATGATGCTGCATTCATAACATGCATTGCAGAATCCATTCAAATATAAAATAAGGACTCGAGACACACATACTTAGTTAATGCATGCAGCAAAGAAATGTAATTTTGAGTTCTCTGGATTCATGTTTATGTGTTTAGGTACAATGATTTATTTTGTATTATTATTTAATCATTTTTACTCTTTGAACTGTTAACAACAGTGCATCCAAATTCCCAAAATGTTTTCTATTTGAATTTTTTTACTAGATTAAACTGAAGGAAGGGGAAATACGGCAATGAAAACAAGTTCATATTCACATTTTAAGTGAAATAAGAGTAATATTAAATTGATAAAGTCATATTCTTATGTGATAAACTTGATTCTATTTGAGTAAATTTATATTGGATGATCTAGATTAGGTCTGATGATGAAATGACATCTTTCAATGGTCTCTTATGTTTTCAGGGTGTGTATATCGTGTCTATATCTACATACAACATTAACTCCCATTCAAAAGTTGAGGATCACATAGGTTAAATGTTGCTCTCGTCCTCACAATCCTCTTCATTTAAGCATACAGTTTTAAAGTCTGAAATCACTTTTGCAGAGTACAACTCTGGTGTGTGTATGTTTTCATTGACTATCACAAATATTTTATATATTACATAAGAAAGAAAAATACGAGCCCAGACTATATGTGCAAATACTGATGGGAACAGCACAGATACTTTTTCAAAAGCTCCTCGGGAAACCGAGATCAAATGCGAAGGGAACTCTGCAAATTCTAAGCGAAAAAAATACATACCCAGGTTTGTGTTTAAATAGTTTGGTGAATAAACAAATTATTTTGTTAAGGGGAACAATACCTAAGTTACCTACATTTTAATAGTGTCATGCTGCTTATGGGGTCAGTCGTGGCCTGGTGGTTAGAGAGTTGGACTTGTATGCAGAAGGTTGTGGGTTCGAATCTCAGTGTCAGCAGACAATGACTGAAGCGTCCTTGAGCAAGACATCTTACCCCTGTTTGCTCTGCATGATACTGTAACTCGCTTTGGATAAAAGAACATGCCAAATGAGTAAATAAATATTTGGGGGGGAATATGATCAAGCTGTTATTTCTTTTTATTGTTTGATCGTTATTTTAAATGTATTGACATTTCAGAAGTTCAAACAGGCCTACAAATGAAGATGGGCAGTATTATGGAAGACAGACAGAAAAGCGGTCAGCAGGTGGATTCTGTCTTACCTTGAGGTTCTGCAACTTCTCCTGGACCTGTAAGTTTCCCTCTGCTCCCAGGTTTCTGAGTCGCTGGAGTATCCATCATAAGAGACGGATGCGGTTGCCATGACGAACAGGTTGATATTACAGGAGATAAACCCCTGTCATCTATCAAAAGAAGAAATACAAAAAAACTTAGTTTTCAGTGGGAAAATTACTTTCTATTAACTTATTCTGTTTATTGACATTATTTGTTTAAATACACAACATTTGAATGCTTTATGTGTTTGTGACAAATAAAATATATGTATTTATTATATTCTTAATTAAGGTATTATTTATAACTTTGACACAAAATGTGTAACTATCTATAGACTTTAAAACTAAATATTAAAATATTAATATCTTGATCTGACCGGAAGTGACGTATCTTCAGCTAAACCCTATCTCTTATCTCACACTTTGTTCTAAACCTTCAAGTTACAAGCACCACAATTCGTATTTATTCCATTAAAATAACAGATTTTAAAGTTAATTACTTTAGTGGTCCTCAAAGAGTCAAAAGCAATAACCAAGTGTGTATTTTCGCACACTACACCCCACAGGCTAATCAGTTAGCTTTGCAGCTAGCATTAGCTTCCTAAAGTGACACATCCAGAGATCTCCCACCTGTTTTTAACGAACTGTGAATGTTTAACAATCGCGTCCTTTCCAACACATAAAAGAAGCAGGAAGTGTGCTGCCATTGGTTTAAAATCACATTCTTATCAATATCCTCGACTAGGGTTTAGCACTTACACACAACTACAAGGCTAACGGAATGAAGCGAGAGTCGGGGAAGTATCGCGAGAACGCAGAGCCGTCGCTATGGAAACCAGCTCGCGTCCAATCATGAATGGGAGATGTATCACGCTGCTTTTGAGACATTGTAACATTGTTACCATACAAGGAGTGTTACTTAACATGTAACAAAAATAGAATAAAGGACATAAATTGAGAAATACTTGTTGACTTTTATGACATTTGTTTTTACTGATGACATCATAACAACTGATAGTTGTATATTAATATTTTAAATAATAACTTTATCATTACAAACCTTTAAAGGTGCATGCCACATATTTATCAAATATTAATTAGTAAATGCATTAATGATAGGAGATAATATAACTATGATTTTTATTGGTATAATCGTCAATAAGTGTGTTTTTTATTCAGGAGAACTTTCGAGAAACATGCACACGTTATATTGTATATTATATATATAATGTATATTAATATGTTATATAATGTATATTGCACCTGTTTGTTTCTTAGCATTTTTATTCGTTTACCCATCCGTTTCTTTACATTTGTTAACTGATAAAACATTGAAGCAAGCTTTTCACTTCGATTTGATGTTTATTTGACACTTTCATTAAAAAAATAAGATTTTCGTTTAATAAACATTTGGTCCTATTTCCATACCTTGAAACAATAAATACAACATTTACGTTAAACGGAGAACATAGAAAACTATAAAAGAATAAATAATAGCATATATAAATATTGATGGAACAATTATGATAAATATGTTCAATTACAAAAGGGTGTGACACAAGTCACCACAATATTATAAAACTCTGTTTTTACTGGCTGATGATTTTCTCCAAAACGTGGAGGATATCCTCAGCTTCTGTGGAGGTTAGATCCTTGAGTTTGGGAATGATCTCTGGAGGGTTCATGTTGTCCTTGTTTTTGATTGAAGCTGTATGGATCTCCTTCAGTTTCATCAGAAGCCAGTCTTGTCTCAGCTCCACGTGTTTATGAACACCAACATTGTGCATAAGCTGGACTTCATGAATAGCCCTTTTGCTATAGGATCCGAACAAAAACTTTTAGTATAATGCATGATTTATTTTTTAATCATCACTATATACAAGTCACTATATTACAGTATAGTATTCAAATACTAACCTCAAAGGTTGGCATTCTGTAGTTGTAAAATGCAATAATAAAAGGAGAGAAAGTAATGCAGCTGTTTTCTCCAAAAGTCCTGAAACCATTTTGTGAAGCTGTGAAAGAAACATACATGCATTTATGAACAAAATTGTGTACATTCAAATGTTTAAAACTCCATTTAACGTGATGAAACCATAAAAATGATGAAATTCTATGTTGAACTCACCACTGTTGCTATTGGATAACGGAAGGTGTATTGCAGAAGTTGGTTAATCCCATTAGAGTAAGTTCACATTAGAGTTGGTGACTTCGAGGTGCTTTTATAGCCCTCTGCCCATTGATGAGCCGCTTTCATTAGGCTATTGGCGATGATGTCATCCGTTCCCACGATGAGGCATGCGCGTGACAACACCAGAACACAAGCAATAATTCACCCCTCACCCCTCATCACCTTAACTTTTAAGCCTTGAATGTGAACTTCTGATTCTTTAACTCTATTAGCTAAACTTTATTTAAACAATTGAAAAAGATGATTGCATTTCTTTCAAAAGTATTGAATTCTTATGAAATGTATGGTTCAGCTTTGCTATATCAATAAGAGGAAATAATCAAGTGGAAAAATCTGTTTTATAAAAAAGGTGTTTCAAAAATGATTGACTGAGTGATGTATTTCGTTGTTTAAATCAGTGTTACGATTTATTTGATGGCACTTTTGCTTTCTATTTATTTATTTGTCTCTATTTGACCTTGAACTGCATATTTGGCCTAATAAGGTTTATTTCTTAAACTTTAGCAGCAAGGCTGTTGAAGAAAAGGAAATTTTATATATATGCGATAATAACACTATAGGGATTTTGTAGAAAATAGCTAACAGTCGCATGTTTTCTCCATCAGTTAGTGATCTGAGGAACCTGCTCCAGCCACAGGTGTCCAAAGGGGCACCCGGGGAGGCGGAGGGCCCTGTCCTACTTTTATGGACACTGAATGACAGATTAGGTAAGTATGAGCGAACTTTTCTAAAAGTAGCCCAGGAATGGCTATGTCATGACACAGAGAGTGTGTTTGAGTACCTAAACAGGTCTGACCCATAGATCTTTCCTCGTGGTGTGGTTAGGGTTTCTCTCCAAGGTATGAGCGCACCTACAGCTTCGGGCCGGAGAAAAACTGGGGGTATGACGACAGGGAAGAGGCAGTCGGATGATATACGAGGGAATATGCAACCCATCGGCCTATAAATTATAGAGGACAAGAGAAACACGGTCACCCAATATTCAGGTTTTAATGGAATTACCAGCAAACAGCACGTAAGTTGTATCCAATACCGCTTATTACGGAGATGTTCCTTGGCACAGCTTATGTATCGCACCTGTTGATGAGCATAATGTTTCATTCTCTGGCATTCTGTAAAACAAACTTCACAGGTGGTAAGCAATTAGAGTTGTTTACATACCAGATTCGCAAGATTTATAGCCAGCTAGGCCCACGTGTTAGATGGTTGACCCCGTCGTGGTCTCTTGTGGTACTGTTATAGGCCGAAGTGGGCATGGGCTGTTTAGATGACACCTGCCGAACAAATAGACCTTTGACCCTTGCATGAGATCCCTAACACACTCATGACAATCCTAAGCAGAATTTAGACCCTTTAGGGGGCAGGTAAGGGGATCTCTCAAGTGCACTTCTCATTACCTCATGCTTTTTCAATGCAAGCTGTGGAATTAGCAGTTTGTGTTACCACCACTTATGAATATTCACGAGAATTCAGGGCAGAATATCAAATCACATTAGGACACTCAATGCAAATCATGTCACAGGTGGAAAAAAACAAAACAGGTCTTTAAATATAGCAACATGTTGTAGTGAATCTATATTAAGGGCACTGCTGTGGCTATTTTTAGTTTCATTCTCAGGATTACTCAATGTTTATTGAGTAATAAATTGCTTACAGTGTGAGCTGATCTAAATACAACATCTGACAGTCTATACAGTTGTTATATCCTTTAACCAATATACAGGGAAAATTATAATTTATAATGGGAAAAAATGCAGAGTTGTATCCTCTATCATCTATTCTATAGGGTAGACATTACTGTGGTTCAGATACAACTTTATAAATCCATAGAATGTAATCTGTAATTGTTCAGAATTGCCCAAGCATCTGTGCACATTAAAAATTCACATATCAAATATGTGTTTTGACCAGTTCAAACTTTGCTGTGCATTTGTTTACATAAAAGTCCCACAAAACAGTATTTTACATAAGTGCCAACCCAGTGTTTAAGTAGAGCAAAGATTTGGCCAAAGAAATTTAAACAAACATTTCAAGGAAAGGCACCAACAATGCCACACATATTTTTTGTGATATTTCGACCAAAACAAAATGTTGACATCATTAATGCGCTCCATTTCAAACCTGTACAACTTTATATTAGCTTAATGAAGAAAGAAGATATTATGAAGAATGTTGAACAGCAATGCCACCCGTTCACCTTCTCAAAACCCCCTTTTTGTGTTCTGCAGACGAAAGACAGTCATACAGGTTTGAAACAACAAGACGGTGAGAAAGGATGACAGAATTTTCATTTTTGGTGAACTATCCTTTTATGTTAATAAAAAACAAGATGATTCATAGGTTAAGTAAATAAACGTACACTTACGCATCTCTAACATTTCACCATAAATGAAGTATTTCTTACATTTACATCTGCTGAGAAATGTTCAATGTGCTCATACAATAATAAATGACATATGCAGTTCAAGAAACAAACTGTAGAGAGAAGGAAGATATAATAAAATCAGGTTATGAAGAGCAAAAATATATTGAAATGAAATTGAAATAGATAACAAAATCTAAATGGACAATTCCAGAGTTATGTATGTCACATAAAATCCTTATTAGAATGTAATTAAACTGAACCAACTGTTTTTATCATACAAAACCCTTGTTGACAGTGTTTAAACATATGATGAATATCTATGCACATTTTTTTCTATTTTACAGAAGATAAATAAACCTGCATTGTGGATGGGACAAAAAATGGACACCAATTATGGAAAACAACCAAAATCCAAAATATCTAACAAATGGCCAAGTGACACATCTTTCTGCAACAATATAATTCCTATATTTTTATTTGAATGTGTCTGTAGATGAGCAAAATGTAGAAATGAGGGATGTGACAATCCTTAAAATTGCCCTTACTTTATTATAGAAAATCATGTATTAAAAATAATAAACATTTAAAGGAGGACCAACATAATATTAACATCTGTTTCATAAGTATACATAAAAACCATTGGTAAAAAAATGTATGCATCTTTATGTAAAACACATTTCTCGAGTTATCTTCACCTGTCAAAGGAGCATCTAATGGACTCAAACTCAATCTTAAGATGTTTTATACCCATGACGAAGGTCATGTTTAATACTCCTTTACACCCCCAAAAAAAGCAAGCAAAAAGAATGACGACTGTTTGCTGACGCAGCTTTTGCATACAAAGCCAGAAGACAAAAGCGCTTTCCGGGAAGGGATCTGACCCCCATGGGGAGCATCGGTGCAGCACAACATGACGTGACGCACACACACACGCCGTGCTGCGGATTCAATGGAAGGTCATCTGCGACATTCCATGGTTGCTATAGCAACGGCGATAGTTCGAATGGAACGTTTTAACTCTAAACCGGGAGCAATAGGTCACACGTCATATATCCCAATAAAACACCGGAAAGCGATTTTGCATTGAACATATTCGCGTTAAGACGCGCGAACTGAGCATGCGCAGTGGCGCGCTTTCAACAAGTCATAATTGGCGGAAAGTCTCAGATTTTGTGTCTCAGATTTTGTGTTACAAGTAAGTTCGTGTCATTGTTTTCTTGTAGTTGTAACTTAATTGATACATTTAAGATTCGGTATATAAAGATACTTTATCTGTAACAAATGTCACTTTGTAACATTCGTTCTCGTTTTACACTTTATCGACATTTTTAATCCTAATCCGTTAATTGATCCATTAATCTGACAGGAAGTGACTCTCAGGTTCTGCTACAGGTTTTATTTCACAACGTTGTCGAATTGTTCTCAAATATCAACTCTGTGTTAAATCAGCAGTTTTAGGGTGTAAAACTTGCTGACAGTTTCATATTTGGGGTATTAAAGTAATAAAGGAATAGTTCAAACATGATTTAATCACCCCTTATCATTACAAACATGTGTGGGGGTCTTGGTTCCTCTGAAAGAAGAACTTTTGAAGAATGTTCGCTCGTTTGGTTTTGTGTCCCTACAGTAGAAGGGAATGGGGTCCACTGTTGTTTGGTCAAGGACTTTCTTCAAAATAGTTTCTTTCATGGACAGCTGCTTTGAAACACTTGAAAATGTGAAAAGTGCCATATTTTATATATATATATTTGGATTTGTGTTTTGTGGAAGAAAGAAAGTCAAACAGGTTTGAACAGAGGTGGGAAGTAACTCATTACAGTTACATTTTTGGGTTAACTAGTGCTTTTAGAGTATATTTAAAGAGTGTAATAAATAGTATATAAATATATATATATATATATATATATATATATATATATATATATATATATATATATATATATATATATATATAAAAGAATCATTTGTTTATGTGACTTGATCTCATGTTTATACTCTATGTTTTTTTATAATTTACATAACCAATTTGTTGTCTTTATAGTTACATAACCAATTTGTTGATGATTAAATTTATAATGTATATTTTTTCATATAAATCAGTTCAGCATTCACTTTTTTACTCTTACTGGAGTAACTATTAAAAATGTTACTTTTATTCTTCAGTGAATATTTCAAATTGAACTTTTACTTGAGTACAGATGTTGGGTACTCTACCCACCTATGGGTTTGAACAGTTCTTACTTAAACTCTTGTTAATATCTCATTGAAGTGAAAATGATCTATTTGTCAGATATGGTGACCCATACCCTAAATGTGACTTTTGCATTTAACCCATGCATTGAGTATTGAAAACACGCACATTCAGAGCAGTTGGCAGTTATCACTGCAGCACCCGGGGAGCGAACGTGGGCAAGGTGCCTTGCTCAAGGGCACGTCAGTCATTACTTGGGAATCGAACCGGCGACCATGTGATCACAAGATCATCTCACTTACCACTAGGCCACAGCTGACACCATTGTGATAATGCTGCATGTTCGTTCATTATTTTGAATACATGTGTGAGTTTTAAACCACGTATACATCTGTAGCATGACCCTTGTGCTGTTTTGTTGTTGTTTTCTAGGAGAATGGCTTCATTTGCATTTGAGGACATTGCTTGTGATGTCGACAGTGTTTTCGAATCATCCAAAAGTAGGAAGAAATCCAAGAAAGCGAAAAGTGAAAGAAAAAATGCACGTGAAACCAAACGTGCTGCTGACATCTTGTTGCAGGATGTCTGCCATGCCAGCTTAACACAAACGCACGAGAGCAAGAAAAGAAAGAAGTCGAAAAAGAAGAAAACCAAACCGGAGCACGACTTCCAGCTGCTTCCCCACATCAAGACATCGAAATCTGAAAACCAACACAAGTGTTTGAGCAGCACTCATACCAAAATCAAACAGGATGGGCATGAGATCCAGTCTGTTATCTGCATCTCTCAGGACCTGCAGCTAAACCCTTCAAGCAAGACTGGGTGTCTGAAGACAGCAACAGAGGATGACAAACATAAAAAGCGTGTTGTTTTTAAATTGCTACCTGAGCCGAGCCAAGCTGAGTGCACGGACGATGAACCCTTGCCGAGAACCATCAGCTCTGGAAACATGAGCCAGGGGAAGCAGGTCGTAGGAGGTAGCAGCTTTGAACCCCAAACATCAGCTGAGGAAGTGAACAGCCAGGACTTATTTATCACACAGAAATTGTTCACGGAGCAAAACACTAATCTTTCCAGCAGTTTAAGTGGACAGGATATCACAATCGCATCTGTGCAACGTTCATGTTGTATGATGTCTGAAGTGGCTACTCAAACAGAGAACTTCTTTACCTACCCGGCCAACTGTCTAAGATTCCAACAGAAGACATCTACATCCAATGAGGAACCCATTGACCTGAGCATGCCCAAAAATGCAAGAAAAATGCAGTGCGCTTATCATCCAGCCAAGTGTCCAGCTACATACTGCATGAATCAGACGGAAAGGAAGATGTCAGACACATCGAGTGAGGATGGCGATGTGGTGCCCAAAACCAAAGTTGACTTTTCCCAACTTAAAGTTGTTCAGACTCGCTTAAACGAGTCTTTCTTTTT
The DNA here is from genome assembly GCA_033220385.1 of Triplophysa yarkandensis. NCBI lineage: Eukaryota > Metazoa > Chordata > Actinopteri > Cypriniformes > Nemacheilidae > Triplophysa > Triplophysa yarkandensis. The sequence goes on along the minus strand of CM065677.1, from coordinate 9,320,964 downwards.
TAAAGTGAAGGGGGATGATTCTCCGAAGCCTGTTTGCCCACTTATGAAGCTAAAACAAAGCGAAGGAATGAAAACAAAGAAATAAATAAGCCAATGTATGTCATTCACTATAAAGTTCATATTAAATGCAATGTTCTGTGCACATTTAGACAAAAACTCAGCTTTGTTATTTGAAGTTTTGTTTATTATTCATTTGTAATGTTTATTTGCACTACATGTTCTAAATTACACTGCATGTTAAACCTTACTGCATGTTATGACGGCATAAATGTGTCATGTTTTCATCCTTCACAATAACTGATTAAAATAATCTATGTTGTGACAAACTAGTTGTGTCTGAACAGCTTGATTCCCATCCACTTCCACAAGTGAAAGAACACATACACAGGTATTGTCACAGGCAACAGTAAGCTGTAAAAGCAAATGCTGTTTGTACTCGCGCAGCCTTGGGGAAAGTTTTCATCTACTGTCGCAGAGTAAAACAGTCCTGTCAGGGATATCAAGGGTACGAGAACAGTCACTGTAGATAAAGAGAAAAACATGGTGGCAGACAATTTCCTTGGTATGTTTTTAAGATTCAGAGGGGTTTTCTGTCTTCTTTATCATTTGAGCATCTTGTGGGATCATGTTAGGAATGCCATCAATGATGGGATACGCAATGCCAAGCTCCTCGTTTATTAGTTCATTTCTCTTTTCATCGTACCTTGACAAAGAAAAGAAAATTTGTGGTACATTAGCAATTATTTTTACATTTCAGTACACCATAATTCACCATTCACTGATAGCACACATTTGCACATCTGCCATATCTCGGAAATGTTATATAGACCTTTGTAATAAAGACCCCTGTCAGAAGTTATATAGACCTCTGTCAGAAGTTTTATTGACCTCTGTCAGAAGTTATATAGACCTCTGTCAGAAGTTTTATTGACCTCTGTCAGAAGTTATTTAGACACCTGTCAGATGTTATATAGACACCTGTCAGATGTTATGTAGACCTTTGTAAGATGTTATATAGACACCTGTCAGATGTTATGTAGACCTCTGTAAGATGTTATAAAGACGCCTGTCAGATGTTATATAGACCCCTGTCAGATGTTATATAGACACCTGTCAGATGTTATATAGACCTCTGTCAGAAGTTATTTAGACCCCTGTCAGATGTTATATAGACCTTTGTAATAAAGACCCCTGTCAGAAGTTATATAGACACCTGTCAGATGTTATATAGACACCTGTCAGATGTTATATAGACCCCTGTCAGATGTTATATAGACCTCTGTCAGAAGTTATTTAGACCCCTGTCAGATGTAATATAGACACCTGTCAGATGTTATATAGACACCTGTCAGATGTTATATAGACACCTGTCAGATGTTATATAGACACCTGTCAGATGTTATATAGACACCTGTCAGATGTTATTTAGACCCCTGTCAGATGTAATATAGACACCTGTCAGATGTTATATAGACACCTGTCAGATGTTATATAGACACCTGTCAGATGTTATATAGACACCTGTCAGATGTTATATAGACACCTGTCAGATGTTATATAGACCCCTGTCAGATGTTATATAGACACCTGTCAGATGTTATATAGACCCCTGTCAGATGTTATATAGACACCTGTCAGATGTTATGTAGACACCTGTCAGATGTTATGTAGACCTTTGTAAGATGTTATAAAGACGCCTGTCAGATGTTATATAGACCCCTGTCAGATGTTATATAGACACCTGTCAGATGTTATATAGACACCTGTCAGATGTTATGTAGACCCCTGTCAGATGTTATATAGACACCTGTCAGATGTTATATAGACACCTGTCAGATGTTATATAGACCCCTGTCAGATGTTATATAGACCCCTGTCAGATGTTATATAGACCTCTGTCAGAAGTTATTTAGACACCTGTCAGATGTAATATAGACACCTGTGATATTTTATATAGACACCTGTCAGATGTTATAAAGACCACTGTCAGATTTTATATAGACTCCTGTCAGATGTTATATAGACACCTGTCAGATGTTATATAGACCCCTGTGAGATGTTATATAGACCCCTGTCAGATGTTATATAGACACCTGTCAGATGTAATATAGACACCTGTGATATTTTATATAGACACCTGTCAGATGTTATATAGACCCCTGTCAGATGTTATATAGACACCTGTGAGATGTTATATCCTCTGTAAGTACATCTTAAGCAGACATGTGTGTGCTATCAAGTTCCTTAATGTCATGTTCTATGATTCTGTGAATGACATTCTTCATTATTCAATAAAGTTAAAATATTCACACATTTTCGTAAATGTGGTTATGTTAAACACTGTTCAAATAAATCTGTATGAAATACCTCAATGGCTTTTTGGACAATGGACAAACCAGAAATTCCAGAATGGATGTATCAAACTGCCTGCCCTCTCTGGCCGTTACGTCATCACAGCAGAACCTCTTGTGACTGACAGTGCGCAGGAGTTTCCGGTGTGTTTCTGACCGCTGTATGTTAAACACTACACTTATGAGTCTTCTTAATGCATTCTGAGACATATCCGAAAATAGGTTTGAGGAACAATGATCTCCGTGTTCGGGTGATGGCAACAGTACACCGGAAGTGACGAACGAGGAGCGTCTGTTAATATGGTCCCCGCACTTTTGCTTGTGTTGAAAGATTCCGGGCTTTTTTATTTTTTAGAAAAATTATACATTTGGGTTTTAAATGAAAATTTTTTTTGGTAAAACAATAAAAACACAAAATTGGTGCCGCTATTTTTTGTATTCAGACATACATTTTAGAAATGTTAAACTATTTAATAAAAAAGATTTAAACTTAAATGTGTTTGCTTGTAGTTCGATTTATTGATGCTTCTGCACAGCGCCATCTGCAGGTCTACATTTAATTATATAAAACTAATAATATGGTTAAATAAATAATAAATATATTATAAAATAAAATAGCCATAAATGACTGCACGAATTTGGTGGTTCTATTATAGTAGATTTGTAGTGAAATTGTAGTTTCTGATAAAGTGTAATTTGTAACTTTTTTCAAAAATATCTTACATTAGATAAGAAATAATGAATGAATAACTACTTTAATATAAAAAAGTGCTTTATTTTATTTTATTTTATTTTTGAGTCTTTAAATAATCACAGAGTCCAGGCGAAAGCGTCCTGTGACGTCACACATTGTTCTGTATACTTCACTATAATAAAAACCACACATACTCCTAGTGCATTGTGTAAGAACATGTTTTAGTTTTTGTAGGGATAAAACTGTAAATATTGTCTTAGAGAATCTTCTTTTCAGAAGAACACATCTTCAAAACCTTTCTATAAATAAATATCTTAGAGCCAGAGTGTGGTGCTCTTGCCCTCCATAAAGCAAATGAGAAACCCACCAGCAATCACTGCACAAATATTTATATCACCACCAGATGTCTCTAGTGAAATATACAATATAATGCCAAAGTATTTGCTCATTCATCTAAGTAATCAAAATCAGGCTTTTCAATCACTCTCACTCTGAGTGCTTCAGTATACAAAGACATTTTGGACAATTCCATGCTCCCAACTTTGTGGGAACAGTTTGGATCTGACCCCTTCCTCTTCCAACATGACACCAGTGCACTAAGCAAGGTCCATAAAAACATGGTTGACAGAGTCTGGTGGGGATGAACTTGACAGGCCTGCACAGAATCCTGACCCTTAACCCGATAGAACACCTTTGGGATGAAGACTGAGAACCAGGCCTTCTCGTCCAACGTCAGTGTGTGAGCTCACGAAGCACGGTGAAAAATTCTCACACTCCTAAACCTTATGTACAGCATTCCCAGAAGAGTTGAGGCTGTTATAAAGGGTAGACTGACATCATATTGAACCCTATGGATTAGGAATAAGATGCCTCTTAAGTTCATATGCGAGTCAATGCAGGTGATCGAATACCTTCTGCAATAAAGTGAATGTGGAACACTTGCTTGCTCTTGTGCAGACACGTTTACCACCAGCTATGAATTGCGCAACATTTCCTACAAAATGTATTGTTCTAGTGTCTGAGTTAATCTATGTGAAGAAGAGTAAGACTTGTGAGGATGGTTTGGAGCAGAGCTGAATGCACCGACCTGCCAAGCGTGTCAAACAGATCCGCTCCAGACCAAAGACAAGACAGAGACTGAAAGCCTTGCGGATAGCTCTTATGGCTGAACATTGCTTCGGATGAATCGATTGGTTCTGCTTTGTGAAATCACACTATCCTGTTGTTCTAAAGCTGCTTGCTTTTCTGTCTGGGATCTCTAAACCGGACTTACTCTGTAGACACAGCACCTGTTCAGCTGTATATAGGCCTTAGGTACATTCTATAAAGGGCTATCAAGTGTAGAAAAATGGCAAGTACTCTAACGGTGGGCAGAGCTTTTTCTGACCTTATATTAAACTGAACCAACATGTTCCTGCTGTTTAGATCACTGAAAGTATAAAATCCAGATTATTTGGGAGACACCATCATTAGCAACGTGTTGTTGTTGTGTGATCACTTCATTTTTTTCTGTAATTCCTCAATTCGCAGGAGGGGATTTCTGTAGCAAGATGAACTAACAAACAGCATTCCTGAAAGCTTTGTCTGAACAGAACAGCACACACATCTTTTAACCTTAGAGAGTTAGTTTACTCCCAAATAAAAAATACTCTCATTTACTCTCATTTGAGTTGTTCTGTAAACCTTGTTTTGTCCAGATAAACACAGAGAAAGATATTTGGATGAATGACTACCATAGTTGGAAAATGCACAAAAAAATCACAGAATTGGATGTTTTGAACAATGTAGGGAAGCATATGGGGTTCTTTTGCCTACTGTTGTCCTTTTTCCTACTATTGTATTCAGTGGGGTCCAAGAACTTTTTGGTAACAAGCATTCTTTCAAATATCTTTCTAAAATGTACAGGCTTGGAACAACTAGAAAGTGAGCAATTAGTTTATTTAATGAATTATTAAATGTGCTAATAATCTCTTTCTGCTATTTTTTCATTATTCCTTATAACATTTTAAGAATTTTTTATAAAACTGTTAATTTTGGTACAAGCGATAATTAAATGTTGAGTGAACTGTGTAATTATCAAAAACAATTTTCTATCCATGATGTTGTAGAAATGAAATCTTAATATCCAAAGTTGCTTGCTCACTTGGCAAAGCACTTCATTTACATGCAGCAGAAGTATAGCTATAGATAAAGACACTTAGTATGTACTCACAGGAGTATTCTGTAATTTAATCGCTTTAGCCTGTGAGATTAAGGGATACAGAAGTGCTAATCCAACACTTTTCAGAGCTGATAACCTCCTGAGAGCCCCTCTGGATCATTATACTGACCCAGTAAAATAGAACCATCTCTGTATTATTACTAATTGTGGGCCCTCAACAATTTTAACTTACTTTAATGTTGAGTAAAAATCCATCAGTGGACGTAAAGGTATGGTGAGGGGTTTTTCCTGTATGTATTCAAAATGTTTTTCTTTGTAATCATGCCCAAAACAGAAATGTTTTATTCTCTGCCCACCTTGTCTTTGATGATGTAGTTGTATGTTTTCTGAGTGAATAGAATTTGTATAAATTATCTTCAATATTGTGAGTTCATTCATTGATTTAATTCTATTTTGATAGTAATTTTCTGTTTCTTTATTTTTGGAAAAGGCAAAGGTCATTTTAAAGCAGTGTAATGAAAAAATTAAAAACTAATAAAAAATAAAATGTTTACCCTTTTATGAAATATCAAACTGCATTCCTTCAGACATTTTTTCCTTTCATCTCCAGGTCTAGAATTTATTTTGAAGTAATTAGCTTTAATGTTCTGCTGTCGTGGTTCCAGACAAAAAAAATCTCAGAGGAAAATGTAAAAGTGTTATCTTTTTTTTGAAGTCTTAAAAGGTGTGGTTGAATGGATTATTTTTTAGACCAATTAAAAAGGAACAAGTTATGTGTGAGATGTTTCTTGTAAAATATATCTACTATTATTCCTTATGCATGGGTGAGGTCCATTTTTTTCTTCTTTTTTCGTTATCCAATCTTTTTCCTTTGCAATGCAAACCATCTCACCAAGAATAAAGCATTCAATTGTTCATCTTAGAAGAATCCTGTGTTTGGGAGATTGGCAGCCTTGAAGTTCTTTTAAAATTCAAGTGTTGCCAACTATTAAAATGACGAAAAACGGGAAAAAGAACCCTACAGCAAAAATGGCTTAGTGTAGGCTATAAATGAGGGTCTTTAATCTCTGCCAGGACTTTCTTTGGATGAATACAGATACCTGCCGGAGCGTAAATTCATTTTGTACCATAAAATCTGTGCTGTCTAAAAGTAATAAAGTATCAAACAGCTCTTTTTATATATCATAATAGTTTCTTTCAAGTCTTAGTTTAAAAAGTTCACTCAAGTCCTGTTTGAACCTTTTTTCTGATATATCCATAAATGTACTGTAAGTTAAAAGAAAGACGAGTTCAAAGTCTTTAATACTTTTAGAAATATTATTAACAGGTGAAAAATATCTTCTCTAATTTTTGAAACATACAGTACATCATTCACAAACCTGAGAACACTAAAAATATGTGCTACACGGTAGCAAAATAAATAAAAGTGATTAAATATATCGCTGCAAATGCAGCCGTAAACACATATATATATAAAAATAAACGACAATAAATAAAACAAAACAATAAATATGAGATCTGTTTCAATGTACTTCAGTTCCGGGGTAAGACAGGTTGAAACATCAAAGTGTGTCCAGTGTTAAGTATCAGAGTAAAAATCTCTGTCCTCTCATCAAACATCCATATCATTAAATAGACATTTTTTCAGTACATCCAGTGAAAACTTCAGTCCTTTATAAAACTTTTCCAGGCAATATGTTTGTAATTGTCCATTTCTGCCTGCTGCATGTCTGAAGAGCCAGCTGGTAACCGTGCTCCACTTCTGTATTCTCCACCAGCTCCAGGCAACGCTTTGACTGTCTGTTCTGAATAAAACCTCCCTAAAAACAACACACATTACAAATTAAACAACCATTAGCATTGCTTAAAACACACAGACCTGAACCTTTGTCAAAACTATATAATTGTAGATACTGATTCTACATCCTTCCAAAAAGAATGCACTCATGTAAGCTTACCGTACACCAACAACCTAAACCCTGAGAATCACAGCGCTTGATGTCAGTACTGTAAATACAGTACAAATCCTTAGAGAGATCCCTGAAATAGACCCTTTCAACACTGAGCCTGAAGCTCAAAATGGTGTCAAAAGAAAAGTGATGCTTCTGAAGAGAAGCCTCGAGGATTCTCACTCTTGCAGGGCTGAAGAAACATGAAAGACGGGGCTGGGGGTGAAGTTTTGCTCTCGTCCAATCCATATCAGACGACATGTACATAAGGCCTTCTTCAAACGGCTCGCTACACTGCCTAAATTATTTCATAACAAAAACCTGATTTAGGAGACTTCCAGGGTACACTCTGCTTTTTTCTGGCTGCAAAACTTACCCTTGTGTTTGAATTCACATGCAACACACACACATACAAAGTGATGTAATAGCCTAATGTGGATTTACTCAAAGGGATTCTTCCCCAAAAACTATTTTTTATGTCCTTTAAAACCTGTAAATAAGTTTTTGTAGAGAGAAATTCAAAAGAAGGTGTTTTGAGAAATAATACAGAGTTGTTTGGTACCAACCTTCTTTAAATTATTTTATTTTGTGTTCTGCAAAAGAAAATGGGGAAAAGTTTAAAATGACAAGAACTAGTTGTTTTATGCATCATTAGTCCTTTAAACATGTTAAGTTGTCATATTTTAAATGGTCCATTTGTAAAAGACAGAGTTAGATGCATGACTTAGTATTTTGTGCTCAATTCAGCCCCCTCACAGCTAAAGGATTCAAAGGTTCTTCCAATATTCAACCTATAACCATCATAAGATCACAAGTTATTTATCGGCCCTTCTCCCATAAAGAAATGGCCATGGATCCATCAGAGAGCTTGGAAGACAACAAGCATCAGCATGTACATTCCAGGAGAATCCCTTGTGAGGAAATTAGTCAGGAGAGCTGCTGAGAGTCTACCTTTGATCAACCTGATTCTACACTACAGGTACTCAAGATTAACATCAAATTTAAAGAAACTGCCTTTGTTACACCTCCTTTAAAGCAGCTTTAAATGAATATGTAAGTTAACTGTACTGTGGACATTCTTAGAGGATTCATAATAACATGAAATTCTTCATAATCAGTTGGTGAACACCACTGGAGTACACTTTATATTCTTTATATAATCAATAATATATAATCAATACATAATCAACAACGATTTAGTAACAAACATACAGTGTATTGACATTTCAAAAAATAAGAAAATATCCCAAAAACAGTTATATTAAATTTCCTTAAAAAATTTAATTATTTATTTAATATATATGTAATATATGTAATAATATATGTAATACACAGCAGTATATTTGATGAATTCCAATAAAATATTTGAGTTTATCAGAGTTAATGAGTTAATTTTGTTTGCTTACATATGCACAAAATTTAAACAGTTTATTTAATTAATTTAAACACTTTTAAATGCATTCCTATTTTAAGTGTGAATTGTCTCATATAAAAATTGAGTGAAATAGGGGAAGTGTCTAAGCTCAGAGTCGACCCTTATTTTTTTACATAAAATATCTAAAAACCCCCGTGTATATTCACACAGTATGGCTCCACGTACCCTTTGCTGTTCATGTAAAATATATTGCGAGTCCCTGTAATTAAATCCAACCAGATCTGGCACGCATCATTTAACCCATGTCACCGATAGAGACCACTGCATCTGCTACAAACACGTTCTAGTTAACCTCAGCCATGAAACATTTATATCCAAGTTCCCGTGTCACTGTAAAAGATGCTTGACTAAATAATACCAGGCACATATGCCGAAAAATCACGGTGCCAAGTGGTATCCTGGTTACAGATGGAACCCTAGACTGGCACAACATCTTTGAGTACAATGAAAGGTGATAAAGACTTAATTAAACTTGTTCCTGGCGTTCTCAAAAGCTGTTTCATGATTTCACTAGCTTCGTTATCAATTATTAACGGCTCTTAAAAGGCCACAATGGATTTGGCGCCTTCCCCCAGAATCCATTTTGGGAACTCTGGGGAAAAGGTGTCCGTCGCAAACACTTTATCCAGCAAACTCATGCGATATATAAAATCACATCCAATGTAACAGCGCATTACCGACCGCATAACAGCGCATTGTTTTGGCTGCGTCACCCTTTTCTAATAACCAGCGGTGATATTTCCCTCACCGTTCAATCCAAGCCGCAGTGACATTTTCTTTTAATGGAGGTGCATACATTATGTGGGTGACACAATGCTTGAATTGAATTAGGAGAGCTTTTCAGACTCATACTTTTTATGTATTAAGGTTTCGTATGCAGACAGCGTCCACTGAAGGTACACAGATTATGGGGAGGACAATCTTAAAGTTACTTTAAACTACATTAATGACTTTGGAAGTTGTGGAGGAATGAGACATTCTGTCATTGACTTTAATTGAGCTGTACGGTGAAGGATGTCGGTGAGTGTGTGTGGAGTGGGGAATTTAATGGAACACAATGGCTTTTTGTGACACTTCTGTACGAAAATAAACCAGACGGCACACAGGTTATTCTAATACCATTCTCCTAAGATCTCATTTAGACTTAATGCATCAACTAGCCTTAACAACCAAGTCAGCATATAAAAAAGTACAGCATTACTTTTTAATTGCCATATAACCAGCATATTGTTATTATTATTATTGCACAAACTTTTCTGCTTAAATGATGCTATGCAACACGAGGACACAATTTTGACTATTCTTATTATTCTGCATACTTAAACTAATCCGCTAGTTGCTTTGGAAAGACAAATGTGTAAATGTAAGGCTTGCAAACTAGGCATATGCCCAAAATTAAACGTTCAGCATTTTAAAATGCTGATTCAGATGACATGATACTGAACAATCTTTGAGATTTAATGGTCTGTTAAAGGGACAGTTCAGCCTAACAATTCTGTATCATCACCCTTATGTCATTGTCTTCTCTGAATATTTCTTATGCAGAACACTTTCGAAGATATTTTGAGGAATGTCGGTAACTGAACGACACAGGTGAGTCATATGTAAGTTGACATAAGTGTCACACACAGGTTCACCCTTATGTCATTGTCTTGTATGACTTGATTTCTCCTGTAAAACATTAAAGACACAAAATAACAGTGACATTACTCAAAATAGTTTATTTTATGTATCATCTAAATGAGTGAAAAGATTAAACTCAACCAAATCATTTGTTAAAAAATGAGCTAACTCATGCAAAAAGTAAGAAAAAACAATAAACAATGAAATACTTGATTTTTAAGTAAACAGCCGATTTAAACTCTACCGGGTTTATACCTGAGTGAAGAGCCAGGTAAGCTTCATATGTTTGTTGTTGGCATAGCTGCACTCCAGCAGTCGCGGTCGGCCATTCACGTCCACCAGGCACTTGTTGTCATCATCATCAATAGTGGGACTCAAGCTACCAACGTGGAACTGCTGAGTGTTTGTGTAGTACACATTCTGCAAAGACAAGAGGGTGAGGCACTTATCATTAATATATTCAAACTAGTATTCCAATAAAGCTATTCACTGATAATATATTGTGGCCGATTGCATCTGATGGCTGGAGTATATATTTGGCAGTTCTGCATTAAGCAGCCATTACAATGAATTATTCATGTAGGGAAATTGAGCCTTTCTTGTAAGGACTTTGTGGCTCAGCTCCAAATCCCATTGTAATGACACGTAGAGATGGGTCTTAATGGGGCTCAAGAGAGAAAGAACTTTATTGAATGACTCTCTTTAGCTGATTTCATACCAACCAAGAAAATCTGGGCAGTGGGAAAGTACACATTGTATGTAGTAAAAATCTGCTAGTTTTTGACACATCGCGTAAATTGTTTTATATATATATATTTCTTTAAATTTATGGTCACCCCAAATGAAAATTCTATTATCATTTACATACACTCTTTTCAATTTCAACCTTTGTCGTTATCTTCCACAAATCACAAAAAAAAGATATTTCTGAGAATGCTTCTAAACAAAAACTTTCACCCCTAACCATTCACTCAATTACAATGACCAATTCAAGTCAACGAGGAACAATTGTTTTCGTTTACCCACATTTTTCAAAATAGTTTTAGTACACTACAGAGGAAAGATAGTCATACATATTTTAGATGACAAGAGAGTAAATAATTGTGGAATTTTCATTTTAGGTAATTTTACTTTAAACACACATACTTTGAAAAAGTTGTTGTCTTTTAATATGGCGGATCGCAATCAGCTTGTTTAGGTGTGTATTAGTGCAACCTTGCGTAGTTCAAATTGGCTCATCAGGTTCAAGGACAAGAAATAACTATTGTATAATTATGTTCAACAAACATAATACTTGTATTTTATTGTGTATTTTGGGATCAGTTCATAAAGAAAAAAAAAGAATTTCTGCATTTTAATATTCTGTCCCCCCCAAAGGTAAAACTGGTATGAAGTTCATTTTTCTACTGCTATAAACCATAACTTCATAAAAGTTGTCTCAACACCTCTGACCTCTGGCATAGTGTTTGCATTTCTGCTCAAGTTCTTCCATTTAGTTAATATCATAGCATTAAAAGTTTAATACATCATAAAAATTTGCACTTTTTGGTCCATGCATTTAAAAAACTGCATTGTCAGCTTCTGCCTCAGAAGTGAAAGACACTAACACTATTGGTTTTTCATATATTAGGATATATTAGCCCAAAAAGTATGCACAAAGACACAGTGCACCCAAAAAATATAATACAGATAATAGCACACTATTTGAACATACAATGGATAGCACAAAAAACAAATAGTATCCTCCCTGGCACGCAGTCTTGGTTTTCATACCAAATGCTTAACAATATACCAACCTTCCAAAGCAAAAATAAGTAAATATTGTTCAAAACTACTTGCAATCTTGTGAAAACATCACACAAACACTAATGGCATGTGGCAAATGGAAATCTCAGACTAGAGATGACACAAATATTCAACATTTGCTTTGAATCAATAAAGCACATTTTGTTGCACCAAGTTTCAAATCAATGGGCTTATACTTAAATCCTATGCCTTGCTGAAATAAGCTTTCAGAAAGAAATCATTTCATGCAATATGCCAGCATTATTTCTTCAGGGTCTGGAATAGCTGATATTTTACTTCAAAAGCCTGTGTGCTCCAAGACATTCACGGAAATATTGATCAGACTGCATCGGGCCGTGTTTTTCACCTCTCCATTTATATCACATCATACAAATTGACATTTTTCTCCAATGCACGGATTCAATTTGTTGGGTCATTCTAGTGCAACTTTGGCAGTTAAAAGTTTCGCAATGGGTTGTATTGAAAAAAATCTGATTCTGCAGAACTAGGCTTTGCCACCCTGTCCATTCCTCTTCAGGTCCAAATCAATTCTGGTATCTCAGTGTCCCCGTGGGGATAATACACTTTCCACTGAGTCTGAATTCATGTCTTTAGCCTCTCTCACAATGCAGCACTACACCAGAGGCCACTTTAAAAGGAAGGAGATGAATTGTTTGACTTTGGAAAGGCACGTTTTGCAAAACGGCTAAACTTTTGTGAGACACATCGAATAGAAAGTGGTTGTGTCCAGGGACACAAAGCAACTAATCATTTATTCACAATGGAACCAATGCCCGTCCTTCACTATCTTTTGACGAAAACTGGTACGGCAGCAGAATGGCTGTATGGGAACAATAAGACGGGGTGTTTTATAAAACTTTCAAGTGAGACATTTAGCCATTTTCACTATGCTTTGGGAAAAGCATGTTTAGCATTGCTTGGGAGATTTACAGATATTGTATAGGAAAATGTACCTTCAGCTGAATGAAAAGGAGATGCATGTTCGAAGAAAAGAACTGAGCAGTCAAGCCCTAGAATCCCAACAGCTGCCTGTCAACACCCATATACTTGAAGTATTATCCAAGATGAGCTTAAGTGCACCAAGATATGTCAATGGGAGGTGGAATTTTCAATATAGTGATTTTAATATTTTAATAACTCTTTTACCATTTTCCTATGTTCAGTTGAGGAAAACAACATTTGATTGGAATGTTAGTGATAGATGCCATCACTCCACTGTTTCGTGAACTGTAAAAATAATTACATTTCACTCAAAAACTACCTGAACATAAATGAATATAACCAACCAAGAAGAATAGCTTTAGTATTTACTATAATAAAGTCCAGCATATCTAGAATATCTCTAGCGTACTAGGAAAAATAGCCAAATTTAGACCAGCCATTTTAAAAAAGCAATACTGTACTATTTACAATATTAAAATGTGGCAAAATGTTATGTATATAACATAAATTGTAGTATTAGTACTGTTATACCAAACAAAGTTTACCATAACATTATGTAATATACCTCTCTAGTATACTGCAGTATACATTAATATTAAGTACATTACAGTATTTTAAAAATGTTACATTTACTCTAGTAAATATAAAATAGTTGAATAACTGTCCAATTCAGATTAAAAAATTATACTGAAGTATATTATAGTATTTACTCTTGTAGACTGTGGCATATTGCAGTATATAGAAAGTAAATATACAACTGTATAGTTTGTAATATTAAATAATATTATAATTCTCTAGAATACTGTATACATTTAGTATACTAAGGTAAAACCCCTGTTGTTTTCATAGTATAATATCTTGGAATTGTTAACTTTTTACTATAGTAAATGTTTTAGAAGGGAATATAGAAAAACCTGAATTAAAAAAAGTGTACTGTATTATTTACTATAGTACACCAAGGCAAATTGAAGCATTATAATATATTCAGTACTATACTTCTCTGTAGGTTATTAAACAGTTTCTGTGTTGCAGTAAAACATTATAGTAACTAGTACTTGTAATACCTTAAACCATAATAAAAATAAAATAAGTTAATATAGACCAATTCACATCAAAATATGATGTAGTATACCGCCGTATTTACAAAAGTTTTTTGGTAATCTTTTGCAAATTGTAGCATTATATTATAGCGAAGTACAGTTAATACTACAGTATTCAGTATTATGCTTCTGTAATATGTCTAGGAATGTTCCTACAATTTATTATATTAAATACAAAAGACAAAGTTTGACCAGTCTGTGTTTTGTAGCAAACTATAGTATATTATAGTAATCATACTACAGCATAGTACTATATACTGCATTTTAATATGTAATAGTAAAGTTTTATCATAGTTTATTGTAGACAATACTGTGGTACTGGATTTTCAAGATTACATAAAAGCATATTAGAGCGAATTTTTTACATTTCTTAAATATACCTTAAACTGACTATGTAATGAAGACAATAAAAAAATCACTCAAAATAAAGCATAACTGCTAGCCGACATGTTTTAGTTACCAAAAAATAGTGTGATTCTGAATTTCTAAACAGACTCTAGAAAGTTTATATCAAGCAGAAGAGACCTGGAAACACCAAAGCGCATTGCTCGGCACCATTGTGTCCTTTCTTATAAAACAGTCGGAAACACACACGGATGGGAATTCGGCAGGTGTGGGAGGTCCAACCAAGTAGTTAAAATCCTGCTAACGGTGCGGTTCTATCCCACTCTTTCATTTACATATCTGTGACACATACCCACATCTAAATGATGCCCCCGTGAAGGCAAAACAACCCTCCCTATCTGTGTTCTGAATCACTGCATTTCATTGAGATTCATAACAAATCCCACACTCCCCGGAGAGCATGAAGCTATATGGAGAAAACTCTTTATTTTTGCAGGGTTTTGTTTGTTGTGGAACCCGGTGGTGTAATATACTCCGTGTGGGAAACAAGGTTGAAGCGCCTCGAGCAGCCCAAGTCTTCCCAAATTTATTCTTCGGGGCTCAGCAGAAAATAATGAAGAGGCTTTATACGATACAATGACAGTTTTACGGGTTGGAAATATCAACTGCGTATCACTCTGAAACAGAGATGAATTGTAACTCGAAGATGTAGGAAATGCAAACTGGAAAGTGGCAACTACTGTTTGTTTAGAAAGGGAAAAAGGAAAAAACATGCCTTTCAACTCATATGTCATTTGATGTATACCATACATCATATTAATAGCATTTTGAGCCTTTGTACTGTAGATGGGAGCAGAGTTTACTGATATAAACTATTTTACACTAAATATACATAATACATATGAATGAATAGACATTTATATTAATATAAACATTTTACATCAATGTTAGCAGAGCAAACGCGTTAAAAGGATGTTGTCATGAGTTACTCAACCTCAATATATTTAGAAGAATGTAATCAAACAGATTTCTAGGGCATTCTGACTACCATAGCAGACAAAAACTGTCATTAATTACTCACTCTCAAGTAAACATGTACACATGACTGTGTTCAGTTAAACACATATAAAGATATTGAGAAGAATTTCAGCAACTAAGGTTTCTCATTGACTGATTTTTTTTGTAAAATATTCTAATATGAAAGTCAACAAGAGATCTCATTTGCTGACATTCTTCTGAGTATCTTCCTTTGTGTTCGACAGAACAAAAATCATTCAGGTCCGGCAAGACTTGAGGGCAATTAATTCAATTGACTACCATAGTAATTTTCTGCTTTGGTATTTAATGATGTCTCAGAAATCAGTTACTTATATTCTTCTAAATATCTATATTGTGTTCAACTGAAAAAAATGTTTGAAGATTTTGAACAACTTCCAATTTGGGGTGAACTATTCCTTTAATACATAAAGCCATGCTGCTCATTCAGGCAATGCAACATTCTGCAATTTATTCCCCTGTCTGTGTTTAACAAAATCACAGTTATGACAATAAAACACATCCAGAAGGTACAGTACGAACTAACCTGAGGCGTCAATCCATGGCAGATGTACAGGATGGGAATGTTGTCGGAGTCGGGACCTTGATCCACACACAGATCCGGCCTCAGGCTGTTTCTCAACTATACACACAGGCACACACACAGTATAAACACATGAGGCCTGTGTCAGACCACAGCAAAAACTCAGAGGAAGGAATGAATTAAGAATGCAAAAGCCATCTCTCTTGCTCCATCTGCTAATGGCCAATATGTCTAAAAATGCCCTGGAGCTCAGCTTTCCTTTGTCTTCATGATGAAGCTCTTAATTAACCATTTCCATAAAGGAATGCCAATTAGGAAAAACACCCTGGTGGGTTGGGATTGTGATAAATGAAGAAATGAAAGGTCTTAACACAACTTTACTCTCTAAAAAATGGTGATAGTAGTACCATTCACAGATTTGAGATGATACTTACTGCACCATAAGCGACTGTATTTGTGTAGGTTCTCATTTCAGAATAAATGTTCCTCAGGAACCAGCTAAAAGGTTTACACTGGAGTCTCTCTTTGAGAGCTTTCCTTTCTGTGATATCGCCGATATCGATTCCAGAGTCCTGCAGCAAAACAGTCCCAAACAAACGTACAGAAGAATTCATTTTTACAATGCAGAATCAAATTGAGGTGGAATCTATTCAGTATAAATCTCAGTGTTTCAGGGTCAAGGGTTTCCAGTGATGCTATATGCAGAAGTGAAATTGCCATTTCAAGGTGTCATGGTAACCGCTCGAAAGTGAGAACTCATTTAATAGCTTTAATGACTTGCTTACGTAAGTAGATATTTTCATCACATCTCAACCTCTGAAATTCCAATAACAAGCAAATATATTATTTAGAATCTTAAATTAACGCTTGTCAAGCATTGACAATAATAAAGAAAAAGACACACAAGACTATGTTACAATTTGTGAAATGATCATCATATGTTGATAGCTGGCACCTGTTTGCTTGCATTGGTTTTATGTCATACAATAGAAGTGAATGAGTGTCACTGATGTTCTATTACAAGCATTCTTCAAAATACCTTATCTGTAGTTCTGGTTGAGTAAATGCTGTCAGAATTTTGATCACTATCACTATAGCATACACTGTGGGTTCTGTACCTGTTGTGGAAGGTTCCAGGCCATGTAAACATGGTTCTTGTAGTCATCCATCCACACCTCTGCCACTCTCAGCGCGTTCCTGCGTACGTGCGTTGCCAGATCCTCTGTATAGGGCTTGTGGGCGCGTTCAATGTGAGCTATTCTGGAGCAGGGCATCACCTCAACACTTCCTCCGCATAACCATACCTGGATACCCACAACGACACATACAAGCGCAGATCTTTAATACATTCATAATAATTAGTTTCCTTGGTGTTTTATGTATTTAATACATTAAATACATGTTGTATTAAATTGTGTTTTGTTTGTTTTGGTTCTATCCCAACCAAGACTGCAATCACATGACAAAAAAGGCAAATTTACTAAAAGTGAAAATTGTGACTCACCCCTCTTGTCCTTTCAAACCTGTATGATTTTCTGATTCTGCAGAACTGAAAAGAAGATAATTTTAAGAAAGTTGGTAAAAGAACAGCAGTGACACCCATTTACTTCCATTGAATGACTAAAACAAGTGCAAGTGAATAGGTGCCAGTTACCAACATTCTTCTAAATATCTTCTTTTGTCTTCTGCATAAGAAAGAAAGTCATACAGATTTGAACACACGAGGGTGAGTAAATGATATCATTAGTTTCATTTTTGGATAAACAATTTCTTTCAATATGACTAAAGCAAGGACATGCTCTTAAAATACTTTTCTACAACAGCTAAGCAAAACTTACTACCAAGGACACATTTCTCCCAGTTACATATTGGAACACAGCAGAACTGTTCAAAACTAAACTTCCACCGTTATATTATAGAAGTGCTGATATAACAAAAGCTGTTTACCACCCGATAAGCAGAGTGTAGATCTGGAATCTGAAATGGATCATTTAATTTGCCACAATTCAACACATTTCACTAAAATCCAATCACGCGTCATTTAACATGTCACCACCCGGAGTGTGAGTAAAGAGAAGAGCGGATCAAAATTACTGCTGTTTTCATTGAGTGCCTGCATGTATTACTCGTTGATCCAATGATTTGTATTGAATATATACTTTGAAGCTCAGAATCAAGTGTGCCAGTTTTGGGTGTTTGTGTGCATGTGTCGGTCCGACTCCCTGTGTTTTTCCACCAGCTGAACTCATGCAAAGCATTCTAAAGGGGGATTTTCAAACACACACACAAAAATATAGAAAATTACTCGCTCGATCACTATCCCTCGCGCACACCGGGATATGCTTTGTAAATCTCTCTAGTAAATCTTCACACTGGGATTATGTAGGCCAAATGCCAGCATGATGCGCTGTATTCAAATATTCACACCCTGCTCAAATGCAGTTTGTACTCTAGTGCATAAAATAATACCTTAAAGGGAGAGTTCACCTAAAAATGAAAATTCTGTCAATGTTCCATCACCTTGTTTTCATTTCAAAACTGTTTGACTTTCATCTCCAGGTCATAAAAGAACATATTTGGAAGAATGTTGGTAACCAAACACCCAAACAGAGACGTACGACACAAAACCAATGGGTGAAAGTAACAATCTTCAAAATATCATCTTTTCTGCAGAATAAAGTCATACAGTTTTCAGATCACAAATAAGATATTTTTAAGAATGTAACCAAATAACATTAAACACAATTGACATGATTTGGTTTTAGAGAAGTTAATGGATAACGCCGTTGCCCAGTTACCAACATTCCTCAGAAAATCTGCTTTTGTACAGAGTTTAAGGAAAGATTTGAGGCTTAAGGAGGATTATTATGTTTTGGTCCATTTTGTACCATGCCATACAGAAAATCAGAAAATTAAAAGTTTAAAAATATCTATTAATTAAACAACTACGCATTTAAAGACCCAAAAATCATGTTTCAGGAAATAACAGTGTTATTCATATGAAACCAACAGGGTGGATATCACATTTACTTTAATTCTGCACATCTGGCTGCCTATAACCTGCATAACTAGTTGGGCGGAATTCAACAGGAAGTGGGCAGATGTGCCCTGCTCCTATTTGCCAGCAGAATGATTCATTTGCATAATCATTGACAACGATCCCAATGATCCATGACTGAGCTGTCTGTTCTCCTGAAGCATCAGAAAATAATCTTGTGCATTTGCATACAATACCTACCGGAGACAGAGATATTCCCACCATAGTCTGTCCTGCTGAGGAAAATTCCGCAACCATGAAATGAGAACCCGACACACGGTACAACGATTATTAGATAATTTAAGACTTGGTCTCTTTTCAAAAATACCAACGATTGTGATACAGCCAGACACAGAGTGAATGTTCTTAATCAGTATTCCTGTCTTGTAAACATCTTTAAACCAAAATACATTTACTTGAGGAGCAAATTTGTGCAAGATATTAGAATTGCCAATTCCTCTTGAATGCCAACAGGGTGTAAAAAAAAGAAATGAAATCATTAGTCTCAGAAAACAAGTCTTAATATCTTGTGCAGATAAGCTTTTCAAGCTCATGCATTTTTTATTCCTATTCATCTAGTTTAAGTATGTTTTGATATTTGCAATTCATTCTAAGCACTGTAAAAATGGGACATAAAAAATGATTTACTCAACCTCTTGTCATTTCAAACCTGTATGATTTCCCTTCTCCTTTGAACACAGAAGAAGATATTTTTTTAAATTGGAAATTGAATATCACAGGCAACCATTCACATAATAATGTATGGACATAAAACCAATGCAAGTGAATGGGTGCCAATTCCAAACATTTTTACAAAATATCATCTTTTGTGTTCTGCAAAATAAAATCATATGGGTTTGAAATGACAAGAGAGTGAGTATAAGAATATATTTGCAAGAAAATCGGTAACTGAAAATCAGAGGGACCTATTCACTTCCATTTTATGTACACAAAATCAACACAAGTGGATGTATGCCAGTTCACAAAATTCTTCAAAATATATTATTCTGTGTTCAGCAGAAATAAGTTTAACAGTTTTGAAATGGCAAGATGGTAAAAAAAATGAATTACTAATATAATTTTACCTAAAAAACAACAACTGACATTTTGTTTCAACAGAGAGAAAATCTAAGATGATCTTATGACTTATTCAACATAGATTTTCACTCTCCATCAAAGATAAACAGAGCCCTTTAGCGAGGTCTAAGAATAGATGTGCACAGATGTTTTGACCTTTCAGTGAACATGTACCCTTTTACAAAGTGAAAAAAATATCTACAGTCAACACACTGCCAACGGGCGTCAACAAAATGAGATGTAGTCTGCATTGTATTCATCATTTTTTCAGAACCCTCATACAAAAATCGACCAATTATGAACATCTGGCATCAAGTCTTGTATGAAGTAAATTCTTCTTGAAATGTTGATGATTTATGTTGAGACTCTATAGACTGACTTTACATTTACCTCTTAAAACATGATCACTATCTAATTCATAACAAAATGATTCATAGATTGTCCCTAACTTCTAGGAAATGTCACTTGATGAAAACTGACTTCTTCCAAATGTAACTTCTGCTCAGAGAATATCATAGTTACATACAGACATATGTTTTGGGACTGTCCTGAAGAAAATGGTTTATGGGAAAATGTGCCACAGACTAGAATTAGACACACCATGTTGTCCTTAGTTTCTTTTCTTGAATGTTGATTCCTCCTTTGACTTATCTCAACAAAAAAAAATTATTTGCTGTTCTTTTTTTAACCGTACATGTACAAATAGGTTAAAAATAGAAACGTACATTTACAATAAATTTCAATAAATTAATGTACATTATAAATCTAAAGCATTGTCAATTAAGTAGCTAATAAAGAACTGAACCGGGTCGAGTTAAGAGCGTTTTGGTAAAGTACTGTGAGAACATTGATATCTTTAATATGAACTGAGTAAGACTAATTAATAAATTAATAGGTCACATCAAGCTTAAATACTTGTTTAGTCAGAATTACATTAACCTGGTTTTCCCGGGCAAGGTCACAAAAAAGACAAAGTACAATTTTGGTGCAGCAGATTTATTACGTGATAATCCGAAGGGGTATAAAAAGAAGCTGCGCTTGGTTTTCTCACTTATATGGATTCATCCGATGCTCGAGTGCAAGATTGCAACATGTGTGCGATGTTGTCTCGAGATTCAAAGGAGCTCAAAGGATAAGAGAGCGGAATTAAGCTGTAGACACACAGCTGCACAAACAGATGTCGAGAGCCATTATACCCGTACAGCATTAAATCTCGCTGCACATATGGAACCTGCCACGTTTTGTGATTTCTTCATTTTTACTGCCTTGCTGAGACCTTTGACAATGCAATGTATTGCTTAAGTGAACCCCTCACAGAGGGCAAAACACAGTAAGAGTGTTTGTGTTCAGTGTGTCAGGATCCATTCACAGCCCGGGCTTGGATTCTTGCTGTGGGGGGTAATTACAGTGCCTGTGGATCTGATGGGAGACACATGAGGTCTTGATGGGTATCCGTATGAG
Organism: Triplophysa yarkandensis; assembly: GCA_033220385.1. Classification (NCBI taxonomy): domain Eukaryota; kingdom Metazoa; phylum Chordata; class Actinopteri; order Cypriniformes; family Nemacheilidae; genus Triplophysa; species Triplophysa yarkandensis. The sequence continues at coordinate 9,299,404 of CM065677.1, read as the reverse complement.
TCTAATAGGTTGAGGATGTGATGCTCGTTTGAAGCGTGAAAATGGTTTGGCAGGTTATCATTAGCAAACTTTGGCAACCCCCATTTTGAGCTTGAAAACACAAACTCATCCGTAACCTGGATATCAAACGGCCAAAATTACCGGCTTATATATTGAAGCATCTTTTCAGTGAATGCATTATTTAATAAAAATGTAACCGTTTGATTTTTTTCCATACTGCACACTTTTATATCATATCTTAGGAAATATGATACATTTTCATACCCTGATGCCCAGCTCCACGTTTTCACCTCCATATACTTCCATTCCTTCATCCAGAAGACCAATTTCACCAAAATACTTTCTATCCACAACAAAGCAACCAATCAAAGCAGGGCTTCTGGTGAGAGAGAGGAAAAACACAAGAATGAAATTGATGTGACAAATGATTCATAAAAGCACATTTTACATCATGATATAAAAAAAAATTCCTTGCGTCAAACATTCATAAACAATATTTTAAGTCAATGATGTCTCTTCAAAAACTCGTAAAATATTCAGCCAATGCCTTAATAAAATATTCAGCCAATGCCTTAATAAAATATTCAGCCAATGCCTTAATAAAATATTCGGCCAATGCCTTAATACCTGATTGGCACAGTTTGATCTTTCTGTATCCACCAGGACTTGGGAGGATTCAGGTATCGACACCAGAGTTCCCAGTCAAAGCCTTGAGCAGAGAGCGGATACTCCTCAATCTCAAACGTATCGTATTTGATGTTGTCAAAAGAAGGAGAGATGACCCGGGTTCTGTCCTCTTGAATTCTGTGAAGAATTGGTTCAGCCCTTAGATCAACAGAGATAAAAACCTGTAAGTACTCTCTCTTGTACTGCAAGGCATTTTATGTTTTAAGTATCTGGCATCTAACTTCCATCTAAAAAATAAGACTAATAGTGTCATGATTCTGCCTATCTTGGTCATGTTTTTCCTGGTTTTGGCAGAGTCATGGCAGACCTGTGTTGTGTGAGTGTCACATGGTATTGTTTTCTTACATGCCATGTGCTCTCTTGTCTCGTCTCTTGACCCCGCCCCCTTGGTATCCCGTCTAGCTTCCCATCATCGTTTCATTCCCCACACCTGCCTCGTGTCGTTATCCCTTGTTATGTTTCCCTATATAAAGCCCTTGTGTTTTCTGTCCTGTGTCGCTGCATTACGTTTGTTACTCGTGTTACTCGTGTTCGTGATCTGGTCCTTGTGAAGGTTCCTGTTAAGGTCTTGTATTGTGTTTCAAGTTTCATGTCCCTGTTTAGCCTTGTTTTAGTTTTAAGTACTCCTTGTTTTGTGCCCCATCGTGGGAAGTTTTTTGTTTGCCATTTTATAGTGTTTTGTGTTCTGTTTTCCCCATCGTGGGTTTTTGTTTTGTGTTTGTTTTTTTGTGATTAAAGTCCTGTTATTGCACTATCTCGCCTGCATTTGGGTTCTCTCTCCTTCACCATCCATCCCATTCCTGACAGAATGCAGCGACCAGAAATGAACCCAGCAGGTGTGTGGAAGCAGGATCCCTGCCCGGTTCGTACCCGCCAAGCTCGCCTCCTACTTGGGCTCCGGCAGGGGAATCGGGGCATATTGGAGTTCATCCAGGAGTTTGTGGCGGCGGCGAAGGAGACAGTTTTTTCCGACAGGGAGATGTTGGGGATCCTAAACTGCTGCCTCGCCACACCCCTCAAGCCCAGCGAGGTCAGGATGCTGAGTCTCCTCTATCTTGAGGACGCGGTCAGGTACGTGATCAACCGGGGTGACCCGTGGCCAGCAGCTCCAACCTGGGGATCCAAGTCCTGTCCCGGATCCAAGTCCTGTCCCGGATCCAAGTCCTGTCCCGGATCCAAGTCCTGTCCCGGATCCAAGTCCTGTCCCGGATCCAAGTCCTGTCCCGGATCCAAGTCCTGTCACGGATCCAAGTCCTGCTTCAGCGCCGGTACAGCCGGCTTTTCACGCGGCTCCTGCGCCGGTACAGCCGGCTTTTCACGCGGCTCCTGCGCCGGTACAGCCGGCTTTTCACGCGGCTCCTGCGCCGGTACAGCCGGCTTTTCACGCGGCTCCTGCGCCGGTACAGCCGGCTTTTCACGCGGCTCCTGCGCCGGTACAGCCGGCTTTTCACGCGGCTCCTGCGCCGGTACAGCCGGCTTTTCACGCGGCTCCTGCGCCGGTACAGCCGGCTTTTCACGCGGCTCCTGCGCCGGTACAGCCGGCTTTTCACGCGGCTCCTGCGCCGGTACAGCCGGCTTTTCACGCGGCTCCTGCGCCGGTACAGCCGGCTTTCCACGCGGCTCCTGCGCCGGTACAGCCGGCATTCTCTGCCGCTTCAGCGCCCTCGGGGGCATCAGTGCGGGCAAGAACTCGGGTACCCAAACCCAGCCCTAAGCCCGCACGGACTCAAGCCCCTAGGACTCCCCCTGTCACACCCTTGTCTCGTCCCCCTCAGTTTGGACATTTTGTTCCCCCTCCTCCCATCCCGTCTATGTTATTTTTATTATGTCACCCCAACCCTTTTATTGTAATGTCTGTTGTACCTATGATTTGTTCTGTTATGTGTGTTTGGTTAATGTCTTTGTCCATGTCACTGTCTGCTGTGTCCCCTAATATATGTTCCCCTTAGGGTCGCCAGGTGGCGCTCCCTAAGGGTGGGTATTGTCATGATCTGGTTCTTCTTGTGAAATATCCTGTAGTCTTGTGGACCGGATCATGACAATACCATGTCCGTGTGTTTTGTTTTGTCTGTATGCCTTTTGTAATGTGCTCTGGTCTTGTCATGTTCTTTGTCTGTTGTGTCCCCTTCAGGGTTGCTATGTGTTCCCTGGGGGGGGGGGTGCTGTCATGATCTGGTCCTTGTCATGTATTCTCTAGTTTGGTGGACCAGGTCGTGACAGCACCAGGTCCGTGTGCTGGTTGTGTTTATGTCCTGTTCTGTTTGTCGGCTCCCTTGAGGAACGCCAGGATGTCGTTCCTTAAGGGGGGGGTTCTGTCATGATTCTGCCTATCTTGGTCATGTTTTTCCTGGTTTTGGCAGAGTCATGGCAGACCTGTGTTGTGTGAGTGTCACATGGTATTGTTTTCTTACATGCCATGTGCTCTCTTGTCTCGTCTCTTGACCCCGCCCCCTTGGTATCCCGTCTAGCTTCCCATCATCGTTTCATTCCCCACACCTGCCTCGTGTCGTTATCCCTTGTTATGTTTCCCTATATAAAGCCCTTGTGTTTTCTGTCCTGTGTCGCTGCATTACGTTTGTTACTCGTGTTACTCGTGTTCGTGATCTGGTCCTTGTGAAGGTTCCTGTTAAGGTCTTGTATTGTGTTTCAAGTTTCATGTCCCTGTTTAGCCTTGTTTTAGTTTTAAGTACTCCTTGTTTTGTGCCCCATCGTGGGAAGTTTTTTGTTTGCCATTTTATAGTGTTTTGTGTTCTGTTTTCCCCATCGTGGGTTTTTGTTTTGTGTTTGTTTTTTTGTGATTAAAGTCCTGTTATTGCACTATCTCGCCTGCATTTGGGTTCTCTCTCCTTCACCATCCATCCCATTCCTGACAAATAGACGGAAAATAATATACAATATTTACATTTTATATTATAAAATTTTAAAAATATAAATCTAAAAATCCCTAAAAAAATTATATTCAAAATCCTATTCAAAATCTAAATAAAAAGTAAATATGAAAAAAAATCAAACTACATAAAAAAATATAAATATCATAATAAAAAATTTAAAACTAATAAAAACCAAAATATCAAACAAATCAACTCAATCGGTGTATTATTCATTCAAGTATTTGATTTTCCATTATTTGTTCCCTAAAAATTAAGCAATGAATCTTTTTTTCGATTATCTGATCATACAATCATATAAAACAATTAGACAAGTGTTAATTTTACCCATGGCATGACCTGATAATTGATGGATGATGCAAAATCACGACCAAATATCAAATATGTTTTATTTAATTACACCAAAAATAATACAGAAGACTAAATTACACGAATTAAACCATTCATACTCACAGTGTTCGGCTCTGTTTTACACATCACAATTCACCATGTTCAATTCATCTCCTCTAACACAGAAAAGGCCATTTAACACCTCATTATTAAACGTGATTGAAATGATCTCTTTTGACAGTCTATTGATAGCCTGCCATCATTTCGGCTTTAAAGAGTCCATTGATAAAAATGTAAAAAATTTAAATGTCGAATACTAGGTTATCTTAAAAAAGAACACCATCTACAGCTACAGGTGTACAATCCAAAGAATAAAAAATATACGAAACCACAATGTTACTGATGCCTTCTGAAGTGAACTTCTACATGTGTCAATGAACCAAACAGGTCCATACGAATAAGAGATCCTCTGGATGCTCTCCAAATCCCTTGAAGTAGTTGGGAGCTCATTACACATGGATTAATTAACAGGTATGTGACATGACAGCTACATTGAAGACATTAACCACAGCAGACAGGTACTTCTGCTCTTATTTCTGCACTAACAACCACAGGCTGTTTCTAAATCTCCATCCATATTTATGAGACTGCAATACTATGCATAGAGTAGTGGCCAAAAGTGATGACTGGAGGGCATACAAGCACCGTTTTTGCTTTTACTGCTTTTACTGACTGCTTTTATTCCATTAAACCATTCAAATATAAAGTGAACACTACAAAACTGGCATTTTAATATTATTTGTATGAAAAAGGCATAAAAGAGAATATATATTTTAATCCAATAGACAACAATATATACATTCAAAGCAATAAAGCACAAGCCTGTTTTAGATTATTTATATAAAGATTGTGTTGATATTTTATTGGATTTCTGGACCAATAAAAACTCCTAACATTGATAGATCACCCGATAATAAAAATTCTGTCATGAATATTTTTCCAGTTGTTCAAAGGCTGTATAAATGGTATTGTTTGGTTGAATGGAGAGAAAGATATTTTGATAAATACTTGTAACCAAACCCCATTGACTACCACAGTAGGAAAAAAATACTTGGCCAAAATAACCTAGAACTTTTTGCTGGCCTTTTCTTTTTCTTTGTGTTTATAAAGTAATTTCCCTACTATGGTAGTTGAATATAGATATTTATGTTTTCATGTTATCTAGATATAATATAAATTAATATACAAATATATTTTCAAGTCAAAGCAAAATTCAACAACAATTTACATGACAATGGCTAATAATGATTTTTGCTTGTGTTTGCTTTGTATGCCTTGCATTATAAATAATGCACAATGCACTTAATTATTTTCAGCACAGTTTATCCCGGTCATCTAAACAACGTAAAAAACAACTGACGTGTTTCCTACTCACCATCCCACGCTGAACTCCACATGGGCATCAAAAAGGGCGACAATGGGTGCGGTGGCCGCCCTCCAGCCACTGACACGTGAGCGAATCAGACCCTCTTGTTTGTCATGCCGGACCACTTTGATCAAATCTGGATGCAGTTGGTTGGTCTCTTCCACAAACCTCTGCAGGTTGTCTCTGAGCTCAGCTTTAAGTGGACACAATGGGAGGGACGGATCAGTCAAGTAATCTTGACATACATCACAAAAGTTTATACCTAATACCTGCTGAGGCCACTATATAAAAGCAAGGAATGTACCTCCACTTGCCACCACAGGGACTTGAAACAGGAATTAAAACGGCCTGACCTACGGACACTTCTCTGCCAGCACTTTGTGATATATACATTTTCAATTTGTTTTCCATTTCTCTTCATCTATCTGCATTCTGTGTTTGTGTTATTACAGAGAAAGTTATCACCCTCTCACCATAGCAACAGGAGGGTGTGATGTGAGGGCCCTGTCAATCTTACAGAGAATTAAATGTCTGCACCTCTTCACCTCACTTTAAGCTTTCCCTCACTACACTGCACGCGGCGGAAAAGGTCACGGCAGCATTATAACCGCTGTGAAGTCATTATTCTGTAAAACCAAATATCTAAGAGGTCACCGAGAGCAAATAAGAGCCTTTGCTTTGTGATTTAAAAGGAACCCATCTGACCAGTGAGTCTTACCAACATTCAAAAGAAATACAAAAAAATACAAACGGTAGTTATATACACAACACAATCATCACATTAAAGTGATAGGTCACCCAAAAAATTAAAATCCTGTCATCACCCTCTTGCCATTACAAACATGCCTTTCTTAATCCAGTTGAATTGAAAAGAAGATAATTTGTGAAATGTCTCTGTGATTTTCTGTTCATTTAAATGGATTTCAGTTGGTACCTTCATTGTTACTTTACCAACATTCTTCAAAATATATCATATCATGTTCTGTGAAAAAGCGAGGACGATGATGATGATGATTAAATGGTGACCGATATTAACTTCTGGGCGAACTGTTTACTTAATTTTTACATACATAAACACAAAATCAAAAACCGACCGTAAACCGTATATATTTTCAAAATTTGAAAGCATTTAAAAATTTAATTGTGAATTGTTTAACGTGAAAACACAGTAAAATTTTCTTACATTTCTTACATTTAAGTGTGCATACTGTACATGTATATCTGCTTCCCATAATCCCTCACGGTTATCACGCTTCAGGGCCTTAAGATGAACTTCCACACAAATTCGCATTCACATGCATTATTCATTAGATTTATGTCATAAAGAATCAATCATGGCTGAAGGAGCACCGTACAGTGCAGGAACATCATCTCACCGTTGTTACTGTTGTCATCGACAAGGATGATCTCCTTCAGCAGGTGTGAGGGAGTCCGATGGATGACGGTATGAACGGAGCGCAGGATGACCGACAGAGCTTCGTTCACGAAGATGAAGATGATGCTGACTTGCGGTAGACTGGAGGGGTACGATATGTTTCTGCATCTGGAGGTGAAAGAAGTGCAAAATGTCATACACATTATTGAAAAAAAGTTTTGAATCGGAATTGCTAACAGGAGTGAAAATTATTGACTTTTTTGTTAAATAATATTCTGATTAATCACTGATGAATCAGTTCTTAAAAACACATGAATATAGGGCTGTTTAACGATTAATCATGATCTATCAGATTCAAAATGTTTCTATTTAAATAATACCTGTCAGTTTACTGTGAGGGAAAAATTTATTAAAAAATATTAATATAAAGATATATGAACATGTATTTACTTTTTAATTAAAGGCAAATAAAAATTTATAAATATAAATATTTTCCAAATATACATACACATGTGTGGGGGGGATGTGTTCAAAAATAAAAAAATAATATGCATCATGTAAATCCGTATTTTTATTCTGGATGCAATACATAGTGATAAATTGTTCACATAAAGAATAATACATATATATTATGTATGATTATTATATTTTATACAATATAAACACAAAATTTTATTTTGAAACAGATTTTTCATACTTAATCTATTTGACAGTCCTTTTTATTGAACATTTCAAGATTTTTCTAACTGGCGCTTCATGGCAATGTGGAAAGACAAAGCATCACATTTTCGCTAACAGCTGTCTAAAAGCTTTTCGGGCAGCCTCCCAAAAACACTAAACATCATCTTCCCTATTTCTTGGATTGGGTTAATTAATAAAAAGCCTGGATGATAATTTGAAAGAAAATTAAGGCTTCAGCCTCCATATCTTTACCACGTCTAAGTTTTCTTTTTCCTCACTTTAATGAGCACGGTGATGACGGAAAATCAATATTTCTTAAGGAACGCCGAGTGTAGTCCTGGAAGAGAATTGAGTGAGGATGAAAGGGAGAGCCAAAAAAAGAGATTAAGAGGGAGAGCGAATGGTGGGTGATTCATTTACCCATCAGGCCTGAGGTCTGGAATCGCTCTTTCTAGAGAAAGCCTGTCGCTGAGGTAGCCATTGTATCCGTAATACTGGAACTTCTTCAGGGCCACTTTGCGACTCTCTGGGCCGAGGTCGTGACCCCAGTGGGCGAAGAGAGAGTCTGAGAGAGACAGGTCGGATTGGTCGTCACCATCTTTCAGAGGTTTCTCTGGAAATAGAGAAAAAGATGAAAGAGGATTGGTTTTAGCTGCAAAACACATCTGTTGAAGAACATATCTCAAAATATGTTTTGTGGTGTTTTACATAAAAAAGAGGCATACATGTATCAATGACATGACGGTGAATCAATCATGACACAATTTCCTATCTTACCGTATTCTACAAAGTCAGCCAGAACATAATTTGGCAATAGGTATGCTCGGAGATCGATAGATATATTCACTGCATTGAATCTCTCTACTCAAAAAAGTAATACAGTATACTAGTGCAGCTGTTCTCTTCAAAGAGGGATGTGCCAATATCGTTCGATTATGAGCAGTAACGGAGCGTTCTTATTGGTTGAAAACACTTAAAGAATATGTCCTTTACTGAACAAACGAGTCAATTGAGTCAAAGTGAGATTGAATGAACTGTAGCTGTCATTCACGTCTTTGTCTAATATTCTCTGTGCTGTTGTGCACGTCTTATCGGGTCATTTTTATTTGTTTTATATATTTTTTCATATTAAATTTAAACCCTTATTCTTCTGACATCTATTACAATTGACATTGTTGGGATACTGTCAAAATTGGCCACATTAATAATTGACCGAAATAACAATCAATATGAGATTGAAATATTGGGTGAAAATTTTTGCCATATCACCCAACACTATTTGATGATTGTATATTTATCTGCTGTACTTTTTTTGCACCTTTCAGTAGTGGCTCAGGGGATAAGCATGTAAAAAGTGTCAAAACCTGAATGAAAATAGAATTGGTATACTTCAGGAACCGATATCGAATTCAAGCTATAGGTATTAGTATCTGTATCAGAAATATTTCATCGTTACCCAGCCTAGTTTTGGCACTGCAACCCCATTTTAAAGGCAATTAAAATGTTCACTGAATAATGAATAATTGTTTGTAATCATTTAGTACTCTATCGAAACAAAAGTAACAAAAATATAAAATATTAGAAAGTTTACACCTATGGTATTACTTATCTGAAAATGGTTAACGGTGACCAGAGAGCCTACAGATCCGTTATATAAACTTGAAACATCAGAATCAACAGTTTAATCGGCCGATTACAATGATAAAAAAAGATACCTGTAACAATGGAAAAAATCCCCATTGGAGCAATCCCTATTCGGCAACGAAAAACAATTTACCATGTTGTCCAAACATCAAAACAACAAAATCCAACTCCCGCATCTTTATATAAAAATACTGAAAAACGGCATGCAGATGTATGGATCAGAGAGACAAAGTGACCCGGCAATGCTCACTAAATGATGGAAGGCCAGTGCAGGTAATTAAGGAATGCTAATTAGTATCAGAGGTTATTTAATTACACACACTGCATTGCACCGACCCGCCGGGAATAATTCATCTCTGCCACTGCAGACACTGAGTCTAGGAATTTTACAACACACACAAGTCACAGCTTTGGTGATCTAGAATCCTCTTAAAGGGCCATCACTTAGGTAAACTCTTAGAGGGATAGTTCACCCCGAAAATGAAAGACTCTCATCATTTACTCTCTTTCACCTGTACGACTTCCTCTAACAGAACACAAAATAAAATATTTGGAAAAATGGTGGATAGCGAACAGCACAGCAACCATTCACTTCTATTTTATGGACGCAAAAAAACAACATAGGTGAATGCGTACCAGGTAACAGCATTCTTCCAAATATCTTCTTTTGTGTTCTGTGGTAGAAAGAAACCATTTGATTAACTATGATAAAATGATATAGTCTTGTAAATCTAGTCAAGATGTATTTCTTTATTTTAGTCACATCTTGAGGTACAATTGTATTGGGGGTTTATATGCAAGTCATGGGTACTGGTGTTGGTTGGTTACCAACATTTTTCAAAATATCTTCCTTTAAAAGCTTATTCTAAACTTAGGGTGTTGTAAGTGCAGTGGAAAAAACTGTATTCATCATAACAACCAACGTTATATTGTGGGACAAATACATAACAGGCCAGCCCGTATTTGTGGAAATCACACAGGATGAAAAATTACAGTACTTAGAGTCCATTACTTTGTTTGTACTGTAGGTTAAATTCACTGTGTAACTCAACAAGACCATTGTAAATGATACTGTTCCTCTTTGGACTTAAAAGGTCTTGGTTATTGTGCTTGGGATGACTTTAAAAGATGTGAAAGATGATGTATACTTTTTCCTTACACATTTAGACAAACGGAGCAACAAAGATTGAAGACCTGAATGGGACACAACAGGTTGGAGAATAAAACAGCCGAGCAAAATGAAAGCGTTATCATCATGTTATCAAAGGAAAACTTGACTGTTGATGTACAATGCCTTTAAGGTGAGATGCCATACAATATATCATTAGGAAAAGAAGCAAAAATGTGACGGTATCAGCCTCGTTACTGCTTCGAAGGGAGAACTTTACTATCTACAAATGTTGCAAAGACCAAGTAAACTATTCAATTTGACATAAGTGTAAATTCAAGTACACATTTCTAAAAAACATTCAAACTTCCTATTTAATGATTTTAAAACACTGGCACAATCATAATAATTACTCAACTTAAAAAAGAACATGTTGTTGTAACAACACAAGAATTCATGGTAGGAAAGAAAATATTCTAGTGAGGATCCAAGCCAAAAGAGACTCGTTTCGCTTTTAAATGCAAGAGCCTCAGGAGACTGGCGTCACAGCAGACGGATGGCATTTCTGACCTCGCCTGTGGCGCGCTGTCTGCCTGTCAGTGCCAAGTCTGCGCAGCTGAAGTAAAACAAGAACCCCACATGTAACCTAAACTAGGGTTCAGAAAAGCATATGCAGAAAGCTGGCAAATTTGCATCAATTCAACTCAAACATTTTTTACACTTAAGCGCATTACGGCACCCAAAAATACTCATGAAATATTGGTTATCAAAAGCGGAATTATGCAAGTGTGTTTGTTGTTCAGTTGTTGTAACTGAAAAGCTGACTTCTGAGTTTGACTCAGAGATGCAAGACGACACTGAAAGCCAAACATGAGATCGGTCACATAAGGTACACCGCTGACCTTATACTTCTGCTGCCACTTAAACTAAAGTCTGATGATATAACATATTATATAACTATTATTGTCTCGTATTGTATACTGTTTATTTTAACACAAAAAAATATTATTAATAATTTTGGATTAATAATCAATTTTAAGCACAATGCTTTTACATTATGAAGTGCTTGCAAATTGAGAAATGTTTCACTGCATCTTTCCTACTACATTTTTGTCTCTATTAATATTCAATGAAAAAAAAAACATTCAGTTTACAATATACAATAAAAACTATTGGGAGATGAAAAAGTAGGAATTTCCTTTTCGAAATCCTTGTTATGGTGTTGTGATCATTTCCTTTTTCATTTTCCTCCTATGCACAGCACTTTGAATTGCCACTGTGTATGAAATGTGCTATAAAAATAAACTTACCTTGCCTTGCCTTTAGACAAGATGATCATAAATTATTTTAACGGCAAAACACAAAAAATTGCTTTCCCCCTTAGGATTTTAAAGTATAGTCCCCGCAAAAAATGGTCAGAATGTGGTTCGAACAGTGGACTCTAAGTGGACCCTGTAAATCACAAAATATAGATACTTATATTCAGGAAAAATATATTTAAAATGAGTGGTTTTATGTCCAAACAATAAAAGTCACCAACAGTCTTCAAAATATCTTCTTTTCTGCAGAAAGTCCCACTTAAGGTAGTAAATAACAAACAAACAAGCAAATAATTCCTCTAAGGTACATAAATGGAGTGGTGATGTCACCGTTGTGCAAGTATGATGTAATTATCTTGTTGTGATAAGATGTTTACGGTAAAGAGGTAACAGTATACTCTGCTTGATTAAATTAGCTCTGAGTCCACATAACCAGTGAAGATTTGTTGCTGTAAAAAGCAGTGTTTTATCTTCCAGGACAGTATTAGCAACCAGTAATGATGCATATAAATAGTTAACAAAAGGAATAATATAATAATAATTCCAATTAAAGAAAAATTTATACAATATCCCATCTGTGGTATTATTAAGGATGTAGACAGCGGCATCTATACTTTGCAAACAAAGTACTATGTATTATCTGTAGCACCACAGACCAATTCCAATATTTCTTTTACGCCATTGCATATCTGGCATTGAAACCACCATAAAAAACAGCTTTGGTCTAACGCAATGCATCGTAATCCAAACAGCCCAATACAGCCTTTGGCACCTCTCTCTCCATCTTCTCATACCAGGGCTGGATCATCTCTCGGCACACAAGCTATCAATTTACATTCTGGCTAGTCAAGAGCTTCCATCGCAGAGCAAAATGACCAGATACCCAAGGCAATTTTACAAGCTGTGCGCCACAAGAGCAGTGTTTTGTAACCGTGACGAATGATGCAGGGAATGGCTCCTGGAAAACAATCTGTAATGCGTAATCAGTTCTGGCATTCCTCAAAATGAACCATTACAGGCATAGGCACTGTAGGGATGCAATATAGTGATGTCATTAGACTTATCATTAGCCTAAATGTTATTACTAATGAACGGAATACCAACGTTCATAAGTTTAAAGTCACTTGAGTGAAATGTTTCTATTAATGTGGAAAACCCAATTATATGAAAGTGCATATTGCTTAAATGTCCATAATTGTGCAAATGATTTATTAATGTCTTTAGTTAACTTATAAACATTTAATAATGCTTAACATTTTTAACCGACAAAATAATAAAAAAAACTGGCTATATACGTAAAAAGGGCATGATGTACTTTATTAATATGAAGGAATTTTATTAAATCAGTCATATGAGGATAACTTATTCAATAAAGTTTCAAAACCATTCCATAGTGATATTTCAAGATGTTGGCTAACAAAAAGTACAAGAGGGCATTTCTACGAATTCTAGATCAAAAAAATGCTAAATATAATATGTTTTGATTTTGATTTCTGTGCATAACGTTTTATCGTTCTAAAGCTTGGATGTGTTTAGAATTTTGTGGAGAAAGGACACTTAGAATGATCATGTATATCTGTTGCAAGAGCTAAATACATATTAATCTTTTGTAAACTCTGGGCATCTTTTACAAACTAAGCAATGTTCAACAACTCATATAATCCCTGGCTTTCTAATTCTGTTTATGTAATTGGAATATTACATATTTTTCACATTTAACAAATCAACTTTATGAATGTAATAAATCCATGATATGAATATTACCAAAATTAAATAATCCAATGTAATATTAACACAAAGCGATGTGAACAACAATAGAAGCTGCATGATTCCAGAACAGCTTTACCATCCAAGGAGGCCATGAGCTTATAATGCAAGCCATTATAATCACAATAATTCTAAAATGATTTATCTGTCTAAATAATGTGTGAACACAAATACTCATACAATGATTCTTCTGCTGCACCAAAAAGCTCCACAGATTTCAAACTTTAAAATGCTCCACATGACACTTGAATTATAAATATAATGTTTTCGGATGCTGTCTGGGCCTGCAAATTACCCACAATGTTCCCCAACGTGAAAGGGTCTCATAACCCTGTTCATTAGATGTTTTTCAGAGTAGACTGATTACATGAATATGAGCCGGGGCGATTTTATTCCCTCGTAGCAATTACGATAAGCACATTTCAAATAAGCCATTCCTTAAAAGTTAGTGGTTTCAATAAGACTTGATGTTCCAAAATAAACAGAAACCGACTACATTAACATTAGTTAGTCCATTAAATAAGAGTATAATTGAATTTCTATATCCCCAGGGTAATGCATTTCATTATTTATAAAAACCATAGGTTATGATTCACATGTATGTGTAATAAACTGGAAACACACCGGTCATTAGAATTTATGCCCTCACAAGACGGAAAAACAATACATGCACAATAATGTGCAATGGAATCTAATAATACTGCTAATCTCAACTCTTGAGTCACAATCAGCAAGCTCAAAAGTAAACTTCATTTTTATTGGCCTCCAAATTGCAGGTAGGATATTAAAATCTTGCCGTAGAGTAAGAAAGTGACAAGCCTCTAAAAAACAAATGTTCTATGTGACAGATTGCATTGAAAGGAGTTTATATAGATCACAGCTGTTGCACTAAACAAAAAGTTGGAATTTATAGAAAAATTCGTCAAAGCTCGCAAATTCTTATTAGATGGACCTACTGGGGGCAATGAAAAATGTCTTTGAGTCAATGCTGCCATCTTATAAACATTTGTGTGCAGAACTTCTATTTTATTACATCCACTGCTTGTATTAGGAAAACAAACCTTGATCTCAAAACTCACTTTTTATAAATATAAGACATGAATCCCTTAAAGCATGATGGTTACAGGCCTACCTCTCTAGCCACATCATTAAACAACAACCTGTCCAGCTTCGCAACCTGAAGCTGGACAACCAAAGGCTACAAATGAAGTGACAGAAGGTACGTGTCCTCATTTGCCCACATTCGGTTATGGGAAAAGACAGCTTGCTGGCAAACTCTGGAAATATATTTATTCACTTTCTCAGACAGGCAAGCTGAGCTTTCTGCAGACCTCCTGGGAAGGTGACAAAGGAGAAAGTGAGACTGGATGTGCGAATCTGGGGATCGGACTCAAGTCAGAGAGATGCCGCGAGGAGCTTGGAGCTCCTGGGTGGAACGTGATCAGCCGTCCATGTGGACCGCCTGTTTGACCACAAGAGAGAGGGGTACGAATTTCAGACGGAATGAAATATGAAAAGCCATGTCTGAGTTTAAAAGGGACACCAGAAAAGCATCTGCCCAAACAGCAGATGTTAAAAAGAACGTTGACTGACTATCTAACTCTATTTGCTATACAGAAAAAAGGTGGCGTAAACAAGATTCCTTAAGCTGTTTCGTTTTATTTGCTTGGTCCAGACTTAGATTCCCCCTCTAAATCTTTATTCACCAGTTTTTATTGGAGTCAAAACCACAATATGTTTGCGTCATCAGTTTAAGTACCACCGTGAGGACCTGTGGCAGCTGTTTACCCTTGTAGATAAATAAGCACCATGGAGAGTACACCGGTTTTCCTGTGCTGGATTTCCACCAAATCCTTAAACACACAGAACGCTGTTTGCTTACACATTATGCATCGCAAGAGATTCGAAAAAAATGCAAGCCGTTCACCAAAGGCAATTTATTCAGATGCAAGCAGTTATGAGAAATGCATCATCCTATGATAAGTATGACAAGGAGCTTGCAGACATGCAAACCTAATATGTTAAATTAAGTTTGTTTTTTTACAGTCTGTAGGGTTTTTAGTTAAAAAATAAGAAAATAACATTACATTTCCCTAGGTTTTTCAACGGTTGGCTTATAATTTGTTGGGTCGGGTGGGTATTTTTACATTGACACTGGTCATGTACTTTCTAATTGCTTTAGATTTGAGTCATTGTGGAAACTTAAGTTAAAAAAGACCTTACTGACTTTCCTATCACGCCAGCCTCTTTTACGCTATGATACTTTTTCATATTAACAAGAAAAGAAATCTATCAATATTGTAGTGTGACTGGGGTAGTTCTGTAAAAATGTGTCAATCGATCACCATATTTTAGCAACAACTGTATCCGGACTTATGGTTCTGTTTAATCTGTCTAATAAAGATCAAAAAGGGCTTAAAAAATCGCATGTAATATCGCAATCACCATTATTTATTCTTCGAAATTGCAATCCTACCTAGCATTGTATGTTTCAAGCACAGGTGGCTACAGATGGGCAACATCAACAGAATGCAGAAATATGTTAAATACAACTTTGCAAGTTTTATGATTAAACAAATGAAAAAAGGTCTGAACAAGGGCAGTCACAATAATAATGTATCATACATGGGTTTCATAGCCAAAAAAAATTGCGTTAAAGATATTATCTCAATATTTACTAAGGCTTTATCTGATTTTCTTGCACAACATTGCGGTTAAAAGAATTTACTTTAGAACAACCTTTTGCAGTATTTTGAGGAACAGCGATAAAAAGACGTCCACATGGAATGTATTATGGTCGTCTTCTACTGCACTAATTTGGAGTTTCCGAAAGAGTGCGCCCCCTAACTTTTGGTTAAAAGATCATTTTAACCAAACTGCCTCACAAGCTGTCCATTATGTGCGATAAATGTAATAAAGTAACGCTTATTTACGCTACTTACATCCAGCTCTTTTCATTAATGAAATCCAAATGTCAATCATCCTATGCTAACCTTAATCAGGTCATTCGTGATGATTGAGAGGTGTTACATTCCCATCACAGGAAGTGACCAAGCTGCAAGAGAACGGCTCACAGCTGATGAATGTTATCTTAGCGGCACTCCTCATTAGAAGCTCTTATATAAGCATCTGTTGGGTTGAAATGCGCCACGACACTACAAAGCAGCAAAAGCCTCATCTAACTGATGGATCCTGTCACCTAAGTTACACTAGGACGGCATCTAACTGAAGCTTTAGAGCAAATAATGTTTTATTCAATGATCAAGAGCATCTGGCGAATCTCACAAGCTATCAGTGTTGAAAAATTCAGAGCCACGCTGCTGGTAATATTACGTGTGTTGAAATGTTTAACCTTAAACTGCATTAAAAGTTTGTTTCAATCAGACTATTAATATCCCACCTGCAATCTGAATGTGAGATGGAAGTGCCTGATGCTTCTAAGATGCAACTGATGCAACCAAATTGCAACGGCCTTAGACTTCATAGATAACTGTCTGGGCATCTAAAGATGACGCTTGAGTCAGCTTTCCTCCATTTATTATACAAAAGTTTAAAAGAAAGATTGCCCCCAAACTGTCCTCGATTTATCTTTTAAAAGACCATGAAGATTTCCTTCTTTTGCAGAGCACAAAAGAAGATATTTGAAAGAATGCTGGTAAAAATGTTGACAGTGCCCTATCCTCCTGGTCCTTCAGAATCAAGCTGAAAGCTTCTGAACGACTCACAGCTGGGCGTTCACGCAACCCCACCGAGTGTGAAATAGAAGCACGTCTCACAATTATCGGATATTCCGGGCAATTGAAACAGCGTGAGTCATTTGAGCCACTGCTGAGACTTCTATTTATTTCACACTAGCTTTGTCAAATTAACTTCGAGCGAACTGCCACAAGCTTAATGCTTTATAATTATATATATATGAAATTCGCCCTCTTAGAGATTCCTCTTAATGAGGATTAAGTTCATGTATAAAACATTGCCTAAAATGAGCTGAATTATTTGAGAAGCTTTCGATGAGTCTGCAGGTAAATTCTGGCCATCATGTGCACCACACAGAGCTAAATGATCATCTGTCAAAACATTTCCAAGCTAAATCAGAGAGAGAGTAGATAATTGTTCATAAAATTTATAAATGGACACAAATTCTTACTTTTGAAATAGAGAAAAGAAGTGTCAGTTATACCCCATTTTCCTTACGAATAATACACCACAATAAAGGGCTGATCCACCCAGAAATAAAAATTCATGAATAACTCACCCTCAAATCCATTTCTATGTTCTGTATAACACAAGAGAAATATTTAGAAGAATGGTAGCAACTGAAATTAAAATGGTAGTCAAAGGTGTTGTTTGTTTTCCTAAATTCTTTGAATATTAATACTCAAGAAATATCCCCAGATTTCTCAGTTGCTAACATTGAAGACATATATTTAGAAGAATGTAAGCAACTGAAATTAAAGACATAGTCAATGGTGTTGTGCTTTCTTAAATACTTAAAAAAATGTAATGTTCAACAGAACAACAAGCAAACAATATCCATTTTTTTCTACTATGGTAGTGAATAGTACCCCAGAAATCTTGGTTGCTAACCTTCTTCTAAATATCTCTCATGTGTTTAAAAAAAGAATTAAATTGACAGGTTTAGAACTCGATAGTGAGTAAGCCATGACAAAATATTATTACTATGTCTATTTTAAACTATAACTTAAAATCAAAACGTGTTTTAATTGAAGAGTGTGGGTCTTTTTTTCTAGTTAAAAGTAAAAATCTGTTTTCTGCTCCCTTTATGCAGTAAATTATTATAATAAATGTTTGCATTCTTACAATGATTGTCTCAATGAATGCCATGTTAAAAATGTAATGTAAGACTTCTTCAAAGTTGTTTTATTAAAAACCTTTAGAATGCAAATTGAACCATAACCATTGTATTTCTAAGCCACAGATGCTATCACAAAAACTTACTTTTTACAATTATTTTACTAGACTTTGTGTCTTCCCTGTGTAGTATTAAACATTCTATAAAACTAAAGCGACATAGAAGAGCTTTGAACTCCAGTTGGTTAATGCATGGCCTAAGTTGCTAAAAGAACTAAAAGTCATCCAAGCATCCAGTCCACTGGATGTTTGTATGCGTATAAATGCATGATCAACCTCAGATGCCCATATTAATTTGAAGAGTGGCTTTAAAACACGTTGCCAGTGTCTCTCAGGTAATAAGTTGCATAAATAAGGGCTTTCAGAACATTACGTCTGTGTCTGAACCTCTCATCGGCATCTCTGCTGTTTTCCAACCCTGCAAACTGGATGACTTTGACTTCATTAATCAAAGGTTTCAGCTCATTGCCTTTCACTTCAGCATGCAAAACACAATTCTGGAGAAGCGCTGATAATTACCGCCTCATCCGGTGGCGGCCCTTCTGTCGAGAAAAGCAACCTTAACCAAATCAAGTCGAGATCGCATCAGTGACCTCACAAACAGACCAAGTGCACTTGAAATCAAACCGAGGTTAAATTAAACTCCACTTAGACAAACTGATAAATCTATTTGCTAGACTATAATAAATAAGGACTGTCGTGTTCTGTGTTTCTGTACAAGGCAAATTAATTCTTTTATTTTGTACAAAGCCTCATAAAATAATTCATCTATTATATGCTCTCTCTCTCTCTCTCTCTCCCACTTTAGTTCTGTAACAGGTGGCCTAATGCAGAAAATGAGCTGTCGGCTGTGGTGCTACATTTCACGGCAGCCCGAAACAGCTCTCCCTCACACGCACTCAAAAACAAGTGGAAACTTTGCCATCTGTGATTCCCTTTTGCGTATGATTTATTTAAATTAAAAAACATGTGTTATATAATCAAATAAGAAGTATAAGAATTCCAAGGGGTCACGCTGGTTGCATAAGGGCAGTGAGATATAATGTGACATGATAAAAGAAATTCCCACAGTTCATCTTAGTTATAGTGGTTGGAGTGGAATGAAATTTTGCAAAGCTTTGAGTGGTTGGTTAGAACTATTGCTTGGTATTGTTTGGGTTTTTCTGACAACGGTGTCAAATCGATACTTTTAAAACGGTACAGATGCCAGAACGATGCCTGACCTGATGCTTCGATAAAAGCCACAAAAATTGAGGATGACACAAGACAATCTTTTCATGAGACAAAAACACTATTTAAATCAAACAATTTATTATAAGTTTAAAGTATAATTATATAAACATTCAAGGAAAAACAAAATACAAAGCCATATCTTAGCTAAATAAATGTGACCCCATCTGTTATATTTTTCCCCTCTTTTACTGAAAGGGTCAAATCTTTTTACTTTTCAAATGATTCGGTTGGTAAGAGCTGTTTGCTGTAGCTCATAGTAAGATTCCGATACGCAGACCTGGCGGCAAACAACAGAGTGTTATTTACCGACAGTCGAGATGTTTCAGTGGTGCTGATATAAAGCACCAAAAGTCACGTTCTGATTCGTTCCGGTACATACATGTTCAACAGAACACAATACATTGTATATTTTCTACAGTGGTAGTCAATTGTTCTAAGAACTATATGGTTAAAGCATTCTTCCGAATATCATTCCCTGTGCCTTTTAGAACAAAGAAATTTATGACAGATTTTTTTTTGGATAAACCATCCTCTTAACGCCCTCCTACCTCACCTAAAGAGCCAACTGTCAATTAAATAGGTCAAACCAGCCAATCAAATTTGATCATTTATTCAACATCAAGTCATTTTAAACCTTTATGACTTCCTTTCTGCCGCAGAACAAAAATCAAGATTTCATAATATTCTTCAAAATATCTTCTTTTGTGTCCCACAAACAAGCATCTGATTGACATGAGGGTGAATAAACAGGGACATATATTTCCATTGGCCTTGCTATTTTACAATAAGCAAATTGGACAAAAAAACTATATGACACACTTCGAATTTATCATTGACAGCAAGCCTCATTCAACTGCTTTCTGCTTCAAAGGCTATAATAACCAAAGACCGTTCCACTGCTGAAGTTCCTGGTTCTTTTCAGACAGCCCTATTGTCCAAATACACGGCATGAGCACAATAGCCTGGACACTTTCCAGTCCATATATGATGAGAGATTCACATACAGCTGCTTTGAGCGACTCGTGCGCTCTCTTACCAGTGCAAAGGTTAATAAATTCACTGAAAGACATTTGGATTCAAGGCCTCAGGTGTGCCTGCTGGGCAAGCTACTGCCCAATATAAATGAAATCGGTCAGTTTGTGAAATGTCCAGCCGTGACAAAGAGTCACCATGGTTTGTTTGCTGCGCTGACATTAACTCATTGACATAAAAATGTTCATCACTGTTTTTTAATCTATTTGATCTGAAACTTTTCAACTTAAGTGTACAATCACAGCCTTTAGAGAGATAAAGTAGAACATATAAAGAACATCTTGAGGAACTCAAGGTTATAATTGTCGAACTAAGATTGACAGTGATATTTTGTCTGTTTGACTGACAGATGAGCTGGTAAAAACAATCAAACCAATCAATTCCCCAAGGTTGCTTCTTAGTGTTCTGAATATGGAGAGAATAAAGATGTAATAAGTGAAATGTCACAGCAAACTTATTTCTAAACCGAGGGAAAGTTTGAGGCAACTACTGTAATCATATTGAAAAATATGTTGTCACAGCATCTAATATGAAGACGATTCGGCTATCAAGCTCAATTAGTGCCACAGTATGATGTGAATGATTTAATTTAATGCATTACTTGCTGAATAACGGTCTGAATAATCTATAGGCAGTCTTAACACGCTTAACGTTTCTCAATACATTCAGGAAACTGTCACTCAAGTGAACACTTAATTCCACAAAATATTTTTAATATGCTCAAAAGTCCACGTTTTTTTACGCTGGATTTGAGGATCCTGCATTGCTAAAGCGATTTCAACATAGGTCATTTTTATCTCAAATTGAAGTCATAGTTCACTCACAATGAAAAATTTGTAATTATTTACTCATCCTCTCTGCATTTCAAGCCTATGTCACCTTCTTTCTTCTGCAGAACACGAAAGAAGCTATTCTGAAGAATGATAGGAACAGGCATCTATTCACTTGCACTGGTTTTGCAAACAGTGACAAACAGTGTTTTTTATTTGCTTGAATGAACACAGAGAAAGGTATTTAAATAAATGCTTGTAAGCAAACAAACTGAACTGACTTCTATAGTAGGAAAAATATTTTAGGTAGTGAAAATTACTCCCAAATCTTTTCTTGTCATACATTCTTCAAAATATCTTATTTTGTTGTGAAAAGTACAAAATAAATTATAATTATTCTACTATGGTAGTCAAGGCGGCCTAAAAACTGTTTGGTTCCAATCATCCTTCCAAGCTTCTTTCTCTGTGTTTATCAGAAGAAAAAACCTCTTCACATATAAAACTACTCGAAGTGATTAAATACGGACAGACTTTTCATTTTTTGGTGAACTCTCCCTTCATCCCATCAAATACATTTTGACCAAAAAGCAAAACAGTCATATCAAGAATGGGCTTGGAATTTGGAATAAAGCTGAAACCCTTTGGCTTTCACTGGAGCTGTATCTCAGATGATCACAGAAACTCCTGCCTGATTACAGGCTGCTCTCCGGATATCAGACATCTGTCAGACTGACAAATCACTGAATCGGAATGCATTCTAAATGAAACCCGCCGTCAGAGAGAGCGGAAAGTGTTTATCAGCTGCTGACCTCATCGCCAGAGATTTCAAAGGGGAGCTTAAAATAGCTGTTCACATGTTAAGATAAACATGCCACCCAGAAAATATCGATCACATAAAAAGAAGAAAAAGTAAACAGAGAGCTCATCATGGCTTAAATTAATCAAATCCATGGACGATTTCATTTTCGTCGTCTAGGCCGAGCGCACGCAGTCTCAATTAATACGTGAAATCTGATGGGTGTCTATGCAATTACCCGCTTTTAATTAACTGCAACGCATGTAAAAGAGCAAATCAAACGTTCCAAGACCAGCTTCCCGGCGTGCACTTTCAATGTGACCTCGCTTCTCCGCTTTTTCCCTTGACATTTCCATCAGCAAGAGATGCTTGACGACGAAACAAGAACCTTGCGTGTCCTCTCTCGTTATTAGAAAAGAGTGGACACAAAACATCTTTGATAATGATACGAATCTCAAGTGGCATTTAACAGTAGTGGCGTGAGAAACACATGCCTTAGGGTGGGTGGGCAAAGCATCCGGAACGAATTGTCAGGAAGTTTCACGTAATGAGACGGTGAAAGGGTGTCTCGTGAACTTATGAACCTGTGAAGAGAGCAGAGAAAAGAAAAGATAATGGTGTGCGGGTGGACTAGTTATACCATACAGACACCCAGCTGATCTTCAGTGCGGAGCTAAGAGAAAATGGCAAGCTATTGAAAAAGTTATTTCGGCTCGATGCATCACTGCTGGACATGAAGCAAAACCCAGCAGATGTTTCCACGGCACTGATGGATAAGTGTATAAATAAAATAAAAAAGATGGTTCATTACCAGAAGGCCGAGTATGCCACAATACAGAATAAGTGTGTACCGCTAGATACATGAAAATAAAATGTGGGTTGACGACTGCGATTAAATGTGGTCAAGAACTACTCACTTACATAGCAAGAGCGCTCCCTTCAATCATGGCATCTCCAGACTGACCTTAAAACCAAAGTTAGCATTTGGTAAATTGACACTCTTAGAGGGGAATAGATGGCTTCTTATCCTTCACAGCGAGAGAGCACTTCAACACTGTTGTCAGTTCTAAATAGAGGTCCAATATCGGTTTCTTCCAATGACAATGCAATCAGAGGGTCCACATGGGCGAGAAAACTGTACTCTTCGCGATTAATGGCTTTCGGAGAAATAAGATTCCCTGGCAGGAGCCACAAACTCGCCACTGACTCAGTTAACGTGAAAGTGGCAGAGAGTGCAAGCAAACAAGAGGCGCCTTGATTATTATCATCTCAGAGGTTATGTAGGCACAGTGAGTAACCAGGTTTGGAGCCACACATCATGTTGTGATTTTGGGTTATGACATAAAACGCAGCATTATAAAATACAGTTGCAAATATTATTTCCAATCAAAATTTAAACGTAAGCTATATGGTTCAAATGGCAAGATTTGATTTGAAGTTTTGTGAAATTTATACTAATGTTAAATGCGCATTCGTTATTTGGGATCTGTTTTTCAGCACACGGCTAACTATTCTGATTTTACGGTATCTGCCATTAAAAGCTCTTTTTCCACATGATAGTACAGGGCGATATATATCCTGTTATTCAAAACGGGACAGAAAAATTCAACACTGAAGTTAAGGGATATTAATTTAACCTTTCTTTGACCTAATAACAGGCTATTGGTACCGGTGAAGGAATTAAGTATCTTCAGATGGTGCATTTGTTTTCATCATATTTGTAAAGGATTCGAATTCATATGAATTTGTTTAAAAGGAATCGTACAAAAATGATTAGATTTTGCCACATTTTTCTTGTATACTTTTAGCATAGCTGAAATTATATCTCAAAATGCTATTGCAACATGTTTTTGCGACACTCAAAATTAATCTAACTAACTGGTATTGTAAACTAAATACTGCTGGGCAGTTCCGTTAAAAATATCAACATCGCCACGAAAATATAGAGGTTTTACCAAAGGATTTTAGTATATATATATTACTATAGTATAGTTGTCAACATTTGGTGGTCCAAATATCGATCTTATTTCTCTTGTTTTTTTTTTATGGCATTATTTTTATTTTTATTGCATTATTTTTCATGGTCAAGTAAGGGCTATTTTCAGGATTGTCACATCCATAACCCTACACTTTGCTAATTAATGGAAACGTAAAAATATAAATATAGTAATTAATATGTTCTATAAAGACATAGCTCTTAGCCTTTTGTTGGGTATTTTTGTTTCTGGTTTGTAAATTTTTATTACCAAAATTTTAAGTTTGTTGTCTTCCAAAAATGGTTTTCTTTTTCGTCACATCCATAACGCAGGTTTATATACCTTTTTTAAAATAGAAATTTTAAAAACAGGCTAAAATCTTTCTGATGTAAAAAACATTCAACGATGGTTTTGTATAATATAATCAGTTGGATAAGTTTACTGGTCACAATTTTATTTAAAGAGTGATTTTATATCACGTCTATAATGCAAAATGTCACGTCCGTAACGCTGGAATTGCCCTGCTGCTTCATGTGACTTATGCTCTTAACGTTCATAAAAACATTTTTTATGCTTTGAATTGGGTTCAAATAACAACTGCATTGACAAGTGGGGTAGAGAACTCAGTGTTTTCAACAACAGTGTCTTACGATGTAGTGTACATAATGTTTTCGGCTCAACACTCTCAATCTTTGTAACTGCCTGACAGTGTAGGTGTGCTGTGTATTATTTGATTGACATTTATGGCTGCTGTATGACTGTTCTGGCCGAGCAGCAAGCTTCCGAGACCTTGAGCTCAGCACTGAAGATGTAAGTTTGGTACAGACTCGTTTATTCCATAAATCCAGCCAAAGGCTTTTCGACAAGATTAATCCATGCATACTTTTGAGAATTGGGTCGGAATACTCAGTATCACCAACAAAGCCTGTTAGAGCATAAGCAAGACTTTGTTTTGAAGACAGTTTTCTTTTCTATTACTTCAAGGCCAGATCTTTTCACATTAATCAGCCTGATTTGCATCAACAGAACAAAATGATGATTAATGGTCCAGAATGAGCAAGGCTGATCAAACTCATGCAGGTTATCATCACTTCCAGCTGTACAAACGGGATGCGGTCTGAATCCAGCGGCGTAACGTGGCACCATCCACAGGACTGATGTTTGCACTACCTTTGCCAAGTGTTAAATTTATGCCCATGTCTCTATCGCAATAAAGTGTTTAAACAGACGGGATCACAAAATTAATTGTTTAAAGGGATAGCTCCCCCAAAATGTAACTCTCATGTATCATGCAGAAATGTTTGAAGAATCATTCTTTGAAGCTCCATAATCCTGACTATATGGATTGTACGTGTAGAAAATTAAATCAATGAGATTCAATTGATATTCTCGAGCAAGGAAAAAATGAAAAATGAAAAATGAAAAATAAGTTTTTCCTTGTGTAAACGCCAGTGTTTCTGTCTACCCTTGATGCCAGTGCAGGGGGAGATCTTTACAGGGGCAGGTGACTTCAAATCATGTTTACAAGTGCATCTTGACCAATCGCCAAAGTCTTCCATAAATGTGGGAAGTCGTGCCCTGGTGTTAAGAGAGTTTGATTCCTAACCCTAGGGTTGTAGGTTTCGAGCCGGCAACATCATGACTTAGGTGCCCTTGAGCAAGGCACCAAGTCCCGAAGTGTTCCCGGGCGCCGCAGCATAAACAGCTACCTGTGTAAACAGTTGGTGTGTGTGTGTGTGTGTGTGTGTGTGTTTGTGTGTGTGTGTGTGTGTGTGTGTGTGTGTGTGTGTGTGTGTGTGTGTGTGTGTGTGTGTGTGTGTGTGTGTGTGTGTGTGTGTGTGTGTGTGTGTGTTTCACCATACTTGGCTGTTTGTCACTTCTTGCTAGTAGTCCTTTTTTAGTGAGTTAGTCTTTTCAACATTAAATCATTCTAAATGATGTAAAGAACACGTGAAAATATAATCTTGATATATTTCATACCGACTGAGTAAGACCATGTCAAAGATAGAATTGAATGAATGTCTGAAATCAAACTTTGATACTCAATATCTCAGAACTTCATTGTAAAACCTTACATTGGTTTTCACATGTATCTGCAAAAAAAGTTTGTGCAGTCTCCCATTTCTTACACCCATCGACCGCCATCCTCCCCTGTGTCACTTCTTCCGTTCTTTTGTTATTTATCTTGAAATATTATGGCATTACTTTTCCAGTGTCTTTACAACCTTTATCATTTCTCCAGAACATAAATATTTCTAATTCACAAAGCAGAAAAGAAAAAAATAACCGTCCCTATAAGAACTGCAGACAAGGATGCCAAAACCCATACCGCATCTTCTCAACATCACCAAGTTCTTTTGAGTAAATTTACACGATTTAATCTTTTCAAAATCATTCTGAGCATTTTCAACAACCCCAGCCTCCATCCATCACAGGACATCCAAAGTCCCTTTAAACTTGTGTTCATGTCTAACCCAATCCATAGACAGCACTTCATCCCTCCATCCCTATAAATACATCATACCTCGAATGTGTTGATTGACAACACTCTCCAACCTGTCCAACCTCTCAATAATCCGCAGCGTTTCTCCTCTGTTCTCCTCTTCAAACTTTTTCTCGTGGGTTCTTCCAGCAACTTTCACGTCTCCGTGATTCGACACGTAATTGGTGATCCATCCCACGTACAGCAGACACAAGACATTGGTCATCCCGCTTAGGATCACGCAGGTGGACACCAAAGTTTTGGTTCTCCGCGTGCACGCCATGGCAACATCGCGCTTACAAGCGGAAGGAAATGCACCACGCGTTGCTATGGTTTCCCATATGAGAGCGAGCGACGCGTGGGGAAGTCAAGCGATGTCTGCGCTGTTGGACAGCGGACTGACGGCGTCATAGAGCCCCGGTGACGCGCGCAGACGCTCTGACAGCCAATCAGAGCCTCTGCTTTACAGCTTGGAATGTATGGAACTTGGACATCCAGTGGTATACCTTCATGTGATGTCATTTATTATATAAGAGGTTATGATGGGCTATGAGGTTATGATGGGCTTTATTTGGGCTATGGGATGTCTTGGGAAAAGCCAACAGTAGCTTTTAAAAAAAAGTTACTTAATAACATATATACATTGTTATTTAAATTAACTATTTAGCCACATGAAAGGCATGTTATAATGTTTATGCTGTTCACTAATGGGAGTTTGATGGGTTATTGGTCTCCGGTGATGTGTTTGGTTCCATTGCTGGAATGTCGTCCGGTGGGAACCGCTGTGGAATCCTGCTGGATTAAGACTCTTAACATGCTCCATGACTTTTGAATGGCCGAATGGCATTTACATTTATTGATTCCGCAGTATTTTATCCGCAGCAACGTACAGTATTATGCAGAGCAAACAGGGGTAAGATGTTGCTCAAGGACGCTTCAGTCATTGTCTGCTGGCACTGGGATTCGAACCCGCAACCTCCTGCTTTCTCTCTTTTTTGTTGTTCAGAATAGTGCTATTTCACATTGATGCTTTTAATAAATTCCTAATTATGTTACTGTTTGAAGACAAGCGCGGCCCAATTTACTTCCTGTTTGATCTCAAATTGTCAGGTTTTAGCTGGAGTGTCTGATCATGAGGTCGCAACCGTTCCACGGGTGATTCATCACCCTTTCGCCTTTATGAAAGCGTTCGGAGCGATCAAGCAAAAATAAAAACACGAAAGATAAATATCACATTACCAGATGGAATGGGGAGAAAACCGCCTCTGGGCACCGGCTTTGATCTTCATCGTTGGCCTTGCATTTGCACTTAATTTACTCATTCACCTGATAAGTCAAATCCAGAGTCAACTACAGGGCCCCAGCTGGATAAAATGATGCATAAAATATGAATGGATGCTCAAATATTAAAGAATGAAGAGTATTTTCTAGGTCTGTAATTACTTCTTCAAAATTTGGGGATCCAACCCAAAGGTCCATAAATGATTGATCTGAAAAAAAGGAAACTTCACAGTTTGTTTTAGATTTAATGGTGCGCTAAAAATACCAAGACTTATGACTGCTTGTGAATGAAGGACTGTTACTTCTAAGAGATGCGCAGAACATTAAAATCGCTTTATAGAACAACCCATATGGAATCTTAATGTACCAATTCCTAAAGTTTGACCTGATCCAATGCGGACAAAGAAAAGAAAACCCTTTTTTAAGAGTAATAGTTCTCCCCAAAAACGACATTTACATCATATTTTTTTAATCTTCCTGTATTTTTAACCTCGATGACTATCTTCTCCATAACAAAAATATATTTTGTATGTTGGCAATAGACGACTTGCATTTGCCCATACATTAAAACATACATTACCAATTTAAAAAGATAGATCTGAAAAAGGAGTATTCCTCCACACTATAAGGGGTTTGACACATCTAACCCTGACCTCCTAGTGGCAATGCGTTTAAGCATATGTCTAAGCTATGCATAGGATCAATGATACAGAACACACTCTGTTCTCTCAACTTGAGCCCCTACTGCAGTGAGATATTATTGGGCTGTAATTTAAACTGAGAGGTCTAGGGTATATCGGCTATGTAACAGGAGAGGGACAGTGCCTGGAATATCAATAGCGATGGCGGTTCAAACCAGCAGAGCTATGTGAAATTTACTTAATCGGAATACATGATGCATTACATAAGATCCATTAACTGATTGCTTTTCATGAGAATCGGACGTTAGGTGATGTATAGTTGACCCGCTTGGCGAAGAAACATGGATAAAAGTAAAGTTGTGCTTCATATTTTTGCTCATTTCAATATGATGAAATGTGTATACCTTTGTTTTGACGTTATTATAGAATAGAAACGTTGCACGAAGCAGACGCAGAGGAAATTTATTTTAAAGGAAGTAAACCAATTGTTATTAGAAACTCGTATAGTGCATGTCTGGCAAGGGAATCAAATGTTGGCTTCACATTGCAAAATCAATCCAGGATGATAATGGTGGGTCGTACCGGCCCACCGAGGGATTTTTACCGAATTAAGCATGTGGTTGGATCAATTCAAACAGCGGCTGGGCTCATTTTCTCATGAAAGATGGTCCATACTCAGGTAATAGCTGAAATGAATGCCCAACATCAGCGAAAACATTATATTCATATTCATAATGTCAACATACTGTATGTTTCATTTCTCTGAAATAATGCAACTTAAGAATACTTTTTGACAGTCTGAATGTGAAATATAACAACATTTGGCCTCAATTATGATCTTCGTTTTATAGAAACTGTGACAAGATGTCAAAATTCTCTCGCTCATGCCCCTATTAAGATAAGGAAATGTCAGAAGTTCCTGTCTGAGAAAAAGTTTCCACAGAATCTATTAAACACAGATGGTTTGGTTTTCACCATAATTCAGACAGTTGAATTATGTTGTCAGGAAACAAACTCTTGCGGGACAGTTTGTTTTAAGGCAGGCCTTTCTATATGACTGCATATAACTGCATCTTCCCTAAAATAAAATAGTTTAAGTGCACCATTCAGACATGGTCTAAACACGAGCAAGAATAGACGTGTCTGCGACTCAATAAGCACAGCCTCTCTTTAATTTAGAGAAATGGGAAAGACAGGTGACCAGAAGTGGATCATTGTGTTGACCCAGAGCAGAAATTTGTTAATTGTTGAAGGTCTGGAAGTAAGGGACGGTCTGCGGTTAAAAGCATCAGTGAGTTGTAAATAGCATCTTGGAATTGATTCCAGTAGAAGCTGGAAGAAATGGTAAAGGTAGAGCTGAGATAAACAAGCAGGATTATAAACAAGATGTTTGGAAGTGTTAAGATGTTATTCATGGGTTGAATTAAAACTTTTCACCATAACCTAGATATTTTAATAATGATTATAATAATATTTGAATGATAGTGCATGTGAAGCTTTTGCTGTGGGTAAGCTAGGGTCTTACTGGTTGTGTTGTGGGGTACATAAAACAAAAAGGAGTAACTGCTTTAGACTGCTTCTTCATCCTTATTACAAAAATTAATTGCAATAAATTTGTTAAGTTCATTTGGTTCAGAGCCTATATATAAGAACTGGTTGCCTACTTTGGATGAGTAGCTTGGCATCCACATCATGAGAATTTAGCACATACAAAGGGTACAGGTGAAATGTAGTGTTTAATTAAAAAAGAGTGGAAAGTTTAGATTATAAAGAAAACTTGTGTAATGGGTTTAGAGGGTACCTTCATTACTGTAGAATATTACATTCTGGGACATATAGAGAATAAGGGTTTGAATAACACATGACACGATTAACACAGTCTGATAGAAACAAATGGGCTTTTTTATTTTAATACATGCATCACTTATTTAAAAGGAAATGTCCTCACTTCACTCACAATATTTAAAGTTTGCTTGAGTGTTTTTTCTCATATGTAATTGTTTACAGACAGCCAACAGACAGCTACAATGGCCCCTATAATAAAACTAAACTAAAACTAAACCCCCTAAGCATATGCATTGAATAAAATGTATCAAATATGCAATTTTCCTGAAATTTTCCTAACATATGTTTACCCATTTACTGTAAGATAAATATAATGAAAGCATGGCTGTGTTGTCATGATTCATTCATATCCTCTAAGAGGATTTATTTAAATGGTTTCAGAATGTTTAAATATATAAAAATATAATTTTCATGCTTTAATCCCGCAGCGCTAAAACAAACATGATCGAACATAAATTGGATTTTTTACAGCATGTTTTTGACAACCTACAGTGTCAGGCATATTAAAAATCTCCAATAATTTGAACATGTGGAAAGGCAACCACTGAGATTCCTATTGCCCGTCGCGTTAGCCCATGGCTTTAGTTGAATTTACAATAAATGTTACAATGCAATAATCCATCGCCACAGTAATGATCGTAACTTTCTGATTTCATAGGTGCCATTCATAGGCACATTTTTCTGGGAAATCATCATAAGACCGGAAAGACACACAGCACAAGCACTTTAAAAGCCATATCTACACTTAATAAAAAATTCAAAGGCCATTTTGAATCATGCCAGCTGGGTGACTTTATTAAATCCTTTCAAAGCATCACCTCGTGATGTGTGGCAGGGCCATTTGTCATAATTGTTCAACATCTGGTTTAAGTGTGCATTTGTGGTTACAGTATGCGTGTGACAGAGAGACAGGGTAAGAAAAAGCTAACTAACTAGTTTTGGAAGAGTTTAAAGGGCAGTGAATGTGTTTGCATTTTTTTTTAATAATCTATGATTATATTGTAGGTTGGCAGTTTCTTTGGATTCTGTAAAAATTATGGCAAAATATGTCAGTTCTACTCATAAAGAACCAAAGGAACTATAACGCTTGCATTCCCTTGCAAGTTTATTTGCTGCAAGCTATGTATGGCATTTTCCTATGTTCTAGTGGTAAGCAATCTTTAGACAGTTTCATCCATAATGAAGAAATAATATTCCAGCGAACCCAAAAGTCACAAGAGCAATTTTAACCGAGCAGCAAGAGGAATTCATAATCTTTGTGATGTGCATTGAGAGTCACTAAGCGTGACAGACTAAGGCTTCCTGCACCTGTACTTTTCTTACATTGGCAACAGTTGCAGTCACATAATGTGCTGTACCAGAAGATATGGGCATATCTGTATGTCTGCTGTCTGATATTTTGTATGTCTAAAATACAGGTATGTAAACTTTAGGCTTTCTCTGACCCACAAAAAACTACTCGTTCCTCTCATCCTAAACACTACGAAGGCTTGCACATTTTCACTCCTTTGCCGAAGGCGACAACGTTTTTCTAGGGCCGCCAAAATTATTAATCGTGATTATTTGCCTCCAGAACAAAAGTTTGTGTTTACATAATGCATGTATTTGGATTGTACATAATAGTTTTTTATTTATTCCTTAATACACATACTGGCATATTTTTAAGAAAAATTCAACATTTTATAAAGGTTTAAATTCAAGTGAAAAAAATGCCTAAATGTAATTTGTGTGTTTGTATATAACAGGGTACCATACAAATAACACAGTATATTATGTAAAAACATTTATTTCTTTTATTCTTGATTTTGTTATTGGCAAAAAAAAATTTCGTCAGACCTAGTATTAATGAAGCGCACGCAGTATGGTGAATTCCACTCACACTGTATGTAGGTAGAAATAGCTTTTCTAAGACAATTAAACATAACAGTTCATCCTAAGATCTTTTTAAATCTCTGAAAACACAGTTGTGTGTACTATATATACAAACACAACAAATAAAGATCTTAGAATATATATATATATATTTATATATAATGCATTGCGGTAGATCTTCCAAAAATTGCACATTAGATCTTTGAGATCATGAAACATACATTTATACATGTTATTTTTTGCATGTCTCATCGTTCTTTAGAAATGTACACGAGCGCCAGCAGAAATCTGATCATTCAAACCTGTAACAACACTCTTTATGTAGTCTCTGATTCACATCCAGCTTTTGTTTCCATTTCTATTATTTTTCCCATGTTTTCAGTGATGAGACTGAATCCCGAGGCCAAAAAATAGTCGTTAAAATCTCACAGTTGCAACAGAAACTACAAAGATTACAAGTCCATGTTTTGTATCTTATTACCTGATCTCTCAGCTGCCAGTGGCCTCAAAACATGAAACGCAGGGCAACAAGTCCTCAGGATGGATTAACTCAGTTCTGCCTCTCTCATTACCCCTATTTCAGACAGCAAGGCACTGCTTGAGAAATGAGCTCCAAGCTCTATAAAGCCATAATTATCATCTCTACAAAGAGATTATGTGCTGCATGCAGAAATGGAAGCCAATGGGCTGTACACTCAAATCATTAGGCAGCAAGATCTTGAGGTCTTTAAGAAACCCATGAGGCCATCCCACACCAAACGTACGCACAGCTGTATAAGCGCACATGTAAACAACACAACTGCATCTTTATAGTTTTCTTCCCTCTGGTGCACATGACACATTCGCTAAAATCGGAAAAGTAAAGGGTATAACACATGTTGGCCATTTACCCACCATATGCCGCTTCACGGGAAGTTGATAAATTGTTCTCTTAGCCAGTTTTGTTGCTTTGCAGATTGGTTTTCTCTCCATAGAAAAGCCATTAATTCACTCCAATCATATCCCTGATAGCACACATACATCTGCCGCATATCCATGTGATGTCTGCATTTTCATCTGCATGACATCTATATCTCTTGTGAATAAAAGATCACTTCAATGTACTTTTTATAATTGTACACATTAGATCAATAATGTACTTTTTATAATTGTACACATTAGATCAATAATGAATTAATTAAACATTAATTTCCAATACATTACAATTTTATTTCATATAAAAAGATCTAAGTTGAACTATTGAGTGATTTTTAATCACTAAGTGGTACTATAATAAATCTTTTATCTTCAAAAATGTGTATATATTTTTTTACTATTTATTATATTTTTTCTACATTCAAAACCGTTTATTTTGGTAACACAATGTTGAGTCAAATAAAGAAAACTCAATAAAACAATAAAACAGCATAAGACATTTCATTATATTCCGCGGTTTGGCCTACAAAGTGACATCATACCTTCGGCGTTCTATTCATTCTTATTCGTTAACCTGTACTAAGCACAAAATGCATCTGATCCATTTATCAACAGTATTTAACGGTATAAAGCACATATAAAATATTGATACCCCTCCATTAAACACATACAATTATATCATAAAATTATATTAAATCATAGTATCCAGAAATCAATAACTATCCCTGCTCCAGTTTTTCAAAGACTGAAGTTCGTACTGACAAATAATAGCCTAGAATTTGTGGGGACCATTTATCAAATCTCAATTAAAACCTTTAAACACATATTAAGCTGTACACGTGTCTGTAGGATTAGAGCTCCATCTGCGCAGGCGAACGGCATCATGACATCAAAGCATCGCGAGATGTACTCCACATCATTGTTCTCGCGGAACGGCACGTCATAAAGCGAACGGTTGCGCAGCGCAACGTTAGAAACGTGCAGATGTGCACATGGCCAAATGTAGTCCGAAGATTTGGTTCACAATGATAGATTTAATCCCCAAATATATTCACCGTTTACTTAAAGTGCAGTTATACGGGGCAACGTCAAATAGATAAGCAAAGGGGTTTATTTCAGGGTAAAGTAGTCGTTTTTTTATGAAAAGGAAACATAAAAACTGCGCAGTTAAATTGACCTCAAGTAGGCCTATGTGTGTGATGAGCATGTCTCAGACTACAGTAACCTTAAAAAATAAAATATGACAAAAAAAAAAACATTTTCTCTCCAAAATGGAAAAAAGATGAACGTTAAAGTTTAATATAAAGTTATGTGGATAAAAGCAGCCTTTGAAGCCTTTCTATTTTGTTCCCAAATGAAGCAAAAGAAACCCAAACTGGGCCAAACTAGCTGAGGGGAAACTAGCAGGTGTCTGTCAATAATGTTTCAATGTAAATAAAAACTGATTATTAATAAACTATATTATGTACAACTAATGTATAAAGATGATTACATCAGCTCTTGTTAATAATATAAAACTAAAATATTGTCAAATATCCATTTAAGGGGTTGGAAAGATGCCTCTATAAAATAGAGTGTGTGTGTGTGTGTGTGTGTGTGTGTGTGTGTGTGTGTGTGTGTGTGTGTGTGTGTGTGTGTGTGTGTGTGTGTGTGTGTGTGTGTGTGTGTGTGTGTGTGTGTGTGTGAGGTGTGTGCGTGTGTGTGTGTGTGTGTGTGTGTGTGTGTGTGTGTGTGTGTGTGTGTGTGTGTGTGTGTGTGTGTGTGTGTGTGTGTGTGTGTGTGTGTGTGTGTGTGTGAGGTGTGTGCGTGTGTGTGTGTGTGTGTGTTTGTGTGTAATGCCAACAGGTTGTGAAGTTCATGATGGATAATAATTGCGGTGTGGTTATGGAAAGAGGTGATCAACGTTACACAGATTGAGCGAATGGGAGAACAACATTGACACTGTAATAAATTAAGTGTATATGAATACATAAATATGTTCGGTAATGTCCTCAATTTATTTATGATAGACGATAAATTCAGGTAACTATTCTATCAGCTCTTTTTATCAGCAAAGTCACCTTGGCTTTGGAACTTTTAAGCCATTTGAGACACAAAAGCGCTGTTGAGTTTAACAATTTCGCAGTGGTTTATCATTTTATGTTTATTTTACAGAATGGTGTAGTGGCTTTTGTCCCTTGGACTTTGATTTTGTTGCTGATTTCATTCATCATAGTTATGTTTGCAGTCAGTATTCCGAGCACAGACAGCCCAGACATGTGAATCACTGATCTGTTTTGCCAATTTCAGGCCAGGATTTGAACTGCGTAGGACGGTTGTGTCTCATGCAGTAAAACAAATCTTCATATGAACTTGAGGAATTGTGACAAATTGTCGGAAGAATTTGTCTGCATAAGAAATGTCATAAAACTATTCGGATGTATTTGGGGATTGAATTCAGACCCTGTCATCCAGAGGGCAACACTTGTCTTGTCGGATGTAGTAAAAGCTACCCATACAATTCTGAATTTATTTAGGGTCTGTTTTTCTGCCACACGTCAACAAGAAATTGGGCATTACTGCTGTATTCTCAACCTTGTGGGAAGGGATGGATTGATATATTCAGGAAAGTAGAAACACATTTTGACAGGAAAAGAATAACTTGATGGACAATGTTTATTATAGTGTTGTATTTATTTACTATAAAGAACTCTGAATTATTCAAGGGATTCAGACAAAACTATTCCAAAAAATTTACATGTTCACATGTGAATTTAATGTCTTTTGGTGAGGGGGCATATCAAAAGCTCATACTGTCCTTGGGCACAAATAAGACTAGGACCCAAATGCCACCCAGTGCCACAACTTTTCAAATAACTCTGTTGTTTGTTTATATCAAATGCACATGAGAAAGAGAGAAATGACTTTCTGTATTGGATGCCCCGGGCCTGATTACCTACTGTATAGAGATTTAGGCTAGCTCGTGAATTATCCATTCATGGGCTTGTGCATTTCATATTCCATTATTTTTTGGAGATACTTGATTTTCCTCCACACGCAAGAAATATGAAGCAAGAAATCGATTCGGACACGTTTGCATTGCCCTGTATGCAAATGAAACAAGCATTAATAAAAAGATACCACAGCACAGTTTCTAGCCATAGGAAGGAGCTTTATAATGACCCTTGAGATGTTTTGAAGTTTAGCCTAGTTGCTAAACAGATTGAGAAATTGGAAGCACACCGGAATCATTAGCGTGAGGTCACTAAGGTCACAGTTAGAGTGGCGTCAGGGCCGCGGACAAGTTATTAACATTCTGTAACCATAAGATATTCCAACATAGTCTAACACAGACCAGTGAATCGGAATTAGCACAGCCTTTGAGAATGGGGCACACAACCTTTGTTACGCCTTTAATATTACATAGAAATTCAATTTGTTTTTATATGGCTCAAAATTATTAACAGATGTATGCTCAAACAAATGCCTTCGTATTTGAATCTGTAAAAGATCCAATTAAATACATATTATGCAATTACTACAAACACATACAGATATGTAAATGCAATGTTTAATTTTTGGTTCATGTGTAATAACTTTTCACATACCAATATGAACTTGTGCATATTATCAGGTCACATCACACATGCTCTAAAATAATTTTTCAGATCACACAAGTTAAATTCAGGGAGCATATGCACTCAAAATGGTTGCAGTTTCAAGCCATGTAAAAAGTAGCTAATTTTAAACATGCATGTGTTTGTTATTTTTCGAATATAAAATAAATATGGAATGCCACATATACTATTGTTACCATCCGGGTAGTGACGAAAGCACATTTTCCTATAATAATAATGCCATTGTTTAAATCCAAAGTTAATTTAATCCAATATCT
Organism: Triplophysa yarkandensis; assembly: GCA_033220385.1. Classification (NCBI taxonomy): domain Eukaryota; kingdom Metazoa; phylum Chordata; class Actinopteri; order Cypriniformes; family Nemacheilidae; genus Triplophysa; species Triplophysa yarkandensis. Next base: position 9,262,590 of record CM065677.1, on the reverse strand, counting down.
TTCATTCAAACAAGCTTTCCAATGCCCCCGTGTAGAGTGGTTTGTACACAGTTTGTGTATAAAGTTTAAATTTCTTCGCAGTTTTATTGTTGTGGTGGGAGAAAACACCTACGGTCAGTGTGTAGCTGCATCTACAAACATCCTACGAATGATTTTCGGACCGAAATATATAACCTGTTATATTGCCTCTGCCATGTTTTGCTCTCATTGCTGTGCTAAAATGAACTGAAGTGCCTGTGTACTAAATCATTTTTGACAAGTCAATTTCCCTTAATTCACTCCCTTAATGAAGATAAACCGCCTTTGTGTTGTTTAGTATTTTCAGCTTAGGTAAACATAGATATGAAACTGTTAGATCTAGATAGCAGCAATAAACCAAAAGGTTATCTTTCGATAGGCTTGATGGAGGCGATAATGTGTGGAGGTGCATGAATGACAGATGGATGAGTAGAAAAGCCATCAGTTAAAAAATTCTCCGCTTGAGATCAGGGAGTTGTTTCTTAGTGGTTCTTCTCACTGATGGGGGGAAAGTTCAGAGCTCATCTTTTTTATATTCACTGTGATTGCAAACTGAGCTTTTATTTGAATGTGCACTTGGCTGACTTTGAAATCTTAGACTTCAGTCAGACAAGCTGAATCTATAGATATCATGCAGGAAGACAGTTTTATAACTAAGAAAAATATCAAATAGTGTGAGAAAGTTATCATTCATTATGTTATGTTTTTGCACCACATTTAAAATAAAGAGTTTTTTAAGGTGACTATGCAGTCACTATCGGGTCAAGATATGTATTACCATGTATACCAAGTTATAAAAAAAACTTGAAATACAATGTGTATGAAATTTGCAAAACATTCGGGAAATAATTCACTGCAAATATTCGATGCAAGCTTTTTGAATCAACAGGAAACAACTGGGAAAACAATTGGGAAATACAACTTAATTCTCAATTAATTCCAAATAATATAAATTCTAATAAAAAATAGGAGACCAATACATATTAATTCGGTACACTATAAGTTGTCGAACTCTTCAAAAAAGCCAAAATTATACATTTAAACAGAACTGAAAACCCTCAATTTTTTAATGTGTTTTAACATTAAACTAATTACACTCAAAAAGTAGTATATTTTAATACGTTGAAATTAAACATCCCGTTGAAATTCTGTGTCAATATAAAGTAAAAGTAAATAAAGTAAGTAAAAAAATAAGAACATCTGATTACCTCAGATATCATAATTCACAAAACTATTAGGTGTATATTACAAATATGTCATTGTTAAATGTATACTTATTTTATACATTGCATAAACTTTATATACTGTTGGATTCTTAATAAATTATTTCAATATTTGCCACTTAAAATCTATTCAATGTTTTTGAAAGATTTTATGTTCATATTATTGTTAATATTTTAGATATTAACTAAGCCACAGACATTTAATTTACAATGTAAAGCTAAGTAAAATATATTTATAACTGAGTTGATTTTAAGTTTGCAGTGCATTGTGGAACTGCGTTTTCCACAAAAGGATACAATTTTGCCTTAAGTTTATTGTACAAGGTATCTTTTTGAGCAGTCTGGTTCTGTTGCCCATACTTTTGTCCAGTCTACTGAAAAAAGGCTGTCAGTAAAGGCAAACTCAGGTTCTGGAGCACAGCAGTTGAGTGCATTATTATCCCTTAACTGGGCTAGATTTTTTGCAAGTCCCTTTTCCTTTCAATTCATTGAATACAGAGTCTGTACATGAACATTGCTGAGTAAGATCACGTGAAAGAAAAGCTGAGACTGCTGGAAAGCTGCTTCTCTCTCACGCTTCTATTTCACCTGGTTGATTCAACGCCAAGACCGTTATTCAAGGAACGTTTCTGTTCTGCACGCTACAGTTATCCTCTTAACCTGCCGTGGTGGGGAAACGTGTTGGTTTGCAGGGAACAAATGTGGGCTTTTTCCTCACCGCAGGTTTGCTACCTTAAAGAAACACCCAAGATGTGCAATGAATTCAGAAATTGATGAAGGGAATGTTTATCATGGCAGACGTAATTGTGATAGAAAGCTAATATATAGTTTACAGCTGATACTACTGCAATCTGTATGTAAATGTAATAAATAAGATACAATATTTAACAACGCTTATTATGTGCTTGCTTGCAAGCTTTCTGGCTTGATATCATTTGACCATGTTCAGTGATACCAAAAATTACAAATCTATCATTATTTACTCACCGTCTGGTCAATCCTGCAGAACACAATTATTTTTTATAGAAAGCTGGTAAAATCAACACAGGCAAACCAAAACCAATGCAAGTAAATGTGTGACAACTTTTTTTAAATTCTTTTCATGTGTCTTAAAATGGAAAGAAGATGTTTTATAACAAAACAATTTTTGGACCTTTTTTAGGTTTAAGTTGATGTAATATAGTAAGAATGAATAAGACTGTCCTCCAGGATTATATTCTCAGGTTTTATTTAGTTTTTCAAGGGCATTTTCCATTTCATTATCTTGTACATGACCACTGGGGACTTATGTCAGGGCTCCTATTTACATCTCTCTGTAGAAAACACCACATTGTGGAGATTGAATGTGGTTATAGGGGTGAATTGCTTCTAGGTGGAAATGAAACTCAGAAATCCATTGAGTTGCCACAGTATGGGGCTCAGTGTCACAGAGGTCAAGCTTGGCATTATGCGAATGTGGACATACAAATGACTGAGAAACCTTATATTTGTTCAGTTTTTTGTTCATTCTCATCATTGAATAATCTTTATTTATAATAAACTATATTAATTTTAAGAGATTCCTGCATAATTTATTTACCCCATACATAAAGCCAGTTTGACAGTAAGGCACCCAAAAATATAAAGACTTTTATAAGGAGTTTTGTATAGAATGTTCACAAAAGACACATCTGGTGAGTAAATAAAAAAAGAATGTCATCTAACTTCATTACAATTCATGCAACAAGAGCCCTTTAGGGGCTTTACATCTAATCTTTGTTTGGCCATGCAGACATTTTTTATTTTAAATAACCTCCAGCCTTTGTTAATGCTAAAAAGATGGGCGGAATTCATAAGGTTTAAGGTAAAGGACCGCAAAGCTCTTGGAGATGTTACGAAATGAGGTATTGACTCCTTGTCAGAAGAAAGAACACAATCATTTGTCTCCACTGAAAGGCAGGAAACAATCTCTAGAATGCAAGCCAAACAAATGGCGGCATGCTTGTCGAAAATAACAGAGTATCTGTCACCGCGAGGAAGAAACGCTTGCAAACCGTTCGTGACACGACCCTGAATTTTCAGATACTTCTGCTTGAGTGTCAAGAAGCAACAGATCCATCTACAGATGTTTTGTGAATGTATTACCCACATCTATGTTTCATATTCTATGATCATTTATTGATCACTGTGATTTATGATGCTGCAGGGCCAGACAAAACACTTCATCATTGAGTCACTATGATTAGTATTTCTGAGCTGGGTGAAAATGCTGTGCTACGTCTGGAAAGAAAAGTAATCATTTTGTTTTTATTAACTCGGGACATGATTTAGGATATGACTGCAAGGACTGTGGTACTGGACTGTTTTAGGTTGAGACTTTGTGAGAGAGTGAGTCAAAAATTCTGTTAAGTCAGATTCAAGGAAAAGAACATATTAGTGTGAATCTGCCTAACTTTTCGTTTTTTGTTCCACAGAAGACGGTCAGTCATACAGCTCCGGAAAGACTTAAGGGTGAGTAAATGATGACAACTTTTTATTTTGGTTCACTCTATATTTTTCTTAAATATGGGGTAAATACTGTATGTATTGTATCACACTACAAGAAACTGTAAAAGTGCAATGGCATTTTTAGATCTGTAAGATCTAAAAATGCCATTGCACTTTTAAGATATGTTCAGTTTTATTTGTTGCACCACCAACATGAGACCTGCATATACCCCATATAAGATGTTCTCTTATGCTGTGTTTACACCAAATGTTAATTAGGTGATTTGCCTGAGAAAATTACACACATAGTTAGAGATGCGAGCAGATGCAAACCTGCAGCAGGTGATGTAAAAGATGCGTTTGGCGTTGAATGATTTGTGTCATTTGCATCGCCTGTCGAGAGTTCACGTCTATTCGCATCTTTGCTTTGACTTCCTGTTCAACTTGAGATAGAAATTTGTTTAAAGACAACCACTGTTTGAAGGGTACAGATGTGCCAAGACACTCCCCATCACTCATGTGAAAATGATCAAGAGCGTGGAACACTATTGTTTGCATTTGGTTTTAACAGGGCATTAGGATTTCTTATACTTTGTTTTCAACAAACGATATCATACAAAAATGTCCTTCTACTTGTACACTTTAGAAAATATTTTTTTTCCAACATTGAAACCCATATAAGTTTGAAACCCATATAAGTTTGAGACTGAGTAAATGGTGACAGCAAGAAGCTTTAAAAACATGATGGTTGACCAACATTTTTTACCTGGAGAATATTATAGCTATACTGTTCCACCACCTAAACCAGCACCAAAGAAGCACTTCATGCTAATCTTTTCACAGCGTATATCAGACTAATTAGCATGGAAAGCATGCATATAAAGTAGCATCCAGTAATCAAAGCAATGTTGACTGTAATTTGTGATAAATAATGAAACACTGATTATTTCTGCACCAGTGCACACTCAATAAATAACTCATACAGGGATCTTATTTCATTCAATATGAAGATTCAATGGACCATAGTTTTGGTAAACATAATGAAAATGATTTGACAATTAAATGTATTGCGATCTTTAATTCTAAGTAGTATAAAAACATAAAAACAACAACATTACCATATGTAGGACTCCGACATGCACAATGTGTATATATTGGAAATGAGTTAACATTGTTGTTAAGACATACATGAAAGTGTATAACAATGTAAAATCCCCAGCAGTACTACATTCAAACAATATTTATACATTGAAGGAATAAAGCATTTGATCTCCTGTTGATTTTGTTTGTTTACAAGCTGATGAATAAATTATCAATCAATAATTCTAATGGTAGGTTTATTACAACTGTTAGAGACAGAAAAGCATTTTTCTTTGGGTCATGTGAAACATTCTTCCTTCTACGATCACTGCCAGTTGGGTTTATGCCAAAGAGCTCGGTTTTGGTCTCATATGACCAGATCCCTTTCACCCTGTCCTACTCTGAATCATTCAGTTATTCAGTGACAAATTTCAGAAGGGCATGCACATGGGCTTTCTTGAACATTTGGACCTTGCAGGCACTGCAGGATTTCAGTCATTGATGGCATAGACAATTTTTTTGTTGACCGTTTCTATACAATTATTAAGGATGCATATCCCTTCATTGATAGAGCAGCTCTTGAACTTTCTGATCTTCTGCCAACTTGCAGGCAAAACTGCTTAGGCCAGAAATAAACACTACAAGCGATGGACCAACAAGACTGGGAACAATTTCACTGTTTTTGAAACTGGTCAAAGAGACTATAGCATAATACATCAATTTCTGTGAGGATTTATGAATCTCTTCCAGTACCTATTTATCATTCAGTGATAAACCATGGTTCACACCAAAACTCAATTTCATCAGGCCAAAGAGGATGCAAACAGGAGTGGGAACAGGATCAATCAGGCCAGGAAACCATTAACAAAGGTGATTGGTATGACTTAGAAGAGCTATGGCAAAAAGCTGGAAAACAAGTTTTCTGATAATGACCCTGCTTCAGTGTGGAAAAACCAGACCCTTCACATCCACCCTGACCATCTCTCTACTCAGCCATCAACACCTCCAGCCATCAGGCAGTTCATGCAGCTTTCATCAAATCCATCCTCTGCACAACTATCACCGTCTGGTTCGGCTCAGCTGGATCTCTCATACCCTGCACACTTTTGAGTTTGAGCTTTTAATGTCTGGCCGGCGCTACAGAGAACTGAGCACAAAAACAGCTGGACATAGGAAAAGTTTCGTTCCTCAGGCCATCCAGCTCATGAACCTTTAAATGTTTTCCTACTGTTCAATACTTTGCCTTAAAGTATTTGCATATAGCATCTTACAACTTGCATATTTATAAATATCTGCACATATTCCCTTCCATTCAGAGCTCTTCTGTCATTTCTTTCAAAGTGTGTCTTTCATATTAATTTATTTAAACTTTAGTTAACTTGTTACTTGCCTTGTCACTTCACTAATGGAAGCTTCTGTCACCAATTCAAATTTCTTGTGTTTAAGCACACTGTCAAGAATTTGATCACTGATAGTGATCAAATACTTATTTCATTCATTAGAAGGAAACCCAGTCCATAACTTGTTGACATGTATTTACTAGAATTTTTTGTTTCTATTTTGTCTGTAACTGTTCAAATAAACCTACCATTATAATTATAGATTGATCATTTTATTGTCAGCAGGCAAACATACCAATTCAGTTGGGGATCAAATACTTTTTCCTTCAATGTATGTATTATTCTGAATAGAAAGTATTGCGGTAAACATAAACAAACATTGCAAAGAAACAAACCTTTGGCTTTAGGGTTTGGTAAGGAAAGTAAGAAATTTCTACGAGCTCATTCGTCATCTTTCAGCAATCCCAGAAGACCTTGACACCGAGCCACACACGTATATATTATAAGGAGCGAAGATCCTGAAAAGCAATTTACACAGAATCTATTCACACAAAGCTGGAGACTGTCGTCTATTAATCACGAAAGCTTGGACAGATAACGGCATTCTACCTCTGAACAGGTCTACTATCATCAGCTCCTTTATGAGCCAAAGAGGAAATGGGTCATGACTTTCTGTGCTCATTTTATAGCTGAACGATTTCACCTTCAAAGGTGAGACTTAACAAGAACATATGAGCATGTGTGTGGGAGACACAGTTAAGTTTTGGAATGTTTTTCATAACTTAAATAAGTAATTGCATAATTATTGAATATACACCTCAAAAAATATCCAGTCACTTAGTAAATAAAAAGTAAAGGCTCAATGAAGTTAATACAATCTAACATAATATATAGAAAAAAACAACAGTTTATTATTTACAATTAGCAGATTTTTTTATTAAATAAAATTAAATCAAGTGTTCTGTGAATTCTTCATTGTAATTCTACATATTTAATTTATTATAAACATTTTATTTTATCGACGCTACAGCTTCAAAATGCATTGTAAAAAATTCAAAACGTTTTAACATTATGTAGAGTGAAGAAGGCTTTCAACAATACGTTAATGGTGTTTTTGACCATAATTTAAGTTAAATAGATTTTCATTTTTGGGCTGGTACAATTTTTTACCTTCCATTCATCCTTTTATTTTAGTTTTAATTAGTCTTTTATCAAGGTTATTCAATTTAAGGCAATCTGTGCAAACATGTATTTGGCAGCATGAAGCCAGCCTGAGCATATTGAATATCTGAAGCTCTGCACAGCTAGAACAAGCCTTTGGGGCAATCTGCACTGAGCAAAAGGACAGACCAAAGAAAGTTACACACAGCATATCAAAAATCATTTCGTCCTGTTATGTATTATTTATTTAATCACAAATAGACCACTGGAGAATAGCAACTCTTTTGTGAGGCCCAGAATGCAAAGTACTGCCAAAGCGAGCTTGCCTTTTAGTAAGGTGAGCCTCCAGGTGCTGGCGTAAAAAAAATCCTAGAAAAACGCAAATGTGACGTGTTTTCTTCTTCATGTCTCTTTCAACAATCTAGTCTTTAGAGAATTGGGTTCTTGTAGAACCCCTGGTGAGCCAATTAGACATCAGCAAGCCAAAAGCATGTATAACACTGTTCATGTGGAGTAAAAGACTTTACGAAACTATAAATGTTTTATCGAACCGTTTACACTATTCATGTACAAAGAGTCTTGGAATACTCAGAAAATATGTGTATCGTTTTCTGACTCTACTTTCTGTATAGACAGCAAACATGGATCTGATTCCAAACATCTGAACGAGAAATTGAAACGAATATCAGAACTGTCATTCAACCTTGGTCAATACCCCCTGTGGTCAAAATCAATTTTTAATGTTGTTTAAATGTTTATATGGATGTGCAAATCCTTGCTGAGTATTTTTCCTATAAAATTGACGTTTAAAATGCAGTAAAGATGTCATAAACCTGTATCCAATCAGATAAACTAATTTGAACTTGTGAATCAGTCGTTCGGCCATGTGTAAGGGAGATGTATAGTTTTGGGTTGAAATGCCACACTGTTGTGTCAGCTTTTAGTTTTACTTTCAGATTTAAGAATCTGGAACTACAGTGTAATTAAGCATAAACTACACTGGCTTTTTTTGTGCAAACCGTATCAAATAAATCTGAATAACTCAAATATTTCTATTAGAATTCAGCAAAGATATGAGGTCATATTACAAATGAGTATTTGTTAAATAAATACTATTTTTCATTACATAAACCTAAAACATTTTGTACATTTTGAGGAATTAACTGGTGGATTTTTACTAAAAAGAGAAAAAAAAGAACTTATGTTAGTATAACTGTTTATTTTCAGGATATTTACTTAACTCTGGCGTTGTTTAAAGCTGTTTAAATGTTTTGGCAATGGATAATTTTATCAATCACAGGACGACGTTATATTCTTTAAAATTTTCTTAAAAAAATATCTCAAATTCTCCTATTGTACCTGGACACTTGGTGTGTTTAAGTTCATGCACGTTTTTTGAGCTTGGAAGTTTATTATGGTGTGAAGCACGTTTAATTGAGTATAAATTACAAGCTTGCTTTTGAATGTTTTGAATTTCATATTTTGTTCCTCTAGGCAATGGAGCAAAAAGTGTTCAATTGATATAAATGAATATGAGTGTACCTTCATTTCAAATGAATAGTGCATTTTGATAAGTGATACTAATAATGCTCTAAATCAGGAATGTGAATGTGAAGGCTTTTGAACTGTTTTTATACATTTGAATTGCTTTTTTCTTCGCTAGAACTTCAAACATCAAATACATTTGTGTGTTGGACCTCGTAGATGATGAAAGTCGTTCTATGTTTTCTATAAAATAATGTTTGATCGTTGTCAGGTGCCATATACTCCAGGCTAAAATTATGATGGCACTATAAGGAAACTGACATTGTGCCGGGTTTTATTCTAATAATTGGGAGAATGAGTCTTATTAAGGTCGTGACAGGCCTGTTGAGAACAAGTGTCATGTTTAATGGTAAGGTTTGACGTTTCATGTGGAAAGGGAAGTATTCAAAAGAATGGCTGATCAAAGAAACGAGATGAAGAACAGTTTCAAAAGCAGATGGCCAGGATCTTCATGTCGACTTGAGGCAAACAGGAGTGTTTCGTCATCCTCTATACTATGTCGCTAGCAGGCTATAGGGCAAATAGACTTAATGTATGACTGTATCAGCCTTACAAAATAAAACCATACTAGACACTATACAGTATTAAAGGATCCCATACACTTTAAAAAAATGAATGTGGCTTAACAAATTAAAAACAAGTTATTTTAATTGATCAGATATTAAAACATTAAATAGATTTGTTTTGTTATTTTTTGGTTAAATATGCAAGTTAATTTCAGTAAAATGTACAAATATTTTTCAGTTTATTTAATGTAAAAAAAATTACTTATTGAAAAAATGTATATATTGGTGAATTTTAATAGAAATATTTGAGTTAATCTGATTTACTTATTTTTTCACTTACATATACACAAAATTCAAAACTATATTAATTAATTTTAAAGCTTTAAAATGTACTCTGTAATTTTAAGTGTAAATTATTTTATGCAAAAACACAGTAAAACAATTTTGAGAGTATTTTTTGCTGGAAATTCGGATCATTTTTGGGAGGCGTACAATTGTTTTGTTTGTCTAACATGCGGGTTATTATACTAGAGCTCAGTAAAACTTTACAGTGAGCTTCCATTTGTTAAAACCGGTAATTGCATAAACTTTCATTATCTAATAATAAACAATATTGTTTTTTAGCATTAATTAATCCTTGTTAACGTAACAAGAGTTAATGCTGCATTACGTTCGGTTCATCGTTACACTTTAACTAATGTAATTGTTAACTAAAAGCAACTTATTGTATTGTAAAGTGTTTTATTTCTAACCTTTGCAGACTAACCTTGCAATGTACTTTTTTTAATTCCCCCTTTATTCTGTGATCCTGTATTCATGTCATTAGAGAATTTATCCTCTCTCTGACAGAAATTAGTCTTTCTTTTGTAGATAAATGAACAATAGCTTACAAATGACAAAATGTTAGTAAAAGTAGTTATATGAAATGGTTTATTGTGTGTCCATGTACATAGGGGTTAGTAAAGAGGGGGAAAACTTTATCTCCCCGTCGGGGAATCGAACCCCGGTCTCCCGCGTGACAGGCGGGGATACTCACCACTATACTAACGAGGAGTGAAACACGCGTGTACACTGGTGTTTTACGTAGGTCCGCCAAAATGTGGACATCCGGCATATATTCTTAAAATAAGATTTAACTGCAAACTTAGTTTAAAATAATATAATAATAATAATAATAATATAAAAGATATAGATAAAAACCTTTTAATGCAGAAAAGTGCTATTAAAAGGCCAAATTCAGTGTTTTTCATTCTTATAATTATTTTGTGGCCACCATTTGCACATTTTAAATATTAGTTTTAAACTCCCCAATAGATTTGTAAATTAAGAACATTTTTATTAATAAAATGACTAGTTTACCACCGTCTTATTTTCAGTTAAATGGGGGTCTCGCGCCATCTGCTGGACTGTTTAAACAGTAACTATGCCTAAAACTATGTACTATTAAGATTGATTAAATATATTGTCTTTATATTTAAGTAAGAATAAGTAAATGTGAATATTTCTTATTAGAATTTACCTAATATATTATTGTATATTACAAATTTATATTTGTTAAATATTTTTTATTACCTTAACTTGAAAAATCTTTGTTCATTTAAGATAAATGAACTGTTGCAATTTTAATCAATGATATTAATATTTTCGACTGACAATTTATTTATTGTTTAAAAAATGATTAAGTTAATATAAGCCACATGGACTATTTCCTACAGGGTGGATTCTCAAGCCATCGGAGCACAACATATATCAAAATCTATATTATACATGGTCCACTTTATTATAACTTTCATAACATTACAGAGAAATTACTTATGTTTGCATGTACAGTAAGGCCAAGGGTAAATGTGTGTCAACGTAGAAAAACAAACGCGGTTGAAATGCTAAAAACAAGGGCAGTCGCATACGGGAATACTGAACATTTTGAGAAATAATATTGTGCTGTGTTGTTTGTGTATGATGTAAAGTAATGTCCACCGTATTGACTTAGTTACAGTCGTCATGCAAGGGGTTCTTTGGGGGATTATAATAAACCAGTCAGAATATAAGCAATCTGTAACAGATATGACCAAACTGGTGAGATGAAATTGAAGCACTTAAAGCATGATAGAAATAATAAGACAGTCCCCCATGCATACAGTTGCATGGAAACATTTAAAATTGAATGTTGTGATACATGGCCCCTTACGGGTTCGGTTGTGGTTCCTATTGTGTGCGTTTGTCCCAGGTGTACCATACAGAGCACTATGTTCTTGCCCACTATGTTCTTCACGCCATCAGTTTCCTGTCTAGGTGATCGGTGCGGCCCGATCGCTGATGTCTCACTTCTAGGTGTTTGCTCTGGACTCTATCAAAGTGTTGAAGCAGATCACTGCATTCTATATGAGGCTGGGCTGCCCGTTTGTCTTTGACAGATGCGTTTGGGTCTTCTCTGTAAAATAAAGGTTATGATTTTCAAAACAGTATGCCGCGGAATACTACCTCATCGTAGAAGATGCTGGTACTTACACAGTCCTCATCAGTTCAGGGTTTGGTACACAGCTGAGGCGATGTGACAGAAGTTGAAATGCTTGACTCTGAGGAAGCAGCATTAGCAGGCCATACAGAGCTTTGATGAGATATGGGTTGTGCTCTACGTCTAGGAGCTGAAGACGGAGGTCTGAAAAAGCATGAGTGTTAGTGTGGAGAAATGCTAGTGATGGTGTGTTTTTCTATTGGTGGATGATTGGCACTCACAGGTAAAGATGGGGCTTTCAATGAGCTGCACAAGTTTATCCACCTCCATTAGGAAGTCGACAGTCACCTCGAGATCTCCGCTGATACATTTAAGTCAAGAGTTTTATAAAGATATTTCAGACAAAGATGCAATTTAATAACCTTCTTCCACAGAACACGAAAGATATTTAGAAGAATGTTGGTTCACTTTGTTTCACTTGCATTGGTTTTGTGTACATACAGTATGAGTAAATGGGTGCTGTTGCTATTCAGTTACCAACTTTTTTCAAAATATCTTCTTTAAGTTACTTTTAGTTTAATAAGTTCCAGATAAGAATCTGTTTCGAACCCTGTTTTGTAGGGGGGTTCAAATGAATTCTGAAATTATTTGTTCAACTTTTTATGTCAATTCGTTCAAGAAAACAAGTACATGTTATAAAGGTCATACATAGGTTATATTAACTAAAGGGTTAAACCTATATTTTACTAACTTAAATATAAGTTGTCGGCTCCACAACACAATCTAGAAAATGTTGTCATGGCAACAAAAAACTCACATATTGTCACAAGACTAAACACAGATGTTCAGTCATTTCTTGACTAAGTCAAGAACAAATCTTTTAAATAAAATTTCCAGATCAACATAAGTCTTTTTGAAACCTGTCGCTATAGGTTCTTAAAAAAATTTAATATTTGACAAAAAAAATAACAAGATGGAGTCAGTATATAACAAAATATATCATCATATTATATTATGTAAAGGATACAATTTCTGGATGAGATCGTAGGCATGACGATAATTCTGAGTTAGGAAGCAGAGAGACACGGTGGCCACTGGATTGTGACACCAAGAGCGATACAGGCAACAAAACAGAGCACAGCTTTCCTAAAAAATAAAATAATATTAGACTTAAAGTGACAGTAACCTACAAATTAAAAGTATGTCATTATTTATTCACCCACTTGTCATTTCAAACCTGTATGACTTTTTCCTTTCACAGAACCCAAAAGAAGATACATTGAAGAATGTTGCAAAAGCACAGTTTCCACATTCTTCAAAATATTTGCTAATGTGTTTTGTGGAAGAAAGAAAGTCATACAGGTTTGAAATGACAAGTATGGGTATTAAATGATTGATACATGATGTAGACTTTGACTGTAGGTCTCATCGAGCATTCTAGGTTGTGTTACCTGTGTGCGCAGGTCTTTGAGTTGATTCCTCAGCTGAAAAAGTTCAGCAGAGGTTAGCAGAATAGTGTTAAGAGTCTGCACCATGGTGGAGGCGAACTTCAGGTCTTCCTCCTTTAGCAAGATATCCGCCATGGAGTGGAATATATTTTCAGCGTGCAGGAGGAGACACAGCTGCCTGTAGTAGAAGAATATTATCAATGCTGGATCAAGAGGACTACTCATTTTATTGAAGAAGTTAGGATGGTTTACCTGATAATAAAGACCCCTCTCATTTCTAGAAGTTTTCTTTCTATACTGAAGCGTTTAACCAAATTAATCATAAACTTGTAGAAATATGAATTCATGCTTGGGGTTGAAGGAGACAAATCTGCCGTCTTAGAACCTGTCAATCAAGCGTCATAGTGTTTAACTTCAATACGATAAAAAAGCGTCAAACAGACATCCCTGATACGCACCAATCACCATCGGATCTCTGATGCCTCCTGGAATGTGAAGCTCCGATTTGGCATCCGAGCTGTCGCATGATCCAGACGTGTCGGTCTGTCCAGCAGGAGATGATGCGATCTCGGCTAAAACTTCCAAGTCTTTTAATATCACCTGTGAGAGATTCAAACCTTATGGGTAGTTTGCCTTGTAAGTCACACTGTAAACAATCTGCATATTCAGTACTTACTTCATCAGACTCATCTGATAATGTCTTAAGTAACATGGGGAACAAACTATCTGTGTGCTTGAACATCTGTCATGGAGATACAGAGGCATTAATCACTTAATCCCATGGGAAAGATGTTTATTTAGGAATAAAGTTTAACATGAGCATCACCTTGCGGGGGGTTTTGATGTAAAGATGGTAAAGCCATTTCAACACAGCAATGCGAGTCATCATGCCAGTGGATGAATCATGTAAATGTCTGTCCAGCACCTGCACTATGCCATCCAGATCTAGATTTACCGCAGACCTGTCAGAACTACAGAATGGAGTATGTTATATATACAGAATCCTCCAAAATGGTCTGATCTATTGGTTTAGGATAAAACGTACGTTGTTGGAGTAAAGAAAGAAATGTTGCTAAAGCCCACTGACTCCTGCGATTCATTCAGTGAATCTGAAATGAAAGTCGATGATTATCATAAAACATATAAGAACGACTCAATTATCATTCACTAGCCGTCAAAAGATGTGGGACGCTTATACTGTTTTATTACATTTTGAAGAATAATAAACTTAAAATTATGAAATGAAAGGGGACTATGGGAATAATGTTCTATCTAAAAAAATTAAAAACAAATTAAAACATGTTTTATTTGAACATCTTCAATGCAGTCACATTTAGACTAGTATTTGCAGAAATGCTTTCTTGTCTTTTCCTCAAGTAGCTTCTTAAGATGCTTTTTAACAGATTAAAGAATCCTGTATATTCTGTGCTTTTGCTCCTCTTTCTTTGGTTATCCATTTCAAAAACATTTATATAATAAAAAAAATATATATAAATAAAATGTGCATATTCTCATGAATTTTTTTTAAAGCAAGTTTCACGGGAAGTGTATGTGTTTCATGCAATTAAAAAGTGATGATGCATTGGCCGGGAATCGAACCCGGGCCTCCCGCGTGGCAGGCGAGAATTCTACCACTGAACCACCAATGCTTTCATGCCGTGGTACAAACCATATATTCGAAAAATACACTAGACAGACAGGTCACTTCACTTGGGATATATTTCTCACATACCCACTGTCTTTGAAACAGGATGCATTTATTGCTAAATGACTCTTTGAGGCAGCTGTTGATCAGTAAAAGTCTCCTATTCCACTCTGATAGCTTGGGGGAAATAGTTGCTTTTTGGAAAACAAAGATGGTCCGTTATTCCTAAAGGATAATTTTTACAACGTATGTTTGCACCACGTGTAATTTCATGATGGAGAATAGGGGGCAGCATCATTAGAAAAGCATTGGTGGTTCAGTGGTAGAATTCTCGCCTGCCACGCGGGAGGCCCGGGTTCGATTCCCGGCCAATGCATTCACAATTTTCTTTTCTCTTGCCACCACTCATAATCAATCTTTAGCTATAACTTAGCTTTAAATTAAACAATATTGAATTCATTTCAATAATATAATAAAAACTCACCATTGAGATCACTCTCTTTTTTAGCTGGGGTTTCGTCGCTAGGAGGGGAAGATTTAGTCTGCGATTCATCATCATCTTCATCATCCTCAGGTGTCACAAGCTTCATCAAGCTATGATTACATGCACTAGCAACCTCTTTTGTACCTGACAATTACATAAAGAATTGTTTGTGAAAGCATCAAATTACATTAAGTGGAATTGAAGAATCGACACAAAACATAAAAATGGCAAATGGAAATGAATGAATGAACCATACTCTTTTTGCGGTCATCGTAGGAAAGGCACGGCAAAACTGCTGTCAGTATTCCAGAGGAATAAGGCAGAACTACTCTCCCCGCAAGCTGGATAAATTCCCTCATCCATGTCATAGAAGTCAATTGGATGAGGTCATTCGCTAGAAAGAGAGGATAAAAATACACTTAATGCTGTAAAGTTTAAAGGGATATGAAAATGAAAGTTCTCACTCTCAAGTTGTTCCAAACTTGTATACATTTCTAAAATCACAAAGAAGATTTCTGGGGCACAATTGACCACCACAGTAAAAAATAAATAGTTTTCATGGGGGCAGCAGAACTGTTAGTTTTTCTTAATTCTTTTTATGTGTTGTAAAGAACAAAAAAATATATTGTGTGTTTTTTACTATGATAGTCAATGGTACCCCAATCACAAATGCTTACATTCTTCCAAATATCATTCTTTCTCTTCTTGAAATGTATTCAAGTTTGGAACGAATTAAAGCTAATTCCTGACAGAATTTTCATTTTTGATGTTTGCCCAGAGATGACGGTATTTTACATACTGGATTTGGATTCATCGGAAACTTGACAGTGAATGACCAAGATGTTGGCCATTTCGGCAAACTTGACGCTGGATGGATTCTTCTTAATTTCTTTCAGGAATTCCCCCAAAACCACCTCACACCTAATGTACACAAGAGGACACACAAAGTAGGAACAGACAAAAAAAGAGGAAGAGATGATAGCAGGTGTGGGGGAATACAAACATACATTCGTCTGATCTCTTTGCTGCTGTCTCCAAGAATCTGAAAGAGTCCATCTAGAATTTCTGGCAAATAGTCCAGGAGGTTGATATCAGGAACCGACTCCAACACATGGATCTATAGCAAAGAGTTGGTGAGAATTGTGGCATCTGTTAGCTCATCTGTAAATATACTTACTCAAATTGAAGAGTAAAAACTTCTAAGTGTTCGATTTACCCAGGAGATGATAAACTGGCGGGCGTACTGGTTGTTAGAGTAAATCCTCTCCCGCAACAAGGGAACAAAAGCAACTAGGTCAAATTTGTTACTCTCAGTTACAATATCCTAAAAAAACGGAAAAAAAATAAATGAAAATGTATTTAAAAACATAGTTTTAAACCTGTATGCAAATCACAATCATAGTCCGTACCTTAAGAAGTCGATCTAGAAGCTCTGATCCACTCTTGACATTCGGATCTGGATCTGCAGCAAGCTAAAGAGAGCATATTATTATTAAAAGTTTAACTCGGGAGAGCAGTTGGACAAATGTTTTGGAACAAGGAAAAAATACATGATGCCATGCAATAGCTGATGTTCAATAGGCTAATACAAATGCATAGACATGCCACTGATCATCTCATGAATGCTTTAAAGAGAAAGTTCACTCAGAAATTGATATTCTGTCCTTATTTACTCATCCGCTCATCATTTTAACCCGGTATTAATAGACTTCCATTGTATGAACATGAAACAATGGAGTCAAATTTCTTAAAATATGTTTTTTTGTCCAGAGGAAAGAAAATCATAAACAAGACAGTGAATAAACAAATAACGTGTAAAATAACACCGATCATAGATCAAGACATGAAGAATTTCTTTACCTTGCTAAGTCCATCAAAAAGCACATTGAAATGGGGCAACACTGCGCCCCTCGCGACCTTCACTATATTATAAAGGGCCTCACACGCGTAGTACCGCAGACGACTGTCAGAGTCATTGAAACACGTAAGAACCGGATCAATGAGTTCTTTTAGATACAGTCCAGAATCCTGAGAAACAAAACATAGACGATAAGATAAAGAGAAGGAAAATTCTTTAAAGTGAAAATGATTTGTTGTTTCTACCCTGCATGACATTCTTTCTTCTGCAGAACAAATAATACATTTTAAAGAACATTGGTATCCGAACAGCACTCTTTCTATTGCGCTTCCCAACATTCTTTAAAATATCTTCTTTGGTGTTCTGCATTAGAAAGAAAGCCATACAGGATGACAAGATGGTAAATCAACGTTGACACCATTTCATGTGGGGTGATTACAACTTATGATCTCCATACAGTTCACAAACCTTTCCCAGGGCGATGGAGCACGCGGCCAACCCAATGAGACCCCCCTTTCTGCTGTGAGGGTGCTGGGACAGCGCAAACTCCGAGGCCAAAATCTGGATGACATGTCGGATCTGCGCGGAGTTGTTCTGGGCTACAAATTCTCGTACAAGCCTGGTGGAACAACAAGTCAACAGTTAGGAAAGCCATCATATTTAACCCAAAGTCATTGCATGGGGTGCATGTTTGTGATATTTGGAAATCGCTGAACCATGAGCTATTGATCATAAATGACTAATGGGATCATGTGCCTTGTCAGATGATCTGCATTACATGGCAGGCAAGTGACACATATCATAAACAAGTCCTAATGATGTTACATTGTACCCAGATACACATCAATATGTTTCTACGACAGGAAAACTGTGTCCTAAAGTGGGAACAAATGAAAATCAGGATACATGAAATAAAAGAAAAACACTCACTTTTCAATTTCAAGAGCTGCCACCTTCCTCTTCTCGTACAACTTGTCATTGAGGGCGCGGACGATGTTAGGAGTTAAAGGAGAAAAATCCTTCTCAGTGTTCATTCTTCAAACTATCTCTCAACGCCTCACCAAAGCTGTTACCAACGCAATTGTGCCAAAAAGTGTTGCTAGGTGACAGTTATGCATGGGATTATAAATGTCATCACTCACTCGTGTTCCCAAACTTGTTGTTGTTTACATTAACCCAACTGCGGGATGACGTCACATGCATTATTTACAAAATAACCGTTGTTTACGAAACGCGACAGATGATGACAACTGAAACCCACCCAACACGTTTACTTCCAGACAACTAAATCACATTAAACGACCCCGGAATGAGCTGACATCCGGTTACAAGAGAATGATATTCGCTAAAGAGAGATGACAGATGTTTTATAAGAGATATAACGAACTGAAGCCGCCATGCATTCCCGGCTCATGTGACTTCCTGCACCAGTGACTGCCAATCGAGCGCAGATCATTGGATTTTTTGAGTCACGTGTCGCGCTGCGCATACCGGTCGAGGTTTGACGTCGAAGTACCGCGAGAGAGCGTGAGTGGAAAATTGTTCTCGCGATACTTCGTCGTCATAGGAACGGCGGTCTACGCAGCATCGCATGCAACACGTCTAACTGCAGGAGAATAAATGAATAAAAGGGAAAGTGACTCAAGAGGGTAAATGTATATAAAAACACACAAGTTAATGTATATAAAAACACACAAGTTAATGTATATAAAAACACACAAGTTAATGTATATATAAACACACAAGTTAATGTATATAAAAACACACAAGTTAATGTATATAAAAACACACAAGTTAATGTATATATAAACACACAAGTTAATGTATATATAAACACACAAGTTAATGTATATATAAACACACAAGTTAATGTATATAAAAACACACACGTTAATGTATATAAAAACACACAAGTTAATGTATATATAAACACACAAGTTAATGTATATAAAAACACACAAGTTAATGTATATAAAAACACACAAGTTAATGTATATATAAACACACAAGTTAATGTATATATAAACACACAAGTTAATGTATATATAAACACACAAGTTAATGTATATAAAAACACACAAGTTAATGTATATATAAACACACAAGTTAATGTATATAAAAACACACAAGTTAATGTATATAAAAACACACAAGTTAATGTATATATAAACACACAAGTTAATGTATATATAAACACACAAGTTAATGTATATATAAACACACAAGTTAATGTATATATAAACACACAAGTTAATGTATATAAAAACACACAAGTTAATGTATATATAAACACACAAGTTAATGTATATAAAAACACACAAGTTAATATATATATAAACACACAAGTTAATGTATATATAAACACACAAGTTAATGTATATATAAACACACAAGTTAATGTATATATAAACACACAAGTTAATATATATAAAAACACACAAGTTAATGTATATAAAAACACACAAGTTAATGTATATAAAAACACACAAGTTAATGTATATGAAAACACACACACAAAATTTTTTTTATATATATACTTTTTGTAACTTCTCTCTCTGTGTAACTTGGTAGCATTGTTGTAGCACTTGTTCACCTATTGTTGTATCGGCTATTTACCGCTTCATTGTCTCCTCGATTATTGTAAGTCGCTTTGGATTAAAGCGTCTGCTAAATGACTTAATGTAAATGTAAATGTAAAAACACACAAGTTAATGTATGTACAACACAAGTTAATGTATATAAAATCACACAAGTTAATGTATATAAAATCACACAACTAATAATGACCTGGATCTTTTTAAACAGTTGCTAGATTTGTCAGCAGGTGACACTCATTAAGTCAATTTAACCTCTGAAGTATTTAACCCTGTGTAGACTACATAGTGTGTACACTAAATGTTGTTGTATTCAGAATAGTTCTAAAACAGACACACATATAGATAAAAGTATCAAAACTACACCACGCAAACAACACATGGCGAGCTGTCACAACAAGGTTTGAATCCACATGTACATTTTCTATAGAATTCATCATTGTGATGTCATTTACTTTTACTCTTACAGGTGTTTTTGCATCTTGTAACTTTACTGTTTGCTGCTGAAAGTGTTCTTGGTAAGAATAATGTTTGTCTCTACATAAACTTGTCACTAATAAGTGATTGTACTCATAGTTGAACTCAAAACAGGTGAATGTGGTGTTGGCTTCTTTGGAGATTCCTGTGACCAGGGTAATGTAAAGTCTGACATCAATGTTTAAATGATTAAGTTTGTCTAACACAACCAAACTATGTTGAAGTTGCTACGATGAATGTGACGTGTGGGAAAGACTTCATTTCCATTATGATGGATGTGGAGTTCTTCAAGTACTACAATGTTGGAGTTGAGTCTCTTCATTTAACCAACACCAGCTGTCGTGGACACACAGAGGAGATTTCTGGATCAAACTTTTTCATACTCTACACACCGATGGATCAGTACATTGCATGTGGTGGAAAACCTGTGGAGGTAAGGATCGCTGTTTTTGCTTCGAGCTCAAGCTGTGGCATTTCTGGCTTCATGATGTTTTCTTTCATGACAGAAGAACATTACGCACATTGCATACTCCTTAACCCTGATGTCTGATCCACCTATCTATGGGAAGATTATGAGAGATCCAGTCGTCCACATTGAGTACAAGTGTGTGTATCCATACATCCGTGAAATCGGTCTGGATTTTCCCATCTTTTCATTCACCAGGTAACACTTTGTTTTCAATCATGCTTAATTGATGAGGCTGTGCGGCCCTATTGTTTCCAAGACTGGGAAAGAGCTACTCACCTCTCCTCAAAACTGTATATTCGTTCATCATCTGTTCACCTCCATGTCATTCCAAAGTGAAACGACTTTCTTCTGCAGAACGGAAAATAACTTAACGTATTCATTTGTCATACATTTTTATCCGAAATGACTTACAAGTGTTATGCAGTGGCCAATCAATCATTGTCTGCTGGCACTGAGATTCGAAACCGCATCCTTTGGCTTACAAGTCCAACTCTCTAACCGTCACACCACAGCTGACCCCATTTAGAACACTTTCATTGCATGGACACATAAATACCATCTTTTCACAGAATGAAGTCACACATCATTATTCTGGATAGATCACCGAGAAAAAAAAGAAAATTCTTCCTTGTACTTGCCCTCTTTTCTTTTTTAAACCTGCATGGCGTTGGGTCTTCTGCAGATTGCAAAAGGAGATTTTTTTCCAGCATAAGTGACACCCATTCGCTTTTGCTGTAGTGACACAAAACTAATAGAAGTGAATGGGTTCCATTCTTAAAAATATTATCTTTTGTGTTATGTGGAAGAGAGAATGTCGTACAGGTTTGAAATGAAGAGATGGCAAATTATCATGCATTAGTAATTTTAAAAGAGTAAGTTTGTTCAAAGGAAATTTTCAATTTAATGCATATTTACTTCTTTTTCTGTCATTTTTCATGTTTAACCTGTTTGTTGTTTTTAAGTGAGATAATGTTTTTCATGTTTAACCTGTTTGTTGTTTTTAAGTGAGAGAATGTTTAAAGTGGATGAGATAGATGCCAAAGTGGAGATGAGTTTGTTCCAAGATCACACGTACAAAGAAGCCTTTACCAGTGCACCTACCATTAAGCTTGGGGATCAAGTCTACATCCAGATTCAAGTCACAGAACCAAAAGACTTCTTTAATCTCAAAGTGAATGAGTGCTGGGCCACCCAGTCCGCTCGAGCAAATGACAAGTCAGGATTTACCCATGCACTGCTGATTAATGGGTATGCTTAACCTGGAATCATAAGAATTGCTTCAAGTGATAGTTCACCCAAAAGTTAAAATTTGTCATCTCAAATTAGTGTAAAATTCTTTCTTTCACAGAACACAAAAGAAGATATTTTAAAGAATGTTAATAACCAAACCGCAGCAACACCCATTTACCTATTTTATATGGACATTAAACTAATGCAAAATAAAGTAAAAGACTACCAGTTACCAGCATTCTCCAAAATATTTTCTTTGTTTTGCAGAAAAAAGGTCACATTAGTATAAAATGACAAAAGGGTGAGTAAATGTCACATTTTTCATTTCTTGTCTCTAAAGGTGTGCAGATGACACAACCACTACATTTGTAAACGGTACATCAGAATACGCCGGGAGAAACGGTGAAGGATCAGTTGTCCGTTATTCCTTTGATATGTTTCGTTTTGTAAACGGGCCACACAGTTTCTACCTGCACTGCACTGTGCACCTCTGCACACCAGAAGAAAAATCATCTTGTATTCCTGTAAGCATTTTGTAAGAACAACAAAAAGATTGTTGTTTTTCATGGAAATTTTTATAACAATTCCCATCCCTGCATTTATTTTTAGGAGTGTAAATCTTTAACCAAAAGAGAGGTTTCCAGGGAACAGGCTCAAAGCCTCCTGTCATATGGACCAATCAAACGTCAGCTACCAGAGAGACCTGCAACAAGTATGTTGAAAGGTTTTATGATGATCTATCTCCACATGGAGGTCAATAAGTATTTTATTACCCTGTGATTTTTGCAAGTTCTCCTACTTAAACCATGGAGGATCTAGAATTTTGTAAAGGTGCATTACCACCCTGAAAAATTCGGAAATACCATTGTATGATTTTTTTTAAACAATCTATTTGTAAATTACTGTATCAAATAAGTATTTGATCACTTGCTTATCGTCCAGATTTATGACTGTCAAAGACCTCTTGTTTGACTTTTAAATAGTCCAGCTACACTCTGCTCATGATTCTAAATTATTAGCAACTGTTTGAGGTCATTGGCTGTCACAAAACCACCTGTTCACAGAAGAATCAACCCAGAACTAAACAGGAGAAGTTGGTCAAAGCCGTGAAGAGAGCTGGGACCACCAAGGCTATTATCAGTAATACACACGGAAGGTTCCCCTGCTTAAGTCAGACAATGCCAAAGTCCGTCTGAAGTTTGCCAGGGTCCATTTTGATGGTCCAGAAGAGTCATGGGAGAAAGATGAGACCACAGTAAAACTTTTTGGTTCTAACTACATTCGCCATGTTTGGAGGAAGAAGAATTATGAATATCATACCAATAATACCACATCTACATTGAAGCATGGGGGGAAGCATCATCCTCTGGAGGTGTTTTTCTACACAGGGGACAGGACGACTGCACTGCATTTAGGAGAGAATAAATGGGTCCATTTATTGTGAGTTTTGGGCAAAATAAATCTTTCCCCCAGTTAAAGCATTAAAGATTGGTCGTGGCTGGTTCTTCCAACATGACAGTGACCCAAAGCACATGGCCAAGAAAAACAAAGAAATGGACCCATAAGAAGCAACGTCCATTCAATTCTGGAATGGTCTAGCCAGTCTCCAGACCTAAATCCAATTGAAAATCTATGGAGGGAGCTGAAACTTCATGTTGCTCAGTGATATCCCTTAAACCTGACAGATCTAAAACCTGGCGAACAACTACAGCGTTTGGTCTCTGTTATTGTTAATAAAGGCTTCTGTACCAAACATTAATTTTTTGGACTCGAGTGTAATTAACGATTTACTTGTTATAAAATCATAAAATTTGATTTCCATATTTATCCATTTTAGATTCTGTCTCTCACACAGGAAATTCACCTGTGCTGGAAATTCTAGGCCCATCCATGATTTCTAAGTAAGAGAACTTGCAAAATCACAGGGTGATCAAATACTTATTGACCTCATTTTTTAAATGGATGACTTCGAATATTGAAGTTAAGCCAATTAGAGCACAGAATAGACAGGGTCATACCTTTCAATATTCTTCTAAAAGCATCTATGGGCCGACCTAAAGAAGCAGCTTGGGAAAACGACAAGAAAAAATGTCTGCCAACTCTAGTGAAATTTGAATGGACTGAAGATTATTAAAATAATCCTATTATAATAGAATTCCTCCATTCCAATACTCCTCTTTGTTTTATTTCTTAATATTGTTTCTACTAAAATGTGGAAAAACATAAATACGTATATTATATCATGATAAATTCAACATTGTTTTTTGCCTCGTTTTAGATCTTCTGGCATTAATCCTTCCATTGGGAGTGATCTGGGCTTTGGGCATCTTCCTTCTCATCCTGATCTACGTGGCCAAAGCTGGAAATAGACGACACATGACAAACAGCTAAATGAATCACCTGGGTCTACCCCAATGCAATGATTTGGGTCAACCCCGGAACATTTCTCAAGCTATCTCTTGGGAGGCCCCAAAAATGGCCCCTTGTGTGCACTGCATGCATTGTGTTGCCCTCTGTGTGCTCATAAATCCATCTCTGTGCAGTACTCAACATGAACAGTAGGTGGCAGCAAACGCCACAAACCACAGTTGCTTTAAAACCTAAAAATCGAGAAATAAACACATTCAACACACTTCTCCCTGACGTGTTGGGTCTTAAATACACAACTGATTTGTGTACAGTGATTACAAGGATATAATATACATAACAGCACACATGTTTACAGTGGGCAGAGCTTCGGGTGCGGCTATATCAGCTAGGGATCGACTGGAGGTTCAGTCTGGTGTTGTTGTCCTGCATGGGATCTCATTTTATCTCAACAAAATCCGGAAGTAAAGTTATGCATCATACTTGACTGTTTATGTTTTCTTATGCTCACAGTGGATATGCTTTAATGCTCATCCTAATCTGGTGAAATCTGGTTGGATGAAACAGGATTATAAAGAAAAGTTGCTGTTTGTTTGAGACACTGTTGCAGAGTTTCTTTCTCCAGGGAGATGTCAGCCCTACAGTCACTGATACCCATCATCTTAATCCTGCTGTGTGTTGACATCACTGGAATAGCTGCTGAAGATGATGCTTTCAATGCAGAGGTCTGTATGCATCATGTTTACAAATAACCTGTCTTGAATGCATTCTCAGAATATAGTTTGAAGAATGTCGGTCACCAAATAGCAGTGGCACCCATTCACTTTTGTTGTATCACATCATTCTGTATCTCATGGTATAGACACAAGGCAATGGAGAGGGACTATTCAAGATTCAATGCGTTTGTTCTTGATGCAAAGATTAATATATTCTATATGCACAATTCATGTTACACATTCAATGTGCTGATGATATTTAAGCAATTTGTAAGTACGGATCAAGCTTATAGGGTTTTTGAAATGACCTGTTTTACTTTCCTCCAAAACAGATATTTTGAAGAATGTCTGGTCCTTGCTCATTTACATTTAGGCATTTAGCAGACGCTTTTATCCAAAGCGACTTACAAAGAGTCGAGGAGACAATGAAGTGGTTAATAACAGAGATAACAATAGGTGAACAATTTCTACAACAAGGTTACTCAGTAACACAAAGCGAGATAAAACAAGTAGTGGAGGGAAAACCTTTCTTTTATAGAGTGAGTAGGTTAGAAAGAAGGTTTTATAGTTGGTTTGGTGTAGACGGAAGAGATTCGTTTTTTGGTGTTTTTAAAGATAGAGACTGAGTCTGCCAAGCTTGTCGTAAGGGGCAGATCATTCCACCGTAGAGGAACCGATGCAGAAAAATAAGAACCTGCATTGTACGGTCAAGAAATCAATGCAATAGGCCCCCTTTTACCGGTATTTTTCAAAATATAATTTTTGTGTTCTGCAGAAGAAAGAGGGATGACAGGATTTCCATTTAATCACCAACTATCCGTTTAACATCTTTTTATTACTTTTTTTTAAAATCTTTTTATAAATATTAGTTTTTTATATGTTTCTTTGTATAGAAATTAAGTTAACAATAGAAACTTTCGTTAATGAAATCAACTAGATTGATGAATTATTGGTGCTATTATCTTAATGCATGACAGGGTGCTCTGAAAGAGCTCTTTCCTGTTTGGTTTTGTCTTCTTTTGTTTACCTCAACATATTGCAAACACATCCACACGTCAAAACACCAACTCAGCTTGAGATACACAAACAAATACTTTTCTTTCGACGTTTACATGAAGTGTGCTTAACATTTCCCTCCAGTGTCTAAAACTCATTTGGAGACTGTAACAACAAAGCAGCTACTCTACTCAAAACAGGATCCCAAGTTTGACCCGTAATGTCTGCAATATTTTTTCTCTTTATGTAATACAATCTGTGCTTTGCCTACCTTGACAGCCATGTCATTTCGAAACACTCAATTTTTTTGTGTCTTTGTTTATTGCAGTCCTGGCTGAGGATGTACGGTTACCTCTCCCAGGCGAGCAGACAGATGTCCACCATGCAGTCGGCTCAGATCCTTGGTACTGCCATTGAAGAAATGCAGCGCTTTTATGGTCTAGAGGTGACTGGACAATTGGACACGGCCACTCTGAAGTATGATTTCCTCTGGTACACCCTTTAATCCTACCCACTTTAGATGATCAAATTTGGTTTGTTTGTGGAGTAAATCACTATCGTTTAATGTTCAAGTTCACCCAAAACAAAAATTAATTCTCTTGAAGTTTGAACCTGTGTTACTTTCTTTCTTCTGCACAACACAGACGAAGATATTTAAAAGAAAGTTGGTTAAGGAACAGCAGTGGTGGCCATTGACTTCTATTGTAGAGACACAAAACCAATGCATGCGAATGGATGCCAATAAGCAACGTTCTTCATAATAGCTTATTTTGCATTCTGCTGAAGAAAATATTATAGGGCTGAAATGTTAAGTGGATGCAAAGTGAATGCTGAAAGACTTTTCCTTTTGTGTTGATCTATGGAAAGGGCTGTGATCAATTACTCTCAGTTGTGTAACTGGGTCAAAATTCTTTATTTAGAAACACAGATGTCACAATGGTTAAGTATGTTAATATTTCTTTTTCCAGAGCCATGCGAAGACCTCGCTGTGGGGTGCCTGACCGTTTTGAAGAGTCAACCGAAGGTGCCTCACGACACAAGCGTTATGCTCTCACCGGCCACAAGTGGGACAAGGAACATCTCACCTACAGGTGTTTTAAACATCGAAACACAAACAAATCTATTTGTAGAGTCACTAAAGTGAATAAACAAACAAAAAACATCATTTGTTCTCTGCCTTCAGTATTCAAAACCACTTGCCAAAGGTAGGCCGGGAGCAGACTTACGAGGCTATTCGCAGAGCCTTCCAGGTCTGGCAGAAGGTTACACCACTACGATTTGAGGAGGTCCAGTACCACCAGATCAAAAACGGGAGTGAAGGTCCTGATATAATACTACTGTTTGCATCTGGATATCATGGGGATATGTCTCTATTTGATGGAGAAGGAGGTTCTCTGGCACATGCATTTTTCCCCGGTCCTGGAATGGGAGGAGACACACATTTTGACATAGACGAACCGTGGACCCTGAACCAACCAGCCAGCTCTGGTGCGAACAGTCTGTTTTTTGCATTTCTTTTACTTTCAGATTTACAAAAATGATCATAAGGACTTTCTTCTGCAGAACGCAGATGAAGTTATTTGGAAGAATGTTGTTAAACCAAACAGCTTTGGCACCCCTTCACTTCTTTTGTATAGACATAAAAAAACTTCAATATGTGCCAACATATCATATTTTGTTTTTTGCAGAAGAAAGAAAGCCATAGAGATACAAAATGACAAGTGGGGAGGAAGTGGTGACACAAATTTGTGTCACCTCAACAATTTTGTTTACCTCCAACATTCTCTTGATCATTTTCGTAAATTTCTTTTTAATTAAAAATTTTTTAATTAGTTTTACTAATTAATTGCAGGGGTTGACTTGTTTCTTGTCGCGGTTCATGAGTTGGGTCATGCTCTGGGGATGGAGCACTCTGGTGACCCATCTGCCATCATGGCACCATTTTACCAGTGGATGGACACCAACCACTTCTCATTGGCTGAGGATGACATCAACGGTATTCATCAGATCTACGGTGAGTTTGCGCCTCATAATTTTTCAGCTGTATTTCAATTAATTTTGAGGCAACGTTGAGGCAATGTTACGCCTAACATTGACCTTGTAGTCTGCTTTTTCTATATCTCAATTTACATTGTGTGTGACTCAAAAGCCAAATGTGGAAATTAATGATTTTAAACATGCAGGACGTCCAGAGATGATCACCACTCAAGCAATGACAACCACAACTCTTCTTACAACCACCGCTATGCCGGACCCCATCACCACAGCGGCTCATCCGAAAACAACCAGACCTTCACTACGCCCCACCAAACCCTGGGTCCCTCCAATTAACCCCACTAAGAGAACATACAGACCTCAGCCCACAGAGCGATCCGATCAGGATGCACCTGATATCTGCGAAGGGAACTTTGATACGGTCACCATGCTACGCGGGGAGATGTTTGTCTTTAAGGTGAGGAGTTCCTTAACATATGTTTCAAATGTGATTGAGTCTTGTGGCTTTTTTAAAGATCAATCTAGTAGAACATTTGAATATCTGCTAAATTTTGACATGGTTTGGTTGGATAAAGATTTATAAAGTTTTTCTTTCGCAGGGCCGTTGGTTTTGGAGGGTAAGAAGGAACCGCGTTCTGGATAATTACCCAATGCCAATCTCCTTTTTCTGGACGGGGCTTCCTGAGGACATTGATGCTGCATACGAACGACATGATGGGAAATTTGTGTTCTTTAAAGGTCTGTGTCTTATTCCGAAATGATCAGTGAAGTGTTCGTAAAATTCTAAATCATCTTTGTATCAATGTGTGACATCTTTAAGTGACAAGAACGCAAAAATCCTTTTTCCTAGATATCAATCCACTTCTCTTTTAAACATCTGCTCTCATCGCTGTAACAACATCTTGAAGTTAAATTATGTCACTTGTAAAACTTGTAGGGGGGAGTGCAGAGTTTGGCAGCGATGCAGGATTTGCGCGGCCTGTATTGCGTCAGCTTGGGCGCCAGATTCTTACTGCTCTGGTTTCAATTCAGTAGAAGAAACCTGGAGCAGAGAAGAGTAATAGCTTTTGTGTCCTTTTGGTTTCATGTTGGATATGCAAGTTTGTGAGATTCCAGATTCAATTCATGTTGCTCTCATGTCACACTTAGATAGCTTGATAGACGTGCAGTCCCCTTGTTATGCTTCTCCATCTAATGTGGCTTTATGTCTGTCCTCTTATTTTGTCTGCAGGAAATAAATACTGGCTTTTCAGAGAGGCTGATGTGGAGCCTGGATACCCCCAGGACTTGTTTCGTTACGGTCAGGGAATGCCCGACAGAGTGGACGCGGCAGTGTGGTGGGAACCTTCTGGCTATACATACTACTTTAAAGGAGACAGGTAAACATTGGAAAAGGCCAGATGTTTCTGAGAGTAAAGTGATGGATCACCCATCTTGAAAAATAGGACTTTTTAGGTCATTCCTAATTTGTGTAATTTGTGCAAAACACAAAAGATATTTCGAAGAATTTGGGAAACCAAACTATGCTGGCCTTATGGACTTTATTTTTTTACCAACAAAACCAGACAAATATTTTTTTTTTACAGAAAGAGTAATATGATTGTTTTGAATGACTCTAGAAAAATAGTGATAGAATATTTATGTGTTTTTGGATACAAAAGAAATGATGATTGAATTTTACTTAATTTTTGCATTGGTATTGGACATTTCTCAAAATGTCGCCTTCTATTTGCCATGGCAATGAATCATATACAGGGTACATGTCTGAACAACTTGAGAGAAAAAAAAAAAAAATTCTTGATTTTTTTGGTAGTTATTGGCGGTTCAGCGAAGAATCACGCACTGTGGATAAAGACTACCCCAAACCAGTCAGTGTGTGGGGGGCAGTTCCTGGCTCTCCGAAAGGGGTATTTCTCAGCGATGATGGAGGTGAGTCAGGCCGAGGGAACTGGTGCCCTGGAAAATATCATGGCTAAATTCAAGAAAAAAGGCTATTAATCCAAAGCTACGAAGGAAAGTGTGACCTCATTGCTTAAAAACTGGGGCGCAGTTAGACATTTGACCTCAAAAAGTGCTGATTGGCATAAATTTCGGGTAATCAAAGGTATTATGATGATTCCAATTACTATAAATTTCCAGATTCATTTGTTTGGGAGCAGCGGGATAATTTTATGTATTCAGATTATAATACATACACTGGAAGCAATTTACAATGGGGTACTGTAGGGGTATATTAGTTTATGATGCCAAATACAGGAATTTACAAGATTAATAATTGCTGCAACACATTAGTGTTTATCGTTAAAGTATGAAAATACCCTTGTTCAGTTTTTGTGCATAAACGTTTTTAAAAATATGGAAGTGAAGAAAGACGAATAAATGCTAACAGATTGATTTTAAAAATAAATGCATTTAATTATGTTAGCATGTTAAAGTGATAATTCCTCCAAAAGTTAAAATTTGGTTTTTAACTCAGCCTCATGACAAACTTGTATCACTTTTGGAATTTTAAAGAATGTTGGGACCTGGCACCTATTTACTTGCATTGGTTTTGTCTCCATAAAATAGACGCCAATGGGTCCAGACACTGTTCTGATATTAACATTTTTCAAAATATCTTATATTTTGTTTTGTGGAAGAAAGAAGCTCCTAAAAATGTGCAATGATAAGATGATGAGAAAATGACGGTGCATTTGTTGTTTTTTGTCTGTCCCCTTTAAACCTTGTTACTGTAATACTCAAGTGCATCTCATTCTTTTCCCCACAGTGTACACTTACTTCTACAAAGACGCCAAATACTGGAGATTCGATAACCGGCGGATGAAAGTAGACTCTGGATATCCCAGGTCGATCCTGAATGATTTCATGGGCTGCCGTGTGCACTTTGTCTCAGAACCGGAGGTAAAACCCGACCACAGGCAGCCAGACACTAAAGACAAAGATCGAGACCCCGATGACAACAAAAAAGACAACGAGGACAACAAAACGGATGAAGACGAGGGAGAAGAGGTAGATGTTGTCCTCAGGGTGAATAACACAGATGAACACATCATGACTCTCATCTTGGTGACCGTGCCGCTGGTGCTGGTACTATGCATTCTGGGAGTTATCTATGTCATCATTACCACACTTCAGAAGAAAGAGACACCCAAAGCGTTAGTTCACTGCAAAAGATCACTGCAGCAATGGGTCTGATGCTCTCTCAAACGTATAGTTTTATCTCAATGTGAGTGAAAAACAGCGTTTCTTGGCCTTCAGAGATTTGTTTGACGGCACTTGATTTCGGTCAGGCCGATATTAAGAAAGACGCCTAGGTAGTGAACTCACTAGTCTTTGCAAGAGAGCCACTTTCACTGCCTTACGCACTTATGATTTTTTATGAGATTTATGGTGCTCGAACCCAGAAAGTTGCACTTTTGATAGCATTAGGATTTGTTAAGTGGTCACTCACGTTGTGGTATGATATGTCGCGATTTTGTGTTTCCTGTGGAGCCTACACATGGTATTAACACTGTGGGAAGCTGTGGATGTATTAAAAAACACATGTCAGCGCATTTCTTTTGTATCCTCTGTAACCTTGATGTCAAGGACGTGCAGACAGTCGGGGGTTAAAAGAAAAGGGGCTAAATAAATGGTCTCGCACACATTGGAGAGGGTTTATACGGTTTCTTCCCTGTGGAGCCCAGCCTGGCTTGCATTACACAGATGTTGCTGATTTTGGACTTTATGTAGAGAAGAAATAAGAGGGGGATGGGGATTAAGCAAGCCAGCATTTCCTCTGCTTGAGTTCCATTGAGCGTGCCAAAGCCCAAAGAGGAGGGGTATAAATCTGAGGCGTCGCTTCACTGTCATCGTGACCTACATTAGTCTTTCTCCCCCCGTCAGAGAAGTTTCTCCACTTACGGGATTTGTTTCTTGAACTTTAAGCAGCAATCCCCAATCCTGAAGTCTTTGTTTATTAGACACATTCCTGACTTTGTGTCAATAAGTGCCTTTCATGGCTGAATCTGTGCCTCTGATTTGCCCACCATCCCCACTTAACAGTGTTGAAAATGTACTTTTTTTAAATGGTTTTTGTTTAGGTCTTTTCATGTGGCTTTTAAAGCGATAGTGCACCTTAAAACAAAGTTTGTTATTTACTCATTCTCACGCCATCTCAACACAAGTTGATTTACTTTTTCACAAGAAATAATAGTCATATGTGTTTATGACAATTCAAGTAACTGGGCAACAACGTTCTTCGGTAACCGACATTCTTTAAAATATCTTATTTTGTGTTTGATAGAAAAAACAGGTTTTCAATAAAAAGATGTTCTGATGGCACAATGTTCCTTCGTGCGTAAACTATCGCTTTCACATTTTAAAACCTGTGTTCTGAATGTCGATGAATGTTGCTGTTTAAATTGTGTGTTTATGTTTTGCTAATTGTAAGCCTTAAGGTTAACATTCAGTTTTTTATTTCAGATATTTGCGTCGTTTTATATTAACAATCGAGTGAATCATGCGGGGCATGTATTGCTTTTGTCCACAAATATTATCTGATATGTCGCTTGCTCACAATAAACATGGAGTATACAGATGTCATGATCCATTTAATGTTGAACTTCCTCTGCTGATTTCATATTTCCTTTTGTTTTGGTCTGATTACAAACCACCTTGAAAAAATGGCTTATGAACAGAGACAAAAACCAGGGGTTTCCTGCTTTTGTGCTGAAATGAAGCGTATATTAAAGATGGTACATTTCATGTTCAAAAACTTTTCTACAACAAATTTATAAACCACTTCCCAATTTGAAGTCTTGCATAATTAAATTTGGTTGTATGCTGTTCTTGTTCCATGTTTAAATCCCTTCTGCACCTGTGTTATTTACATCTTTCAAGTGATCTGTTATAACCAAACAATGAAGTGACACCCATGCATTTCTTATTCTACTTTTTCTATAAGCATACTCCCAGAAACTCCCCTTCCTTCACTCTCCGCGTATCCTGTTGAAGGATTAGATGAACACATTTTCAATTCGTCCAATCAAATTCACGGAGGCCATCATGAGACTGGCCTGAGGGTGTGTATCGGTCCAGTTGTATCGGCCCTTTGCTTATTCCGATCTTATCCTGTCTTTATCCCATTACTGGATCTCCTGTCGCTTATCTTCTCAGCCCTGTTCCCATGCCACTGGCTTCTCAAAGCGGCAGGTTGGATGTGATAATTCTCTTGAGTCAAAGAATCACCATGAAATACGTTTAAATATATTTTTTAATGCACAAAAATAGTTTTTCCTGTTTTTATATTGTTAGCCTATAGCTTTTCCCTGTTTACTCCTGTCATATTAAATTAGTCAATTACGCAACCCTAATCTTACTGGTTGGGTGTTAGGACGTGTTTTTGTTTTTTTTTCTAATATCTGTATGTTATCCCGGGGAAAAAATTCCGGTAATTCAGGGAAAGGGAAGCTGGTGAAATGCATCAATGTAATCTGTAACGGAGATTATCAGTATCAAGCTTCTGTCAAAGCTCAATTTCTACCCGTGTGATAAGACAGATATCCAATCATATGATATTATTGTGCTTTCCAAACTGGCCAAGACACATAACTATTAAATGCATACGTTTTTTTGGGGGGTGTTGGTTTTCGCTCTTTGATCAATAACTTTATGAAGTTTAAATGAGCCATAGACTGAAACTCATTTGCAAAATATTGTAAATGTATTTGTTTTGTTGAACACGAGATCTTTTGAAGACTTTAGGAAACAAATTGAGAGGCACCTTTGGCTAGCATTTGAATTTTTTCTACTATGGTAGTCAATGGTGTCACAGAACCTCACTGGTGGAGATTCTTCTAAATATCTTCCTTTGTGATTAAGAGGACATGATGATACACAATCTGAAATCTAAGTCATTTACCTTTACATTGCTTTTACACATAATCTAATGATGGGTAGCACTGTCCTTCAGGATTTAATCCAGTTAGCCCAGTCCTGCCTCATTCCTAATCCTTCCAGATTGCTGAAGTCTGCTTTGGATGTTATCAATCCTCTCGGAATGTCCAACCCCTGCTGAAAATTCAGGTAAGAAATGTGATTATAATTATTTTAGGTATGTCTCATCATAGAATACCATCATCATTTGAAATTTACTAAATATGAATGGATGTTATTTTGTGTTTAGTTCATTTGAATATAAAACAGTAGTAATATATATATGGCAGTTTAAACTAAACACACTTGCTTTGCGTTACATTACAATAAAGCATAAATATTGTATAAGAAATGATCGATATTGCATTTGTAAATCTACACTCGTTTGTTTATTTTGCTCAATGCAAACTTTTGTAAATGACTGTAAACTCTGAAATGATCAACAGGAAGTCATGGTAATGGCTGTAAAAGATCAAGAGAGGGATTAACTGACTTTTGCTTTGCCTGTTGATGAGATATTGCAGTGTCCAGTAAAACAGTTGTAATCGTTTATTTGTGTGATTCATTACACGTGAACCGTCCATCCCAAAATTACAGAAGATTTTTATTTGGGGGTTAAATTTCACGCCACATGTTCAATAATTTTAGCATTAGAATTAGTCTGCACGCTAGTTCTTATAAGTGTTCTCATTGTTCTTCGGCAAGCATATCAAACTTCCTCTGATTGTGTTGAAGCCTGACATCATTCTTTTTCTGAAACTGTTTTGGGGTTTCCCTGGAAACATTAAATGTCTACATTTATTGAAACGTCACTGGGCAGTCTCAAGGATTCAATCCTTTTACAGCGAACAAATCTGTTTCTAATTTTTATTCTCTTACGAAAAGCAACAGCAGAAATATCTAAACCCATGGGTTGTATTGTATTGCTTAAAATAATACTTTCACTAAAACATAGCTTGCCCGTGGTATGTTTTTATTCATGCTTTGGAAAGTCAATGGTGTCTGTGATGTGTGCACTATTTTCTATTTTACATTACCATAGTATTTTATTTCATTCTTCAGGATGTTGAACTGGGTGGTGAAGGTAGTGCCACATCCACCTGATGGACTGGAAAGTCTGGAAAAGGGATCAGCCACTGTGGTAAACCTAGTGATTCATTTAAAAATCAATAATTTCCAGAACAAAATCAGCAATTTCTTACCTGTGATGGAAACATCTTAAGTTTGAAGTCATGACGTCATTAACCTGTGAACACCTTTCTGAATGGTCTCCTGTATTATTCTGTTCCCTGTAATAGAATTCTATTTACTATTATTCAATGTTCAAAAAGCATAAAAACATTGCTTTAATGTAGAACTTAAATAAAAAAATAAAAGTAGTTTTTAATGTTGATTCATGTTTTAAAATGTATATTCCAAAAGGAGGTTTATGTTTTAAGAAATTGAGATAAAAAAAATAAGCCTAAGATTTTCTGATATTTTGGTTGATGAATCAGAAAATATTTACAGAGAAAGCAGAACCCGGAAAAAGTCACTAGTTTATTAACAAGCATGACACTTGACCTAATTTGTGTTTTTGCGATTTACATTATGGTCTTATCTAATAGTTAAAAGTTATTCTATAACAAATGACATAAGAATCCTCAGGAGTGTCTGCATCCCTACCTGTGATTTTCAGGCTAAAGTCACAGATTGTGTTTATGAGATTTCAAGGGTGTTTATATAGCCATACAAATGACAAAGTTATGCAACTTGTGTTTATTGCTGTTTATGTCAGATCATAACAAAGCTTCTAGCTATTTATATATATATTATTTTTTACAACATTATTTACGACTTTCTCTTGAGCAAAAAAAGAATGGAGACCCATTCCTTGAATGCACTAATGCAGATATGTATTATATATTAATTTTTCTCCTGCTTTTCTCTTAAGAATGGAAAAACATCAAATCGAGGTATACATTTATTTCACATTTATTGATAAAACATTTGATAACATAATTGTTATTATTGTTCATTACCATATAAGCTGTACTGTAGAATTTACACTATACAAATAAACCTCTCTCTTTTTTGCAACACAGCTAAATTAAAATCATCAAAGTCAATAAAAGAGGAAGACCAAACATCACAAACCTCACAGGGCAGGTATAATCATTTCAACAGTAATTAATTCATGAAAATGTTTTGACTCCAATTGATTATGAAATGTTTATTAAATCTGTCTGTTTGGATATTTCAGTGTTCAGAACGGAATGATAAACTGGCTCTCTAATGGTTTCGCAAGTGCACTGCCTCAACCCGCAGGAAGTCCTCTTCTCTCCAGAGCAAACTCCGATTCTAAAGTATTTATCTCACTTCTACATCATTTAAGTAGCATTCAAGGTTTTATTCTTGCATCTTAAAATCTACGTTGGGTACATCAAGTGTTACAAATATACAGATATGAAGATTAAACAGGATTTTATTATATCATCTCACAGTCTATTCACGAGGAAGAAACTGCAGATAGGTAAGCAATGATCAAGTAATAACCAATAACCATGTTTCAAATGTTAAATATTGTCTGGCTCTCTCTGTCTGTCAGGACTGGAGTTATGGGATGGATATCACAGGGAATCGGAAAGGTGGTTCCTCAACCTGATGAGAAATACAGACAAGAAGAGACTCCAGATCCTGAAGATGTCACAGAGGTCTGTAAACTGAATATTTTAGCTACAGTTAAAAAATTTGTTTTATGATCATATAAAGAGTATGAAAAAATAGATATTAGATATTTTAAAACATTTTACTTTTAATAATCTTCAAATCAGTTTTGCTTTTATATATACCATATAATTATATAAACCATATAATTACTGTATATAATTTATAATCCCATAACTATTTAGTTTTTAATAAAATATGGAATTGTGCATTATGCATTTTATGCTAAATGTATTACTGTACAAATTGCTTTATAAAGCCTTGAAATATTTTAAGTTTTATTTGAAATGGTTGAAAAAGTAAAATAAGCAGCATGTTTAGAAAGCTATTTGAAAAAATAACAATAATATATAGCTTTCTAATTTATAATCCCTTAAAGAATATGTTTTAGAAAAAAATCTTATTGTGCAATATTTATTTATTAAATACAAATGTTACATATTACTTTAAGACATATTTTGTTCCATTTTGAATCATTTTACATTTATTCATTATATTTGTTGAAAAACGTAAAGCTGAACCATATTCAGAAAGTTAGTTGAGGATACAATAGCCATATATAATTCATGATCCCATAAAGATGATTTAGATGAAAAAAATTCCATTGTGTTTAGATATTTAAAAAACATAATATAGCACATTTCTTTATAAAGTGTTTAGTTCTATTTTAAATAATTTATTTTTTATTCAAAATTGCTGAAACTGTCAAATATGAGCCATCTATTATAATCTTAGTCATAATATAATAACAATATACTTTGTTAAATTGGTTTCTTTATGTTTTAGGTCTATGATGTCAAGGATCTCCCAGGTGTGTATAAGCTGATTTTACAGAATGGGAAAGATTAAAAGCTTAGTTAAATTAGCCCGATGTGGGTTTAGTAGGATAAAGCTCAGGCATGTGCTGTGTATCTCCCACGCCAGATTCTGAGCCATTGCCACATATACCTGTAGTAGAGATGGTGTCAGAGGATGAAGTATCTGAAGTGGATGAACCTGTTCAGTTCCCTCCAAAGTAGGTATCCTGACTGCAAAATGAAACCACATTTTTAAAACCACATTTATAGGTTGAGAAAAAAAGACATTTAACACAAAAAGGCTTGTGAACATTGTGTAACATATTTTACAAATAATGCATGATTTTAATGTTTGGTTTAATTTTGAGTAATTTATTGTGTTAATAGAATAATGGACTGGATAAAGAGTGGCTTCCAGAACGCATTGCCTCAACATGTGGTCAGACCCCCAAATAACTCTATAGCTTCCTCTCCGAGATCATCCCAGTGCTCCAACAAAGGTATAAGAACTTTCCAAAAAATGCTAAACTTTCATTTAGTTTCATTCTGTGTACAACTGTTTTTTGGCCCAACAGTTTATTCCCCTCCTCCGGAGTCGATCACCAGCGTGACAGAGGTTGATTTAAAAGCTGTCAGGTGAACTGACTTGAACTGACTGCTTTTGAAATGCACACTATCGGTCAAAACTTCTGGGACACTTATGCATTCATATTTGTTTTATTTTGTAATTATTACGATAAATTCATCAAACAGTCTCTATTCTTTCTCAAATATTCAGATATTAATTTTAAAAACATTTTTGTTAAAAACATTTCTTTAACATGAAAATAACATCTATGTTTACTTAATTATATTAATCTATAAACGTGATTTCAGATCAAATGTTTGATGAAACATTTAACTCGAGTGTCCCGAAACTTTTGACTGGTTTGTGTATATAACATAATAACAATATGAATGTTGATGTATGTTCTTTGCACAGCATGGTCACTCGGATTGTTCAAGGTTTGGGTCTTTCGATGCCAAAGCCAGTGCTGAAAATCAAAGTAAGTTAGGAGTGATTCTTATATATCTTTTACATTGTTTTATAAAGTTTTGATGCCCGTCTCTCTTTCTTTTCATTAGGAAGACAGAGAGATTGTGCAAAATGGTGAGTAAGACGTTCCTCTTTTAACACTGTTTGCATGCTTCATAACAAACTCAGTTTGTTTCCTGGAAGACCTAGCGTGGATTAAGTATGACAGACCAAGAAAGATCATTGCATGAATAACAAAATGACCCACTTAGGCCTTCAGTTTTATTAGACCTTCAGGGCCTAAGTTTGTGTAGGAGAAACTCATAACTCAGTCCATCTTCTCCTTCTGTTACAGGGGGAACCCTAAAAACCCCTTAAGCAAAGAAGAGAGACAGACAACCGCATTACACATTCACAGACAGGGAAGCGAACGGCCCTTGAGGCATCTGAAGAAGAAAGGGGGATTTGTAGCTCTCTTGAATGACCAGGCAGCTATAAAATTGCATTAAAATTCCTGTACTGTAAACGTATGCATAACAAGCAAAAAGAGAGAGATTATCAACAAAATCTTGTATTTTTTTAGAAACATTTTGTTAAAAGTACACTATGAATAGCTGGTGGCTATCAAATGGGTGTTTCTTGATTTAACTGCAATGATCTTTATGGTCTGACATTTAGACAACTCTATATGTATTATGATCCTCATGAGTGTATTTTAACCACTTGTTTCCACAGTTGACTGCATTTAAAAAAGTCATATTGCCTTGACTCATAACTGTAGTTTACATTTATGTCTATGTGTTAACATTATATATTTTGGTTTACTGTCAGTTATTAATAATTAATGTCTTTTAATGTAAATGATATATTCATATCTAATCACCTGTATTATATTAATATATTGGATTAATAAATACAAAAAAATCACTAATTTGACGATTAAGATTTTTGTAAATACACACAACAGTTTTTTCTAAAATGGATAGTTCTCCAAACTGTCATAATGTATACA
This sequence comes from Triplophysa yarkandensis, assembly GCA_033220385.1. Taxonomy (NCBI): domain Eukaryota; kingdom Metazoa; phylum Chordata; class Actinopteri; order Cypriniformes; family Nemacheilidae; genus Triplophysa; species Triplophysa yarkandensis. Next base: position 9,223,071 of record CM065677.1, on the reverse strand, counting down.
CCATCATAAAAACGTCTACAATACTCACATTTTAAAGAATTACAATTAATTTGAAACATTTAAAAAAATGTGTAAGGGTCCTAACATTCATCAAAATATTTTTGTTTTGTACAGGTTTGAAAGATTTATTAAATACGTAATTTAAGAATTTTCATTTTTTTGCCATCTACAGACCTAAAAATTCAATCCTCAAGTTCACGGAAAAGTTTGAAATGTATGATACCAAAAAAGGTTCTGTGGTGATTTTGAATACAATTGTAATTTTTCCTACAAAAGCTTATGGGGTCCAAGTACTATTCAGTTACAAGTGTTTTCCAAACATCTCTCTCTGTGTTAAACCAAACTAATACATTTATACAGCTTTGGAACAACTAGAAACAAAGAAATTGAAAAGACAGAATTTTCACTCATGCATGGACTATCAGAAAAAAGTTTTTTTTTTTTTTGCTTTTCATAAAAAAATAGATTGTCTTATTTTGCACACATTTAACTAATAAAATGTTGTTTAATGTTAAAAACAAAAATTGTAATTAAAAGCCATTAACAATTTTATTATAAGCCCATCAGTTCTATAAATGATTTTATTCACAAACTGTTATTAAAATCACACGTCTTGAGAATTACTTTATGTAAAAGCAGCAGTGCCTCCCCAGACATGGCATCACATACGTAGACCTCAAGCATAGTGACATTATATGATAAGTCAAGTTTCATGACAATCTTTGAGTATGCCTATACATTCAGCAGGTTGTTCAGTTCAGACAGACCTCATCCTGGAGGAGGTTGACTCTGCAGATGAAGCTCAACCAGAAGAAAAGACAACAAAAATAGCAGCAAACCTACTACCACAAACTGGTCTCCACCCAAAAACACCTAAATCATCAGAAGAATGTCTTTCACTGAGTATCACAACACCTTCACAAGCCCACACCGAGCAAGAGGACGCTGAGACCCAAACAGCACGATGGACACCCATGATCGAGAACATCAAGAGAGAGGCAGAGGACACTGCTATATCAATTATGGAGGAACGGTACGATTCAAGGGAATAATTCATAAAAAATATATTCAGATTTATTTATTAATCTAATGTCCAAACCCACAATATTTTAAGAGTGCAAAAGCTCAATCCCCATTCGCTTTTATGGTATAAGGAAAGTTGTATTAAATAATTTACATTAAAAAATAGAAAAATAAAATAATGAAATATACTATTTAAATGTAAAAAAAAATATGTTTCAAATAGAATTGATAAGAAATATTAAGAGTATTTTAAAATATAACTTGTTCATTACATCTATTTTCATTAAATAAACTTGTAATAATATGTATATTTTACAGAGATTAACTGTTGGAGGCAAGTAACATATACAGTTGAATTTAAGTTAAAGAATAATAATTTTTCAATTGGAATTAATTGAAAATATTAAGTGCACACTGTAAAAGTAATAAATGTGGCTTGGTAAATATCCCAAAATAAACAGTTACATTAACCCCTAAAAATTTTTCCAAATATTAATAGATTTTCTTTTCAGTGGGAAATGTAAAAAAAATCGATTAAAAGTCCACATTTAATTTCTTTAAAACGTACAAATATTTTTTACGTTTATGTAATGGGAAAAATAAGTAATTATTTAACCTATATATGTTAGAATTATGAAACAAAATTTTGGGTGAATATTTATAGAAATCATCATATATCAATATCTGAAATATATCATTTAAACAGTATATTTACATAATTTCAAAGCTCTTAAATATATTAATTTTCAGTGTATATTGTCTCACATTAAAGCAGATTGAAATTAAATTAACTTAAATAACATATATACTATAATCTTTTATAAAGATTTTCTGAAGTTAATATAACTGTTTATTTTTGTGATACCTCCTAAACCAAACATACATTAAATATGGTGATTTATATAATGTTTCTAGACACTTTATTGCGCTGTTTTCTGCAGGTTACTGCAGGAGCGTCTTGAGATGGCTCAGATGGCACAAGAAGTTGCAAGACACACAGCAGAGATGGCTGTCAGAGAGTTGGCACAGACCAAACTTGGCATTCACACCATTGTGGAAGAGCAAGAAGATGTTGATCAAGAGTAATTCAATTACACCACACTCACATATTTTGCTGAATTTCAAACCTTACAATAAACATTTCATTTACAGATTACAAGTGTTAAAGGAGGACGACAGTGAGATGGAAGTCACACAGAGTAAAATCTCAGAGTAAGAATTTTGTATAAATCCCACTTTATTTTAAATTACTATGTGTATAGTTTTAATACCTGCATGTTTATCAAAGAATACACATCCGGGTTATTGCGTGAGTTTGTTGTGTTTGTTACATCTGTGAACTCATCATTTAAATATTCATAAACAAATCCCCAGCAACATTTCCTTAGCAACCTCTACCGCATCACATCCTCTAGAGGCCTTATGCGCAACCTCCGGGGTTGCCATGGTTACACATCTTGCCTCTGATGCTGCTTTTACGCCTCATCGCAGCTAAAAATGGCGCAGCTTCTTCAGTGCCTGTCTTTATTTGTCTTAAATTCGCTAGTTGTGACATAAATCGTGTTTTGATCATTTGATTTGTGCGATTTGATGAACAATGCCATAAAAATTAAAGGAGAAGGAAACTGCATCACCTGATGCACTTCGAATTGACGTTTGATTTCAAAGTAAGTTCACTCTTCTACAATTGAATGTTAATTTTATGGATTTGTTTAATCCATGCAAACTAAAGACAACGATGTTCGTGGTTTTTCAAGAAAACATATTTAATGTGCCATCATGCGGACACGATGCTCATTTAATATTTCCTAGCATGCTGCCACAAGAGGATTTAATTGTTTGGATGTTGTTGTTGTTCTTGGCGTTGAGTTGTGTGTGTTTGGGTATCCACAGGTATCGGGCATCTTCCCTTAAGGAGTTTCTTCCAGAAGTACATCAGGAGGCGGAGGAGCAGACAGACACTGCGTTCCAGGCTCAAACCCCTGTGGAAGAATTCAAGTCATCTTCACCCCTACCCGAGATTGAATCTGAACCGGAGGCTGAATCCAAACCTGTATCTGAAGAGCTTTGTGAAGAAGAAGAGGAAGAAGAAGAGGCCGAGTGTGAAGAAGATCCAGATGTGATCACTCACCAGCCTGACTCCATTTCCAGCTCAGTTTGTGGAACTAATACACCGGTAATACAATAAAGAGCCCTTGGCTTTCTTTTCTCACCTAACAATGTCCTGGAAGCAGTCATGAATTAAATATTTACTATTTGATTTATAGCAGATACTTATTCAAAGTCACCGAAAGTGCACCACTTACCCAAAACTCCCCCTGGAGTACCTTTTGGGAAAGAACATTGTGCTCACCAACACAGTAATGCTGATGGGTGTTTAATGCAGGAGTTTTTTTTCTGTTAATAATGCAGTTTTTACTATTGAATTACATTAATACATGCATGGCCTTGTTTTCTATGTAGGTGGAGAGTACAGCTCCTGACGTGGAAAGTAGTGGTGAGTATGTAACATTATATTTTGCTTTATTTGTGTTGAAGAATGTATTAACAAAACTAGATTTGCATTTTATACAATAAAATATTATTGAGTTGTTATTTGTAAATTATGTTATGTGTCTCATTTAGTTAAGTGAAAATATTAGTTTTAATAAAAAAAATTGTTTATTAATAAAAATCAACTCTTTTTTTATTTATTTATACATTTTATTGTGATGCATAATAAATAAAAAGGTGCTTCACGAGTGAAAGAAATATGTGTGTTATGGTCATACATTGCAAATTTAGAACAGATCAAATTTTATTCTGCATTTTACTATCTATGTATATCTATCTATGACAGATGTTTATTTTGTTAGATTCTTTATAAACACCTTAAACAATAAGACACATTTGCCTATTTATCTCTCAACTACACATAATGATGTTAAACCTCATTTTAATCTTAATCATTTCATATGAAATGCATTATTTGTTATTAAGAAATAATTAATAAAGAAAATGTCACCTCTAGATAATGTTTAATAATTATTGTTGCCACTTTCCCTACAGCCCCATCCAGATGTGATGCCCTGAAGAGCTGCCTCATGCGCATCCCCTGTGCCCCACAAGCACTTGAGCGCTTCAGCCAGTTCCGCGAAGAGAACAACATCCCCCTGCCCGGAGTGCCTCAACTGCCCAACTTGCCCCATTCCCTGTCTCAAATCACCCAACAGCTGCCGTCCTTTCCCTTTCAAGTGACGGAGATATCCCAACAAATCTCCCAGCAAATTTCCAAAATCCCCCAGCAATTCCCAAACCTATCTTCAAACATATCCCAGCGCTGTCCCAGCTTCACCCTGCAGCTCCCCAACCTGCCGCAACAGCTGTCTAACATTCCACAACAGCTCTCCAACATCCCACAGAAGCTATCACAGCTTCCACAACGGTTTTCTGTCCTCCCGCAACAGGTATCCAACATACCTCAACATCTCTCTGCTATTCCGCAAAAGATATCCAGCATTCGGTCACGTCTAAACCAGCTTAAGCCTGAGCAGGATGTCCAAGCAGCAGCCGCAGCTGAGTAGGGATGTGGAGTTGGATCATCTCGTCCGTCAGTCTCCTCTCCATTCCCCCCGGACCCCCTCTCCTGCCTCCCCAAGCTCCGTCTTAGACCTTCCCAATGTGCCCACTTACCCCCGTCTGCCACCCATAACCCCTTCCAGGCAGTTGTCCGGTGTCTCCAACCCTGCCTTTCACATCGAAGATGATCCCACCTCTGCTAGACCCTCAGGTGATCCGTCGCCTTTGTCTGTTAGTTTCGTCTACACTTTTTGCTTTGCCTTTGTTGCCATTGGTGCCTGTAGTGACCCAAGTGACCTGTTTCATATACCGACGTTCACCTCGAACTTTATAAAGGCTCAGTTAACCTCATGGTGAGTTTTGAGAATAAACACTTTTATTTAAGTTAGCAAATCTGATCAGGTATTATGCAGAGTTAAAATAAAATAAAAGTCATTTATTTACTCATAAGTGGTTTGAAAACTGTATGCGACTCTTTCTTATGTAGAATACAAAAGAAGATATTTTGAGAAATGTGATGGTGGTTTTTATGTCCATATAATGGAAGTCAATTGGAGTCATGCAGGTTTCAATGACAAGAGGGAAAGTAAATGGTGACAGGTTTTTTATTTTAAATGTGTGTTCATGTTTGCTTAGAAGTGTTGTAACAGTAGATCATTGCAATATCTTTTTTCTGCAGTGAGCTCCAGACTGAGCGTGCACCCAGCTGTGAATGTTGAAGATGTTGATTCTGACAGAAGTAAATATGCAAGGAGATCTCGTCCCATACCACCCATCATCAACCCACAGGACCAAAACCTTAAGACCCTCACAGTACCCGGTGTTCGTAAAGCCAACCGCACCAGGTAAATGTATCCTATATTATACTCTGGATATGGCAAACTGAGAAAAAGTAAAATGATCCAGCCATAAATTATTACAAATAATCATTTTTACATTTATGTTTTGTTTTTTTAACTTGTTGTCTGTGGATACATACACTTACACACACTCACACAAATCATTTCCTGGATATAAACAATGATGAACCCAGAGACAGAAAACCACAAACAATTTGGACCAAGATGTAAGAATACATTTGTGTCAGAACTTATGCCATCGGTCATCTTAATCCACTCCATGTACAACTCTTCATCTCATACATATCTGTACACATTTTTAATTTTACTGTCATTTCAATCTAACATTTAACATGTCATCATTTTCCTAACTGGGTGCCAGTTACCGTCATTCTTCAAAGTATCTTCTTTTGTGTTCTGCCGAAGAAAGTCTTACAGGTTTTAAATGACAAGAGGGTGGAAGACAGTTCTTTCATTTTTGGGTCAATTATCATTTTAAATTTGCTGCAGGGAGGTCAAATCGTTTAAAGCGTTGCATTTATTTTGTAAATTACATTGTCAAATAATTCCATTTTTCTCCTACAGCAAGAGACTGTACTCTCAAGATGATGAAGAAGAAGAGGAAATAGAAGCTGCAGTCAGGGCCTGGCCAAGCCAGAGTAGCATCTCCAGTGCAGACGATGGGTACCAAATAAAGATTTTCTTACATGTATAATTCACATAAACTTGTCAATTTTATATTAAGCATAAAATATGGAAATTGTTGTATCACATGCTTCTGTGATTAGACCAAGATATAGCTTAAATTTATGTTGTCACTCATGGTTCAGCAGCTAATTACTTCTTGAAAAAAGTAAATAAAGATATCATTTTAAGAATGATGTATGTTTTGTTTTAAGGCTTAACCAACGGCCCGCCTCTTCGGCCAGTCAGGCCAGTACTGTCGTGAACGAGAGGTTGCAGGAGTTGGTGAAGCTGTTTAAGGACAGAACTGAGCGTGTCAAAGAGAAACTGGTTGATCCAGACAATTCGGATGATGAGACGCCACCAGCATGTAAGCTGGAGTGATCACAGAAGCACATGACTTTACCATAGTGTATGTACTGTACCAAATAATAACAATCCTTATATGTAAAGCTCCAGCGCCCCCTCCTGAGCCTCCAGCGGAGCAGAAAACAGAGCAGGACATCCCAGAGGCATCTGCTGAGAAAGAAGAGGAGAAAACTAAAGTCCTGTGCTGTAAGGTCAGACCTCAGTCCAGGCTTGGTCGACTTCTGCGCTACCGTTTCCCAGCTAGCATCGACCCTTTTACTAGTAAGCACTATTCTAGGAAATACAGAAGATTTATTTTGGGGGGGTTGATAGGTTATTATTTAGGAACTGAAAAATAACTTTTTAAGAATGTAACCATAACATAGCATTTTTATTTACATTATTAAATATCCCAAAAAATAATACCTTATGACTTAAATAGTTATTTAGTCAAAAATATAGAAAATCCAAGACGTAATTTCTCTAAAACGTAAATTTTTTCAAGTTTATGCAATTAAAAAAAGCCTTTTTTAACAATTATATATTTTCAATACACACCTATTATTAAGTTAATTACATATTTTTAGTTATTTACATATTTTTACTTACATATACGCAAAAATTCCAACTGTATGTTAACTTTTTTCAAAGCTTTTAAATTCACTCCGTTTGTATTGTACATTTTTTTTACATTTTAAGGTTATTATTTTGCAACTATAAAACACAGTTTTTAAATAACTTAGTTCAAATGTTCCTTGATGGATATTTTTTGCAACTACATTTTTACATAATTTCAAAAAATTAAGGTCAAGGTCTGTCTGTCTGGTGCACCAGTTGTTTTTCATTTTTAATTCAGTTCCAAACATTTCTTTTCCAAAAATCAATGTTACTAATAAGTGATACATGCAGATGTCTAAGAGTGCTCTGTCTTCTCTATAGATCTGATGTACGTGCTTTGGCTGTTTTGTGTGTCTTTGGCATTTAACTGGAATGCATGGATGATTCCCGTGCGTTGGGCATTCCCTTATCAAACACCTGATAATATCCACGTCTGGCTGTTGATCGACTACCTATGTGACAGCATCTACATTCTGGATGTTCTGGCCTTTCAACCCCGACTGCAGTTTGTACATCATGGGGACATTGTGGTAGGTGAAGGATAATTTGTTTTAAATATAATGTTTGTCCGTGCAAGATGAGCATCTTGTATTCCTGTTTTGTGTTTTAAGAGCAGCAAAAAAGAAATGAGAAATAATTACATCAAAGCTTTTCGATTTAAGGTAAGAAATACTTTTCTATTACTGTATTTTTTGTGTAAATTTGATAATTTATTAAACTGATGTTCTGCGTTCCAGCTGGACGTGATCAGTCTACTTCCGCTGGAGCTTTTCTATTTTATAACAGGAATTAATCCTCTCCTCCGCTTACCAAGACTCATGAAGGCAAGCTGATGCTCTCATTCTTTATCTGAGCTTTGAAGCAATCATTAGCCTATTTGAATTCTTCAATGTGTCTTTTCTTTGTGTAGTTTATGTCTTTTCTGGAATTCAACAAGCGCCTGGAAGCTATCCTGACCAATGCATATGTATACAGGTCTGGCTTTGTATTTGACCTCAATGTTTAACACTTGTTTTTGGGGGTATCTCATGTTTATTTTTTGTTTTTAGAGTTATTCGAACCACCACGTATCTGCTGTATGCTGTCCACTGTAATGCTTGTCTTTATTACTGGGCATCAGCTTTTGAAGGTCTGGGTGTTTCTGAATGGGTCTATGATGGAAAGGGCAACAGGTGATGAATCTGATATTTTGCATTTATCAAATTTATATTTGCGTAAGTGACAAATGCGTTTTCAGAATGATTTATTGTTGTTGTTTTTTACAGTTATATCCGCTGTTACTACTTTGGGGTGAAGACCCTGCTCACCATTGGAGGCTTGCCGGAACCCACTTCACTTTTTGAGATTGTGTTTCAGCTTATCAATTACTTCATCGGAGTCTTCGTGTTCTCCATTATGATTGGTCAGGTAAGGTCATCGGCACGGTGAAGAGTGGGCAGAACATAAGCAGGTTGATGAGTTTAGATAACATGATTTGCTTGTATTTCAGATGAGAGATGTCGTTGGTGCCGCAACAGCCGCTCAGACAAACTACCGTGCATGCGTGGATAACACAGTTAAGTACATGGCCTCCTACCGCATTCCTAAAGACGTGCAGAATAGAGTAAAAACCTGGTACAGCTACACATGGCAGTCTCAAGGCATGCTGGGTAAGACGCTTAAACTTAGATAAAGATATATAAATACTGCTAAATTTCACAGTTTTTTAGGAATATATTATCTATTATAAGAGTATATTGAGCTTTGTTTGTTCACAGATGAACAAGAGTTACTAGATCAGTTACCTGATAAAATGAGGCTGGACATTGCTGTGGATGTGAGCTATAACATTATCAGCAAAGTGCCACTTTTCCAGGTAAGAACAGATTTTAAAGTCATGATCAACCCCAGATGAGATGTGTGTCATCATTTAAATCTTAGCCTCTAGTTAATTTAAACCTGTAGGACTTCCTTTCCTCACAAAACGTAAAAGAAGATATTTGGAAAATTGTTGGTGTGAAAAATCCGTTGGTCCCTTCCCGTCTATTGAACGGATCAAAACCAATACAACCATGGTATTCTACTATACTTGTAAAATTGACAGTGGGTTTTAAAGTACAACAAAACTTTTTTCTTTGCCTCTTCTTTAAAATAAATAATTATAGAGGAATTCATTCAAGCTATTTTCTTACAATGGTAGTCATTGGGGGAAGTTTTTCAGAAGAGAGTGAGTAAATGATGACATTGTAGGGTCTCTTTTAGATGCTTTTTTTTGTATATTCCCAAATTCTCTTTTCGTTCTTAGGGTTGTGATCGACAGATGATCTTTGACATGCTTAAGAGACTCAGATCGGTTGTGTATCTTCCGGGAGACTATGTCTGCAAAAAGGCAAGATGCTTTAAGAATATGTTTAGCTTACATAACAGACCTTAAAATACTACATTCATCAAAATATCTTATGTGGTGTTCAACAGTTTCTACCATTATAGAAGGGGTCCTCTCTGTTGATCAGAACAAATATTTATACTTTGGCATTTTCGGGGGTGAACTTTCACTTCGATATCCTATTTGTGGAGCTCCATCTGTGTGTACATTAGTTACGGCCACTATAGTTGATCAAAGTGTGATTAAATTTTTACTTTTGTTTAAATCTCTCATGATCTTACAGGATGAAGTGGGCCGTGAAATGTACATTATTAAAGCTGGGGAAGTCCAGGTAGTTGGTGGTCCGGATGGAAAGACTGTGTTCGTGACACTGAAAGCAGGAGCTGTGTTTGGGGAGGTCAGGTGAGAGGTCATCTGGGTTCATTCGAGCGGCTTTGCATTGTTTAAACATGTTTGAATTTCGATCATGTATGTTTTTTCTGTTATTCTGCATGAAGCTTGCTTGCCACAGGAGGAGGAAACAGACGTACGGCTAATGTTGTAGCGCGTGGTTTTGCCAACCTTCTTATCTTGACCAAAAAGGACCTGAATGAGATCATGGTGCACTATCCGGAGTCCCAGAAACTGCTCCGTAGGAAAGCAAGGTAATACTAGATCTAAATGGTATTTATTAATGCATATAAATGTTTGGTCACCATATGGTTAACATTTATAAAACTCTAAAAGTAATATTTACTAAGCCACATTAATTGTTTTAATGTTTTTCAAAAATATTAAAAGGATTTTTTCAATATAATATATTAAAAGAATTGGTTAAAATTCCAAGAGTTAATTTTTCTTAAATTTGTCAAAACAAATATTTATTTAAAATACACACCAAATATTTTGATGAATTCTAATGAAAAATAAATGTTTTAGTTAATCAAATTTACTTGTTTTATTACTTACATATACCCAACATTTCAAGAGTATATTTCATTGTTTTCAAAGCTTTAAAATTTAAATTGTTTTGTGAAAATATTTTTGCTTTTTTTTTTAGAGTATATGCTATTTGTGTTTTATTTTTTATAGTTCTAAAATGTATGATATTTAAAAAACTGTTTTACTTAAATAAATATAAATAAATAAAATGTTTTGTAAGTTTCTCCTGGTTTATAATTAACTCGCTCCTTGCCCGATAGGAAAATGGTGACAAAAGATAAAAAACCAGCTGAGAAGAAAGAAGAAGCGAAGGAGCCCGTCCCGATCTTTCCTCCTCGAGGTGAAACGCCCAAACTGTTAAAAGCAGCAATGGAGATGTCTGAGAAATCCGGCAAGAAAGGATCATGGGCCAAGTTGAAGGAGAGAAGCAACAGATCAAGCATCTCCTTACAGGTACAAACACAACCTATGACCAATTACATTTTGTATTTAATACTTGTATTGTGTTTTATCATTTTCATATCATCCCATGTTCTTAACTTATTTTTCACGCAGCGTTCCATTTCTTCAACTGTGACACCCAACTCGCCAGTCCATGAACAAACCTCGGAGCAGGAACCAGACGCCCTGTCTCAGATATCGGACAGCTCGATGCAAATCCCCATGACCCCCACCGGCTCTGAAAATGGAAATGTATTCGCTGAGGACGGCCCAACTGAGGAAGAAGAAAAATAGCAGAGGTGTAAAATCAGGTTCACATGATCTCAGGAGTATCCTCATCTGCCTGCACAGGAAGCTATCTTAACAACAATAATAAGCAGATGTTTATATACATAGAGCATATCATCTGTTGAGCTACACCAGAGGTGTCTATGATAATGTGCATAATTTTGACAGAAGGTAGACCTAAAGTATAAAACTGCAATAAACAATGTTGTATAAAGTAGTAGTTCTATCAGAAACTGTGTGTCAAACTGTCAATCAAAAAAATAGGATGATTGATAACCCTGTTTAAGACACAGCTTAGGGATAGAGGTCATGACACCATTGACAGCTGTAGGGTCATCAATCATCATATATTTTTATTTTACATGTTGACACAGTTTCTGGTACAGCTAGTGATTTCCCTTTGATAAATGATGCTTAGAAAGGACCATTGTGTGCTGTTTGCAATGTTCCGATTTATCTGTCTACAGAGACATGTGCCTTATTAAAACCTGAACACTGTTAAAGGGATAGTTCACACAAAAACGAAAATTCCGTCATGAATTACTCACTCTCTACTTGTTCCAAACTAGCTGATTGGTTGAACCCAGAGAAATATATTTAGGCTCATGCCTGTAACCAAATATTATTTGAAACCCGAGGACATGTGTTCATCAGAACAAAGACCCCACAATACACAATTTAAAACAACTCAAAGGTGAGTGAATGACAGAATTTTTAAGTTTGAGTAAACTTTCCCTTTAGGCACTATACTTTAACCTCAGTGCAAGCACATTAACTGATGAATTCACTGCCAATGTTAAAGCTGTTCTGTAGCATTGTTGGACAATAGTAGTTAATACATCTTCTGAAGAAAATGCGAGGGATGCTTTCCATGGCAAAATTTGGAAATGGGCAGTTAGGGTAATGAATCTCTTAGTCATAACTTAAATAAGCCAAACCTGTATCTCCATGAAGTTCTGATGCAGAGGTATAAATGGTTGCTAAGCTAATGGGTTTGGTTGCTATGGGTGTAGCTTGCTAACTGCCAATCAACAGTAGTTCAAGTCAGTAGTGAAAATTTTTTTGCCCCCATATCAAAGTCCTGTACCCCAGTACCACTTATAATGTGTCAAAATTGTATGACCTTTCACTTGTTATCAAGTACACATGTAACAACAACAACAGTAGTCTTAATGATACATTACCTTAGCTATTTATCATTTTTTTGGCCTGGGAAACTTGCCGCAATATAAAGTGTATTTATATTTAGGCATTTAGCAGATGCTCTTATCCTAAGCGAGTAACAAGGGATTGATACAACAAAGCAGTAAATAGCAAAGAGAACAATAGGCCTGAAAGTCTACAATGAGTTAAAAAAGACGAAACCTGTTAGGAGAGTATTTTTTATATGTTTGATTCAATAAATTTAGCTGAGATAATATGTGTTTGAAACATAGAGGTCCACACTGTCTGACCTGAAGGCACAAGTCATTTTTTAAAGTTTTATTTGAACATCTGGTTATGGTGTTACAGTACACAGTAAGGTGGGCAAAAATATTTTTCTCACAAGATGCAAAATAAAGATGTTTAAAATCAGATTTTTTAGGTTGTGATGCTTTTAGCAATATAATTGAAGGGAAATTTGACAAGGAACAAGTAGATAGAATGATGGAAAAGGATTTTAGTAAAAAACAGCCTTTGTATTTATAACCTGTGTGATTAATTTTTATTCTTTTATAAGGTTAATTACATAATACATTGTTACCTATTTATTTATGCCGGACAATCACTTGGAAAATACTGTATAATATAAAACTACACATAGATTATGATGTACGGGTTTTTATGTAATATTAGTATGTACATTTTGTTTTTATTTATTTTAACCTAGCTTTACTGATTTGTTGTGAAGTATGTTTTTGGTCATTTCAAGCAGCTGTTTGCTTTATGGCCTGAATTATGTGAATAATTCTAATAAATGTAAATAATAGTGATAACTGTTGACCAAACTACACTGTTAGTATTGTAAATAACTGATGTTGAGCTATTAAAAAGGAAATTGTTAGCTTGAAGTACTGACAAAGGGTTAAAATAAAGCATATATTGTCAATACATTTGACATATGTAGATCATCTTTGTCTGGATCAGTAATGGCCTGTTCAGTAAGTAGTAGTTAGTGCAGATTAATTTGTGTGTAAAAATACAAAGTACTTAGGTAACGATTACAAAGAAATCTTGGATAAGTACTTGTAAACCCCGGTGCCGCTGCTTCTAAAATGTTGAGTGATAGTGAGCAATTGGCACTAAAGCTATTAGATGTGGCTGTGCAATCCAAAGAAAAATATTTAAAAGAATGTAAGCAACTGAGATTTATAGTTTACAACTGACTACCATGGTAAAATAAATAATTGTCAATGGTGTCACTGAAAAGTTTCTTAAAATTTCTTAAAACATTTTCCTTTGTGTTGAACAGATTTTTTTCTACACCGTTAGTCAATGTGCATCAGAATGACTAGTTGCTAACATTCTTCTAAATATGTTTCTGTGTGTCCAACCAAATAAAGTCATTTATAATAGTTAAATCTTGAGGGTGAGTAGTTCATGATAGAATTTTTATTTTTGGGTGGTGTATGACTCCAAGTAGAAATCTGAAAATGTTTGACAAATCCTGGACATTTCCTAATAGACTGGTGTGGTCATAAATACATGCAAGGGGAGAGAAGTAAAATCAATTTATGTAGGAAAACATCTCTTTATAGCTTACTTTATTCAATTAAATAAAACTATGCTGTTTCTGTTAAATGAAAGGAAGATATAGGCTGAAGTATATTTTGAATACTATAATTTTAAATACTGTTACACAAAATGTAAGATGAATGTATGTTCTATGTTTACCTACATAATATAAATGCTTTACTTAAACCAATTTTCGTTACTCGGGTTTGTAAGTAAAACATAATATAAGAATAGGGTTGGATTATATTCATTATTAACCTCTTTGTCCATTTTTTAGGTCCAGTTGTACTGGATCTCAACACCTGGAACATCCAACTTGGACTCTGAAGATTTAACAGAGGTTTGGTTCCTGAATTCACACACAATTTCAGCGAGAAGCTCTTTTCTTCACTTCCCCATGTTGTGTCTTAAATCTTTGAAAATATTGCCTGTGGTTGAATCTTTAAATATAAGAGTTTTCTGTATCTCGTTTTGTTTTTCTGGAGGATAACAGATGCAGTTAATACTTCTTTTTTACTAAAGCTGTTCTAAATGTACAATTCCTCATATTACCTAAGTTTGACAACTTTTAAAAGAACTTAGAAAACTTGATATTTAGTTGTAAGGAGAGTTGTCTTGTGAAAGGAGGTAAAAACAGGTTTATACATACATACATACATACATACATACATACATACATACATACATACATGCACATACATACATACATGCACATACATACACGCAGACATACACATACATACACATACATGCATACACGCAGACATACACATACATACACGTACACATACATACACATACGTACATACACATACATACATGCATGCATGCATGCAAAAATACATACATACATACATACATGCACATACACACACATACGTACACATACGTACATACATGCATGCATACATGCATACATACATGCATACATGCATACATACACACATGCATACATGCATACATACATGCACATACACATACATACACATTTGTACACATATATACATGCATACACGCATACATGCATACACACATACACACATACATGCATGCATACAAGCATGCATCACGCACGCACGCACACACACACACACGCACGCATACATACATATATAAACCTGTTTTTTTAAATATATAAAAAATATAAATACATATATAATATAATTTTTATATAATTCACGAATATAATTTGTAAATATGCAATGTTGATGTTTTTTAACAAAAGTATACAGGCCATGTATTATTGATATATAATCAATAATCAAAGTTTGTTGTCAGTAAACTACAACTGTCCTGGCTTTCACTGTCCTACATTTCCCATCATCCTTTGCGCGCCTGTTATTACGTGACGTAATGCACAGCGACATTCCTGCGCCAGTGTTTGTTTATTTTCTGTCAGTTTTATTTCTATTTCATCAGCTGTGGATGAACGAGCATTACTGAACACTTCTGGAGCAGGAAAGCGAGATGAAACTGATTTAAGTGATTTACCAAACTCTGTTTAGAGAAGAAGAACAACAACTGTCTGTTATCATCTGATCCCGTGGTCATGAAGGTACAAGTTGACAGTCCCAAAATCACAAGACGTGCACGTGTCTGAACCGGTTTATTAATACAGAACAGGGAATTCATACATTAAATATTGATATTTCTTAACAGACACATGACTGATGTGAGCTGCAGCCATGGACTGTCCTCATCTACCAGTAGAGGTGAGACTATACATTCATAATGTCAAATAAGTGTGTGTGTGTGTTATAACTATGGATTATTATAAATATTTCCATGATCAGCAAGAATTTATTAACAAAATTGTCATGTGATGTAAACACATTATCAGTCATTAAAGCAATTATTTATGTCACAATTATTAACAATAACTAAATACTGGGACACACGCACGCACGCACGCACACACCAAACACACGCATGCACAGACACACACACACACGCACGCACGCACACACCAAACACACGCATGCACAGACACACACACACACACACACACCAAACACACACACGCACAGACACACACACACACCAAACACCACACACGCACGCACGCACACACACACAAAACACACGCATGCACAGACACACACACACACACACACACCAAACACCACACACCACGCACGCACACACCAAACACACGCATGCACAGACACACACACACACCAAACACCACGCACGCACACACCAAACACACGCATGCACAGACACACACACACCAAACACCACACACGCACGCACACACCAAACACACGCACTCACACGCACACACCAAGCACGCACACACCAAACACGCACACGCCACACCAAACACACACACCAAACACGCACACGCCACACCAAACACGCACACGCCACACCAAACACATGCACGCACGCACACACACACCAAACACACACGCACACACCAAACACACGCACACACACACACCAAACACTGCACGCACGCACGCACTTGTGTTTCTCAAATTATTGGTAAACCTAAACATGTTTACCTGTCACACAAGTGTCCTTAAGAGGGTTTCCAAACTGAGAATGGTTAATGGTTAAGTCATTGTTAAAATAATTTATGATAAAATACTATTCTTTCAGAAAAATATATTTAACATTTTTTTTTAATTAGTACATAGCCACTTTCACGTCTTCATGGTAACAAAAACCACATTTGCACCTAAAATATCAAAAATTAAGCCATATATTTTTCTTATTTTTATTTGCAGCATCGTGTGTGTGTCCCTGTTGACCTAAGATATATATTTATTCCGAAACATTTACATTGTTTGTTTATTGTCTTTAAATGTTAGGCAGGGTATGTCAAGCATGAAACACCACCCTGTTATGCAAATTAAATAGGAAAAAAGGTTTAAAATCTTATCATTATTAATGCAAAGAAAACCAGATTGATTGCATTTATGCTTGCTTAAGAACTTGACCACTTAAAAGGTCTAAAGCCATCTTGGGATGAAATTAACCATCTCATCACTTTCTATTGTGACATGGTTATAACTGTGATTCTGTGCTCCATTTCAATTGGACCCAAGGTAGGAGAATGTGTTATTTTGGAGGATTGACCGTATATCAAGTTTTACATATTGTTATTTAAGTTTGTTCTAAATGAAATTTGCAAAGTGTAAATGTCACCTGTTCTGTGAATGACATATACCACATAAACACAAACCTTTATCCTGCAATCAATTAATCTTTTAAAACCGTCATAAGGATTATCATTAGTAATTGAATGAAATGTATAAATTGTATTGGAGGTGTTTATTTTTGTATAAACAGGGTCAATTAAGCATTACAATTTGAAACAATTTATTCAAAATAAATTCTAAAAATCTAAAACTAATTGAAATAAAAGAAAAGGAAGATGACACCCAACAAAAAAAAATTCGCTCATTGATTTTAAACCTACATGACGTTCTTTCTTCTCTACAACGTAAAATAAGATATTTTGAAGAATTTTCGTTGTAAACCGATTTATATGGAAACGACTGTCACAATAAGTGACAAATACAACAAAGTAATCAGTCCAATTTATGATGTTTTCTCATCTGTTTCAGATAACTACACATATATTAAGCTACCTTCACATAACCGACCGAAAAGAGGCATCACTGGTGTGTAAAAGTTGGTATGACGCAAGTCAGGACCATCAGTTTCAGGTTATTCTCTTTATTCTTTTATGAAAAATTCTTTATTTCCTCGGTTGTAGTTCTCATTTACAAATTTCTCTATGGCAGAAAAATGTGACATTCAAGTTCCCGGTGTCAATTTCCTCAATCGACTTCATCCGTGCGCTGGCTCGACATCCTCGCTGCGGTTTAATTATTGGTCATCTTGATGGCTCCGCCCTCTCAAGGCAGGTTCTTGAGGAGGTTCGCGTTCACCTCGGACCACGTTTGGTCAGTCTGGCTCTCCCCGGCAGCAGCATCACTGAGTCCTCTCTCTTAGGCCTCCTCCCGCATCTGACCAGCCTACAAAAGCTGGATCTTCATGGCCTGGACAGTCTTTTTATGTCTGGAGCATTTTTGTCGAGAGAGGAGCACCGTCAGCAGGTAACACCGTCTTAGGTTCAACTCCATCCATATGTTTCTCATCTAAAGCGTTGTGTATTCTTAGGTCCAACATGCATTGAGCAACCTGCAGGAACTTGACCTGTCGGATCTTCGCTACCTCTCAGATCTAACCTTTAACCGTCTAACCAGCTGCACGCCCAGGTTACGCAGACTCGCTCTAGCTGGTTGTCACATTGCATTTGAATTCGACCCGTATCGAGGCTGTCCGGTTGGATCGGGCTCCTCTGCCCTGGTTTCCCTGCGCAACCTCTTGAATCTTTTGCAAAAGCAGGCGGGGACGCTCATTAGTTTGGACTTAAGTCGCACTAGCATCACTCCCAAATCCCTCTGCTCCGTAGCTCAGGTACCGAACCTCCGCCTGGAGGAGCTGAGCCTTCGTGGATGTAAAGAGCTGATGGATTACTCAATACAAGTTCTCTGCAAGTGGCAGAACGATCTAAAGATGCTCGATCTCAGCGCTTGTACTGAGCTCACAGGTAGGACGGTGTTGGCCGTTGCAACTAAGCTGAAGGAATTGAGGTCGCTCTCCATGTCACAGGACTGGAAGGTTACGGATAAAGGTTTGGCAGAGCTGATGGCACTGCCTTGTTTAAGGAAGCTGGATCTGTCTGAGTGTTTGCACGTCAGTGGAGAAGATCTGGTGAAGGGATTGTCCTCTCCACAGCCCAGAGCTCAACTGGAGACCCTTGGCCTTAGAAACTGCATATATTTAAGGGTGAGTTGCACATAAATTCCATTGGTAATAATTCACATACGTTTTTAAACATACATGTCATGTAATGTAATACATTTGTGTTTTGGGTAAACAAAATTCAGTTCTTGTGCATGAAAACAGGAATTAACCCACAAATTAACTCACCCTCGTGTCATTTCAAATGTACAACATTCTTTCTTCCGCTGAAAATTAAAGAAGATATTTTGAAGAATGTTGGCTACATTGGTATTGTTTCTGTAAAAAATTTATTAGTAGCACTGCTGTTTGTTTAATAACTTTTTTTCAAAATATCTTTTTGTGTTCTGCAGAAGAAGAAAGTGGTACATGTTTGAACTGAAGATATTTGGAAGAATGTAGAGAAATGGCACACATTCATTTAGACTGGTATTGTGTCCGTATGATAAAAGATGAAGGGGTTCCAGTGCTGTTCCATTTCTTATTTTCTTTGAAATATATTGTTTTCTGTTTTGCGGAATGACTGGAGAGGAAGTAAATGATGGTACAATTTTTATTTTTGTGGCAACTATCACCATCTAATAAAACATATATTTATTTAAATCTCTTCTCAAACAGGATTCCGTCACATACTCCCTCAGTCAGCTATTAGGTAGTAACCTGAAAGTGCTGGATCTCACGTCATGTGTCTACCTCACTGACCTGAGCGTCCGTGCCATCGCAACATATCTGCCTGCACTGGTGGTGCTGCGACTCGGCTGGTGTAAGGAAATCTCAGACTGGGGGTTGCTTGGAATGGTGGAACCCACCAATGACTGTGAACCTCGAGACAAAGAGGTGAGATTCCCAATGCATGCTGTATACCTTTATTTACATGTCTAGTTCAAACAAAAATGAAAATTTGGTCATTTACTCACCCTCTTGTTATTTCAAACCTGTAGGCTTTCTTTTGTAGAACTCAAAAGAAGATATTTTGAAGAGCGTTTGTAAACTGAACAGTACTTGCAACAATTAACTTCTATAACTTCTATTGGACAAAACCAATGCAATTAAAGAGGGCTTTACCAACATTTTCTAAATATCTACTTCTGTTCTGCAGAAGTTATCATAGTTCACTGACCTCTTGTCGTTTTAAACCTCTATCACCTTAAAAATGAATCAGTGCAAAAGTATCCTCTGCTAACCCAGGTTAATATAAAGGTTATAATTCTTAAGCATAATTCTTATAAGTCTTTTTTTTTTACAGTGAGGTAAATGTAAATTTTTCTACAATTTTAACTCATTCAAAATGTTTCCAAAAAAAATCTCAAATGTTAAGGTGGACAAAGGCCCAAGCTTTACTAGGACGTTTGGAAACATGGGATTTTTCCAACCTCCCAGCCTGCCCTTTCAGGAGAAACCACGTCTAGTGACAGATGAGGATCTGGGGGCCTTTAAGGAACAGGAAGGAGCATCATTGTTGGCCCTCAGGCGCCTTCAGGAACTAGACCTGTCAGCCTGTTCCAAACTGACGGACACCAGCATTACACAGGTCAATACAGAATAGAAAAAGTGGTATTCGTGTTTGTCAAGATACAAATGAACACAACAAATTTAGTTTTTAACCATCCTTCATCCCCTCAGGTAATCCGTTTCCCAGACCTGCAACGTCTCTCGCTATCTATGCTTCCTGAGATCAGCGATGAAAGTTTGGTTTCTGTAGCCCGTCACTGCCGGAGCCTCACCAGCCTGTCCCTCAACCACTGTCCTCAGATCAGTGACCACGGCATGACACGAGCCCTACCACATCTTAAAAGACTACAGTATCTGTACCTGGCAGGCTGTGAAGCCATTACAAACAAGTAAGTTACCAATGTTGTGTTTTGAGTGTGATTTGACTTGTGACTTATGATCATTGTGTAATTTGATAAAATTTGTTTGACAGTACGTTGTCCATCATCGCGCAGCACTGTGATCGACTGAGGACACTCGATGTCTCCATGTGTAAAGACATAGCGGTGCATCAGGTGGATCACCTTCAGTCTCATCTGCCTTTCCTTGAGAAAGTTCAGTGTCGGTTTGTCAACGGGGCAGATTTCACCATGGCACTATAATCATATCCATAAGGCACTAAAAAGCATATAAAAATAAAATATAGATCATATTGGGCCGTTAAAACTATTAATCTTTATTAATCATGTCTAGAATAAGTTTGTGTTTACATGATATGTCTCATAATCTGTCATCTATTCATATCCATGTTATTCTTCATACAAAATGAATATGCACAATCCACAGACATACATAATGTAAACACAAACTTATTCTGGATACGATTATTATAATGTTTTCTAGCTGTGTTGTAAATGTATTGCATCTTGAGCTCAGGTTTATAAACAATCAATTCCAAAACAAAAAACACTGTGTGCAATATTATCAGGCAAGTGATTACTTTGACTTGTATCCCTAATTTCCAACTCCAAGCTTTAGAAACCCTGAATGCTTATAGGATTTAATGCCTATCAGTTGATGTGTATTTGTGTAAGGAGGGAGGGTGTAGCCTATGGAGATCACAACCCTATATCAAGGTGTGCATAATTAACAGGCAGTTTGTTCTCCTGAATATAGATTTTACAAAGGTTTTGTGGTCTGATGAGATAAGAGTAACTCTTGATGGACCTGATAGATTGGCCCGTGGTTGGATCAGTGACGGACACAGATCTCCACTTTGACTCAGACGCCACCAGGGGGGGTACTGGTGTGGGTATGTAATATTGAGCTAGTTGGACCTTTTTGGGTTTAAACTGGACTCAAAAAGTTGATTTTGATTAGATCAAGAAATTGACTGACTCTTTGAATGTAAAGAAAGGTGGATGTTAGACAAATAGCCTTTTTTAAATTTCAGAAATCTTTTTATTGTTAATTTTGAGTTATTATTATCAATATAACACTTTAATCAGTGCATAATAATTTTGCACACTAATAGTTGCCTAATAACGGTATACATTTAGATATTCTCTTAAGAAACTTCACTTATTACTAAAATATTCTGATTTGTTAACATTTTTCCTGACCAAGAGCACTGTAGTTGTTCCTCAAAACAATTAATCTTCAAAAGTACATCTTGCCTGATAACTGTGCACACATTGTATATACACAAAATATCTACTGTACTGTATTGTATAATTAAAGCTATATAATGTAATCAAAATCGTTTTTCCTGATCATTCCATTTAGACATAAATAAATCTAGTACTGGTCAATAGTAGATCATTTATATTTTATAAAGCACACTTAATATAACCTTTGTGTTACTCAAATGTAGTTACTATCTAATGTGATATAATTTAATGAACAACGCTTCATACTTGTCGATATGTGTAGTTTTACTTCGTTGTAAGATGTGTGTGTCATATGTGTGGGATTATACTGACATGAAGGTCAATATTTCATTAGATAAGAGTGAACAATCAGGATTGGTTTGTGATGAATTATCAGTTCAAGGGCCGGCATGCACTTTTATACTACAGCATTGTGGTATAAAGCTTTAAAACTCGACCTGAAATAAAAACACAAAAATTATATTTTTATCTATTAGATTATATATACATATATTCTGATTCTCTTTGCTACCACATATTAAGGGAATCATAAATAAAAGAATAAAACCCTCTGCATTGGGATTGCAAAGTTTACCATTTAAGCTATTTAAAAAATGTCCTTGTAAATGAATTTGTCACCATAGAAAACAAAGAAAAGACATTCTGGCTATTACAATAATATATTTTTAATTCCATACAAAGGAAACAAATTTCAAATTAATGTCATGTACCATTTTAGGTGGAAGATTTTCCAAGATTGTTACACAATAGGTTTTGCGTACAAAGCTATATACAGAATAACAAATACAGTACATGGATTTTTTTTAACTTTATATTGGAGACTACGACAAAAAATCATTATGCCACAAGGTTTGTGTGTCAATGTATAAAGAAGTGCTTGTTACGTGGCTTTACCACCACAATATGATCAGTCAGTGGATGAAATCCTAATCTTCAAAAAAGCCTTAAACAGTGAAAAGCATCTTCTTTACAAAATACTGAAAATCAAAAGAGAAATCAACTGGCCGACTGTGGTAGTTTGACCAAACAAGTTTTTTATCAGTTCACACATTAATGCCTGGTTTGCTTTGAAAATATAAAAAAAAAATATTAATGTCTTTAAACCACACTAGGCTGAACTATTCCTTTATAACAACATGCAACATTATTGTAGATTCAAACAAAACCACTTTTCATTCATCAAGCCAGTTCAAGTACAAGCAATGATCACGAGTAAAACACGCTTTACCTGTCATGTACCTTAATAGACATTTGTCTTTAAAACACCTCCATGCCTCAGATCTTATAATGCCAAGCATACATCCTCACTGTTATATAGAATCAAATTGTGCGTAAATGCAGGATAGATGTACCTTGCAGATATTGTACTCAAAATTAAGTACGTAGAGTTAAACAAACATACAAATCATCTTAAATTATGGTACTACAAAAAATTCATGTGCCTTTCTCCTCCCTAAAAAGCTGCTCAGTTTCATGTTTTAGCATGATTTCAAAATGTTTGGTAAAAGCTAAACAATTAAAAGAAAAGAGTAAAAACCTGCTATAGAATGTTAGACAGGTCTATTGTAATAACGTTTACAAAAAACTAATTTAGATGCAACAATCTCCCAATGTAAAGCCATCTTCCACAGACACTTCCCTCCATCTTTCATTGTTCAAAGTGCTTCATCTCTAAATGCACCAAAAAATCTCTTCACTTAAAATCCTGCATCTGCAGTGCCACTGAGCATCAGCATCAAGTTGTTATCAGTTCTTTGAAATCATCAACATTACTAACCGTTTGAGTGTTATTGTTCGGCTTGGCTGAAGTCATAGCAGAAGTTAAAGTTGCTGGGCGGTTTGGGAATGGGTGGCGCCATGTCCGGGATAGGGACGTTCTCCAAGTCCAGAAGGCGGAGCTTGATTTCCATGGAAAGGAGAATGTCCAGCTCGCTGCGCATGCTCTCGCTGCTCATCTCTTTACCCAACAGGACGTTGAGTCCGTCTGTCCACAAACAGAACTAAAAGGCAACAGGGAAATTATTCCTCTACTTTTGTATGTGGTGCAACAAACGGCATGTACTTACATCTGTTCTGGAAGAGGCGATGAAATTCAAGCTATACTCCTCAACATCATACGTTATGCTGAAGGCCAAATCTAACACCTCCTGAAAAACAAAAAAACTACAATTATTGGTAATTTTAGTTTAATAAACTTTTATTCACATATTCATAAATGTTGCCAACCTTTGTCTGCTTTCCTTTGTTCTCCTTCATGTGAGGACAGTCTTTACCAGTCAGAACATTTTTGATGTCTGCAACGGGAACTGAGAACATAGGAACATAACATCAGCTCATTTAACAGAGACCAGTGGTCATATACGAATATCAATAGTTTTAGTAGAAAGGTTGGAATAGTTAACTCACTTTTCTCCTGAAGTACCTCGATGGAGGGCATCTCAGCCTTTTCTTCCACATCTCCAAAGTGCAGGACTTTGTGGTTAGGAGAAAGACGACAATACCACAGCTTGTCTGAAAGACAACTGACCGTTACTCCATCCAAAAGTCTTTTTAATAAAATTGATATTATTAGATACTATAGTGATTTTGAACATTTATATTGCAAAACTGCCATGGTAAATAAAAAGGCCATGTTGAGAACTTCGGAATTTACTATTTATAGGTATGTGTTTAGGTTAAATGATTAATATTATTATCACTTTTTGTGCAAACTATAAACAATATTTCTTTCAAATTGCTAACAAGAATGAAAACTGAAGACACAGGTCAAAATAAATTTGATCTCAAATATTACAAAGAATAAAGTTAATATTTGCTTTTAAGAAATAAAACTAATATTTCTAATTGAATTTAGGAAAACTCACAGAATTATTTTATGCGGTAACCTTGATTTTAATCTCTGTGTCAAGTTATTCTGTCAAGTGTTTCACAATGCTGTTGGATAACTGTCACTCCTGAGGTTGGATTTTGTTAAAATTCAACAGACACTGGACTAGAATGGCAAATACATCTAGAAACTTATTTTTTTATTTTACAAGACACAGGAATTTATCATAAATGTTATGCAATCAAACATAAAAAATAAGACGAAAACAATAAATTGAGGGCGCAGTGTGGTACATCTCACATAAATGGGGCCTTAAAACAGAAAGTTTGAGAACTATTGATATAACATGTACTAGTTTGTACTATGTACTAGTTTAAAAACAATATAAATGCAAAAGAATTAAAAAATTTGATGACAAAGAAGCTAAATAATTTCCAAACCTTCTTTCATTATAATGTATTACTATATTTTTAATGGAGCATTTCATTTTGATTTAATCAAAGCCACTCGCTGCACTATTTTAATGGCCAAGCGGGAGGAGCTTCATTTTTTTTTTACTGTACTATCTCAGTACTCTTGATGTTTATAGTGAGCTTTCACCTTGTCTCCGTCGGCTGCTGATCTTCCGGAAGAGTGTCCCGTGACACAGCCGGTTGAGTCTCTGCTGTCTGATGAGCTCCAGCAGTTCTGGCTTTAGACGCTCTTTTAGTTCGCTGCACACAAACACACAGACAACACACAGATTAGAATCAGAAACAGTACTTTTTAATAAACTAAAATGTATATATACATTAAACTTTCACTTACAGCACAGGTGGGGCAAGTGTCTCCTCCTGATGTAGTCTCTCGGTCTGTCTGAGTTTGAGGATCTCACTGTAGTTCAGAGCGTTCACCTTGTTTTTAAAGAGCTCCAGTGAAGTGGGCTTGCTAGACAAAGTTCTCGTGATCTGTTCCCTGACGACCTGCATCACCTGTGGACATACATTTTGATTATAATAAACCATTCTGTTGGGAGTATGGACTCAACATTATATCATTATTCCACTCCACATAAATACTACAATAATATTCACCCATGTCCTGTCATTGCTCATTTCAGTACCCATCTCCTTTATAAAATTCTCATGACCAACATTAAACATTGCTTGACCTCAATCTGACCATCTAGGATCAAAGGGTTGGATGAGACTGGAAAAGTGGAGAGCAAAACATCAGGGGGGCAGAAACGGACAATGACAATATGGGTCCTTCATCCAGTTGGGAATATCCAGCTGTGACGAAGACAGAACAGCAGTGACACGCTCATTTAACTGAAAGAGAATAAACTCTAACAACCAACCTGCACTAGAAATGATGTTTCTGTCCCACATAAATTTAAATATGCATTCATACCTGACCAATGTCAGATTTGGAACTTGAACATATTTGACCATGTTTTGTCTTATATCTATACATGTCTTATTCATGTATAAATATAAAAGCATTCTCAGCTTAACCGTGACACAGTTCCCTTAATAAATTAATCTATTTTACATAAATAAATAATATTATAAATTTTTTCCCTGGTATATATTTTAAATATAATTTTATTTAAATGTTGCGTTATATTGTAAAGGATGTTCAATTAAATTTCTGCATCTTTGTACATTGGCAACTTGACAAGACATGAGAACCTAAGATTATCACATTAAAATATAATTTTGTAAGTTCTCAAATACACGAACAAATATAACTGTCGTATCACTTATAGTGAATCTAAAGTTATTTTTATACAGTATTTGAGACAGGAAAAAATTCAGATCATTTTTTTCTGATATTTTGACAGTTTTTACAAGTGTTTATCTTCCACAAATATAATCTGCAAATACATAATATATTTGTTTGAAATTTGGTATAAATACTGAAAGTAGTTGACAAAATAAATAAACATCATTTAACCTAAACAAATAACTTAAAGTAGTAAATTCAGAAAGAAGATTAATGCTCATTTGGTCTCTTCTGTATATTCAGCAGTGTTTGTGTTCCAGTGTAAAAGTGATCTGATGTTTGAATATTGTTAGCTTTTGCGGATCAAGTCTATGAGTAATAAAGTAATTTTTTATATACAAATGAAATAAATAAACAGAAATGCAAACTACAAAATAAAAAACTAAATTTACATACACAAAATATACATTCATTCATTTAAAGAGAGAGTAAAAAAAATAAATGTATATTTGTATTACCTATTCTTTCTCATGACCATAACAAAACTTATAACAATTGAAACTTGAAAACCAATAACAGCAAATTACTTATACTGTCAGAAAATTTATACAAATGCCTCATTGTTGCTGTTAAAACACATAAATCCACCATGTTTTGTCAACTTAAAACAGAGAAATAAAAAACCTACCTCAGCCATGGTGAAAGCAGTTTCTGCTCACACAGCACAACAGTAAGAGTGTTTGTGGGTATGTGTGTGTTACAGCATGTATGGTCCCTCCCTCTTGATATCCCCCATGATACCCATACAAAAACCTCAAAACTAGACACACCGTCCCATTCATAAACAAACTTTACATCATACAGACATGATGCCAGACTTTACAAAAAAACAGCACAGTCAGGATGTTTGGAGCATCGTGATGAATAAAAGAACAGACCGAGAGAACAAACAAACATCGGGTGTGAGAACTGTATTTTTTTAACATATTGACTTGAATTTTACAAAGATAATAGTAATAATAGTAATAAAAGTATGTAAAAAAAGTGAAGATCCGATGTATATAAAAATAAATGTTTTAAATGACATGAGGTCCATTTCGATTTAAAGGTGTACTATGCCTTTAAGATCTCCTAAAAAAGTCCTGGGACCAAGCTGTGGACAACAAACTATTTTATTTTAAACTTTTGTGTGGGACACACTATTTTACCCCCTTGTTTTTTGGGCACAGAATGGCCTTCTTTTTGTTGTTCTTATTCTCCTCCATAATGATAGGCCTTTTTGTCCCCGCCCACCAGGTTGGTGTGGTGGTGGGAGACTTTCAGTGAAAACAATGGACAGACCGGACCCTCTTTTCAATGGCGTGGGTCAAAGGCCACAAGGTTTACGGCCCGAAAACATTTATTAAACGGAGACCTGTTTTGTGGCACAGTGGAATACTTGGGGGGAGAGGAAAGACCATTTAACATCAGAAAAGCTGACGTAACTATTTAGGGAATGTTGATTCATACAAAAGCAGTTTAAAACAGAAGTCTCATGCTTGTCATTCATCTGGCTTGACATTTCTTAGTCATGAAACCATCGGTATCCATGTTATATTGCATCCCATAAATAACAACAGCAGCTGTTCACTTCTGTTCATGCGAATCACTGACACGTGAAAGCTTTCAAGAGGACAACACAACTGTATTATAGTGATAATTCCCCCAAACATAAAAAGAGTCATCATTTACTTTGACTCATGTCACCATCTTCAAAGCTGTAGTACTTTCTTTTGCAGAACACAAAAGATATTCTGAAGAATGTTGGTAACTTGCATGTATCGGTACAATATACGTTTGTTTAAAATTTCGTTTGTGTTTTGTGAAAGAAACAAAGTCTTAAATGACAAGGGGTCAATAAATGGTGACACACTTTTCATTTTTGAGTGAACCATCAACCAATACATTTCTACATCTTATAGAAAAATACGCCACATACCTTATCAAAGTCCTCCTGAGTTGCCCTCATCTCCTTCCACGTCTTGTTGAGAAGCTGAATACAGATACAGAAAAGCTCCTCCAGGAGTCGGTCCTGAGCGAAGAAGATGGGGTGATAGTCTGAGCCTGTCTCAGAGGCTACAACAGAAATAGAGCGAAAAAAATTATGAGAAGATATGAGGTTAACACTAAAATAAAAAGACCACCAGATGGCTGTATCTGCTTTACAGACAGATAATAAAAGATCCTGTCAATAAGGGAATTACAGCCACTTTTACATTGAAGACACTATATTTGCCCTGACAAATACATGCAAGCACAACACAAAAAAAATTAGGTTAGGAAAGCCCATGGTATCCATTGACCTTGGCATTAATAGTTTCTACACAAGAGTTTTTGGTTTCCAACATCAAAATATCTTTTTTGTGTCCTGCTGAAGAAAGAAAGTCAGACAGGTTTACAGGTTCCCTTCAAACACTATGTATGGTGTATATATTCTGTGATTTTGAAGAACACTCACGGGGTTCTCCGATGCGTAAGATCTCACACAGGATCAGGGTGAGCTGGATACTGCTGCGAGCAAACGGACACTCGTGTTTGTCTTCTCTGCTGCTGTTCTCCAGCACAAACTGAAAGAGATACATCAGGTCTTATGACAGAGATATGAGTGTAATGTACAGAAACTCAGAAAATAACAAACAATCATATCTTAAAGTCTTAGAGATGTTATGATTTAGAGATCATAACAGAATGGCATTATATGATAGGACATCTGGTCTCTGTATATAGGTTTTACTATAGGTGTTTCCTCACTCTGCTGTACGCGTCAGGGTAACGGGAGGCAAAATAAGCCATGGTGTCCAACGCCAGGAGACCCGGAGGACATCGGCTCAGGTCCTGACCAGGATTACTGTTGTTCTGATACATATAAAACATAAATTCACTGTTAGTTGAAGTATTTTGTAGGTAAAATATACATTTATATTTTTGATTTGTTTTTGTAAGGAAGAAAGTCTTGCAGGTTTGAAATAAGAGGAGATTAAATACTGACAGCCCTTTTATTTTTTGTATATGAGGACAGGCAAAGTTGTGATTTGTTTTCTGCACTCACAGAGAATCCAAGCTTCTTGAACTCTTTAGCGCAGAGCGAGCGTCGTCTCTCGTTGCTTAAGTTGCTGTCACTCTCCGTCTCAAATGCAGCCTGACGCAAGCCGTGTAGCATTTCCCTCTGATCCTAATGAAGGAAAAACACAGACTAAGAGAAATACTTGAAAACATAATTAAAAGGGATAGCGCAGTGTTTTATTTCTGACACACACACAGGTTCAATGATTAAACAAATGATGGACGTGAGACAAAAAGTAAACCTGGCTGTAGGAATCAAGCGGCGTCCTCATGCGTTGCTCTAAGTGGTTCAGACGGAGGGTCTGCAGTACATAGAGGTAGTGAGCCATCTCATCACCTATTAAACTCGAGCTGTGGATGATGTTCTGAAAACATGAGTGGACAGTCATGATTTGTGCTCACCTTCTAGGATTCATTCCGAAATGCTTAAATATCAAATGCTGAAAAACTCGCACACTTGTCTTTTAAAAAAAACTTATAATTTCTTCTGCAAAACAGAAAAGATATTTTGAAGAATGTTGGAAAGTGGCATTCACTTGCATTGGTTTTGTGTCCACACAATAGAAGTAACAGGGCTAGCAATATTCTTCAAAATATCTTCTTTTGTGTTCTGTAGTAGAAAGAAAGCCATACAGTTTTGAAATGACGAAAGGATGAGTAAATGCAAAAAAAAATTGAGGGGTTAACTATCACCTTATGTAACTATTAAATCACATAAAATATCACAGAAATGGAAGAGAACTTCAACATTTTCCCACCTTGTAAATATACTGGCGCAGATGTTTCTTCTCAACAAATTCAAAGAGCTCCTGAAATCAAATTTAATCGCAAATGAACACAACTGTGATTTATATATATGAGAGCTCATATGAGTTTTAGTTTCCGAATACAACTAAATTTTTCTTTATTGGCTCATCTGTCAAATGCAATCTCTCCCTCACCTGTTTGTCAGTTTCTCCACCGGCCTGTAACAAAGCCATCAGCAGAGCCATGGCCTTGGTCTGCAGCTGTTGATTTGTTCTATGTGATTTAAAGCACAAAAATACAACACATGCTGACTTTAAATATTCAATACATACACCATGACACCCAAACTCATAAAGAAGAACACTGTAGTTTGATCAAAAAGTATAATGATGTCTTAGGCATTTTTGTTATACAACAATATTAATGTCACATGCAGAGCATTGTGTGTTTTTGCTAAGATAGTCTATTCATTGGAACAGTTGGAGTCAGTACTGTGCTTTCATATCCAATGTCCCATATTTAATGTTAGAATTAACCATTTAATGCAAAAAAATGTTCAAGGGATAGTTCACCCAAAATTAAAATTTTCCTTCATTCACCCCAACCCTACTTGACTCTTTTTTACTCTGCAAACACAACAGAAGATATTTTAGGAGTGTTGGTAACTGAACATCAATGACCTCCTTTGTAAGAAAACAAAACTACAGTCATTTCTCAAAATATCCTCTTGTTTTACACAGAGTCAAATAGAGATTATGAAAGCCATATTGGTGAATAAATAGAGGAGGAATTTTAATTTGTTGCGTGAAGTATCCCTTAAACAAAACTAATGTGGGAATCTAATCCACCTAGTAATGCGCTAAAAAGTGAAAGTGACGTGACACACAGCCAAGTATGATGACCCATACTCAGAATTTGTGCTCTGCATTTAACCCATGGAGAGTGTGCACACACACACACTAGAGTAAACACACACACACCAACTGTGAACACACACCCAGAGTAGTGGGCAGCATTTATGCTGCGGGCCTGGGGAGCAGTTGGGGGTTTGGTGTCCTGCTCAAGGGCACCCAAGTCATGGTATTGCCGACCCGAGGCTCATACCCGCAACCCTGGGGTTACGAGTCAAACTCTGTAACCACTAGGCCATTGACTTCCCTGCTTCAATATTTGTGGTGTATTTTACAGTTTGAAGAAGCAAAAAAGTTCCTCTTTAACACCCATAAAGCATAGGCAAAAACACATCCTCCTTAACAACCAAACATGTTTTAAACTTACACTTGCAGATGAGAAATAAGTCTCTCCAGAGATATTTCATGTTTAACTTGATTGAACAGACTGTTGCTGCTCAGCACCATGCTCTCCAGAATAGCCAGTGACACCTGCTGGATGGACGCGTCCAGGACTTTCATATTCACAAAGCCAGCGATCTAAAAAACAAACAGACAGGAAGTTTAATGCTAGATCTTATTTCTGTACATGTAGGTAGACTGTATTTCACCTTTGTAATGAAGACACTGGACAGATTCTCCCAGGACACAATCCCATGATCCATCAGCTCCATGAAGGCAGTGAGAGTATGTGTCATGATGAGAGGAGCTCTGGTGGAAGTACATCAGACATTGTTACGTCATAGTTTTCCCATCTCTCACTTATGTGACAAGACAAACAGGAAGAGATAATGGGAGGAACATGACACTCACTCGAGGGCATCCTCCACAATGTTGACCAGCAGAGAGTGGCCGTCACGACTGATGAACTCCTGGGCGAATGTGATGTCTGTGGAGACGGACGCAAGCTCCTTCAGAGAATTGCATCGCACGCCGGAATCCGTATTCTGAATGCCTTTGTACAGATCTTCAGCACAGCGACCCTAATAAACCACAAACCCACAACAGTGTCGGTTCCTCTTAAAAGGTAGAGTAGGGTGCAAAATGAAGTATAAGGTTCAAATCTTAGGGAACATGCGTTTGATTTACTTGACATGGTTTGGATGTGAATCCTAAGTGCACGATTGCGAATATAGGACTTAACTATGTATAATGTTACCGGACATACAGTAATAGAACAAGTAACATTAAGATGTTATATACTGCAAGTTTAATACAACGATTGCAAATTTGTGTGTATATAAGTTTGTGGTGCGAACACTCACTGGTGCTTTGGTCAAATGGAGAATGCTGCCATTCTTGATGTCGAGGCGGTTCTAGAACAGAAGTCATGAAACCAACAGTGAGCATTCAGGAAGCAATAGAGCTATTATTAGACATTATTATCAGCAACAAGACCTAGTCAACATACAGCAGGCTTATGCCTTAGTGAAAAAAAAAACTTGCAATTCAAATGAAGTTTAGTAAAAGGGGTGAAAAGATAACAGTTACGTGACGTGGTAAGTCAGAGAAAGAAAAAAGAAACAAAGAACAAAAAACAAAGACAAAGAAATAAAACTTAAAAAGAAATACTAAGAAAACCAGATCCAAAATACCAATTACAATTTTTAACTTAAAGGGGTGGTTTATGGAAATTTAGCTTTTCTCTGTGTTTTTGGTGTTTAACAAATTTCCCATGCATGTTTAGGACATGTGAAACAGCAAAAAATGCAGTATCAGCACAAAATAGCTATTCTATCTAAGCAAGTATCATCCAGATCTGCCTGAAAAAAATCATTAACACATGCCCTAATAAACTGGCCAATCAGGGCACACCTTGCTTTTCACAGCGATGAGCTTTGTAAAAATTGGCGCGTTTCAGAGGCCTATGTTAAAGATAAAATTGATTTGTTATAGCAAATAAATAACTAGCTATGAACAAAGAAATAAATAACAAATAAACAAACATAGTAACTAACTAACCCAGAGAGAAAAACTATAAATGAAAATATAACTAACTAATAAATTAACAACTACTACAACAACTACTATTATGAACAACTAACTAACTTAACTTACCGACAAATTTAGTTTAAAAAAAACAACTAAATAACCACACTAACCAACTAAATAACTACCCTAACTAGCAAATTTAATAAACTAACTAACCAAACAAATAATTTACTAACAACTAACTAAACAAACAAAAACTAACCAACTTAACTAACTTGTTTAACTAACCAAATAAAACCAATTTACTAACTAAATTAACAACTAACTGAATCCAAAAGTATCTTAACTAACCAACTAACGTAACAAACCAACTTAACTAACTAACTAACTAACCAGCCAACTAACTAACCAAATTAACCAACTCCCTCACCATACAAAATTTACTGACTTACTAACTTGAAAGTAAAAAGGTAAGCCTGGTTACAAAACACCAACTAGTTAACTAGTTAAAATAATAAAAAAAGAGTAACAAGGAAACTTAAAAACCAAAATTAATCAAATAACTGAGTACTTAAAAGAAAAATTTGACTACTTAAGAGTAATAAATAAATAAATAGAGAGTGGCAACAATTATCAACAAAGACTTAAAAACCTAAAAAGCAAACAACAAGCAAACAACAAAACTAGAGCTTGTTTTTTCTAAACGGCGAGTACTTAACTGTAGTTAGTGATTCCTTTTATTGGAGCTGGATTTCTTACTTGTTTATGTTTCAAGTAATTCAAGTTAACAGTTTAATTCAAACTCTTTGCCTCCAAGTAGTTTAAAACACATCTACTAATGGTGGCCGATGACATCAGCACTTCAAGAGCTTTGCTTAGGCTGCACAAAAACCTTTTCGGAGTGCAGCTTGAGGCTTGTAAAGATGCTTGCAGAACCTTAATTCAAACATTCTGTCTCAACATGCCTGGGAATTCTGTCTCAACCCACTCACTTAATATCAGATCCAGATAAAAACACTTCATCAAAACATGAATAAAATCACATGACATTCCCAATGCTCAGGATACAGATAGACAACCGAAACAAACTTAAGCAAAACAAACAGCCACAGCGTGCAGCCCGTGCCTGACTCCACCCAAGGTCAACAACTGAATATAGCACAGGAAGATAAGTGCACTACACCAGAACAAGAGGCGTTATGGACATCTGTCGTGAGATAAGCTTAAACTCACTCAGCACAAGCACAGACAAGACAAAGCTGGAGGTGACTCACAGACTCTGTGATGTACGTCTGGACTCCATCTGCATACTGAAGAGCGAAATTCTCAGGATCTGAAATACTCCACCTTAAAAAAATAAAACACACAAAACCCAATAAAATAACAGGTATCATGAAAACATGTCAGCCACATAGTAAAAAAACAGACTTACTTGTCGCAAACTTCTTTTATGACTGCAGTGAGGGGCTTTTTCTGAAAATAACGCAAAAATGGAAAATGTGTTAGTATTGCGGTCAGCTAGCAAACCCCAAATTTGACTAAACCATTGTCAACAAACAGCCTTGGGTCTGCCCAAATTAAACCTGGCAAGACTCATTTTGAACAATTAAACAAAACAAAACAAGAGAGGAAAAACAGCTTCTCCCATTTCACCATCTGAAATATCTCATCATTTGTGGCAGCCATTGCGGCTCACCAATCAAACATTTTTGTGTTCTGTGGTTGACCGATCAGTGGCCTATAATTTGTGGGTTGGAGAGCCATGTGGAAGCGTTCGGTATGGCGAGTAGTGTAGAAGGAAAGGTCATGGACAGAGTTTGAGGTTCTTTATAATCCTTAAGTAGCACTCAATGTCAAACAGCAGGTTCATTTAGGTTTAAACCCAGTTATCTGATGGAAAAGAACGTTTTGACAATAACTGGACCCGGAGACAGCGCAACAAGAACAAATCTGATCTCACGCAATGTGATGTGAACTTCTGAAGGTAATGAAGATGATGAGTTCTTGTCCGCTCTATTGTTTTCACCGGATAATGGCTCATTCAAAGCAGCTGAGAAAGAACTAACTGGCTATGACTTGCGGGACAGAAAAAGGTCTTGATCATGATGACCACTGTCAATTAAAAGATGCTTAGCATGTGAAAATAAGACATAAAAAAGCTGTATGACCTTTTCTGTGAAATAGAGATGAAAAGATATTTTGAGAAATGTTTTAGTCCAAAGAATATAAGTCCAAATTCTTTCAATTATATGTTTTGGGGTTCTGCTGAAGAAAGTAGGTCATACAGGTTTGGAATGACATGAGGGTGAGTAAATGAGTTTCATAAATCACAATGAAATTGTGTCATCATATACGTGTGTATGTATAAAACTTGTATGATTTTATACCCTCTGCATAAAAACTAAACATATATTTCAAAGATTCTTGCTGCCATTCACTTGAATTGTTTTGTGTCAATACAATAAAAGTAAATGGGTGCCACTGCGGTTCAATTACCAACATTGTTCAAGATATCTTCTTTTTGATTCGGCGAAGAAAGAGATTCAGGTTTGAAATGACATGAGAGTCGATGATTTTTAAAAATGAACAATGTGTGATTTACACACAACCATGTCATTCCAAACCTGTATAACTTAAATCCTCTTTAGAAACAAAAAAGATATTTTGAAGATTAATACAAGTTTGAAAAGACAAGAGGCTGAGTAAATGAAGACTCAGTTTTGATTTTTGGGTGAACTATCACTTTAAGCAAGCAGATCTCTAGTTTTTATTCCTCAATGCTGTAAGGCAAGTTTCAGGAATTGGCATGAGGACTAGTTAACATCCTCTTTATGATGGCAGCATGGGCCTGTCTGCTCACCTGGTCTAACTGAATGAGCTGCGGGTATGCCCCTGGCATCTGAATGGCGATCTTCACGATGTCCTTTTGCTGTGGCATTTTAGAAGTCGAAGGTAACAACCCTGAGATGGACAAGAATAGATAAGAACATCATACATTAGCCACAAAGAACTTATCAGAACTTAACAATGACATCAAAGACACACAACATTTTATTAAGGCTTGATGAAAAATGTATCCAACGTTATTTCAGTTTCTTTAGTTTTTTTGGTGTTTTGTCATCATCTACCCAAAAACAAATCAGTCGATAGAGATCTAAAAACACAACTCAACATGGACCATAGTGAGCTATGACACAGAACTCCATTTTTTCACAGTTTCTCTGTGTTCCTCTTTTTAAAAGAGAACTTGTGTCTACTAATACTACAGAGAGAGAGAGAAGATAATAATGCACACAAACTTACACCATTTACCTAGGTGGCTTTCTAACCACTACAACATCTATATATCTATAATATGATCTGGTGTACTTCTTGTAACAAACAATTTGCCACTTTAACTGACAGCTTAACCCAATTTTGACCATTTTAAAAAGAGCTCATTACCATCACTATTTACAACTATCAATCCCACAGCATTTTTTGCTAAAAATGAGCGAAACCCATTACGCCCAAGCAAGTTTCTATTCATTATACATAAAAAGACAATGATTGGTTACATTTTGAAAGAAACTTATACATGTAACATTTATTAAATGTGGAAAACTGTATCGGTAATACAGAAAATATAGGAAAATACTATATGTGTTTCCACACAAAGAATCAAACTTCATGTAAATATATTCGAGTGCGTTTAAACAACCTTTTAAAAATATAACGGAGGAGGACAATTTCATTCATAAACACTTCTTTCTTCAACGCTTTCATATTTTTATTATGCATGAATATTCTGTTAATTAAATTGTCACTTCTAGTGGATCATCCAACTTTTCCGAAAGTATTTTTAATCGGATTTAATTCCGACATTTATTATGTCAAATCATTTTTCCTATAACCGAATTGAATAATTTACATCTCAAATGTTTATTGCCATGCCATTTCAGTGGTTTCATAAGTGTGACCCTTTTAATCTGATGTATGACACAATGATACAAAAAACATCCTCCAATCTTGACATAGCAGTGTCTTTTCCCAAAATGCTGGAAAAGGTCCTAAAGATGTGCAGTTTTTTGTAGGAAGCCCGCCAATCAGCTTGGAACTGGTCATTTCCGACAGCCGTTTCATTTCTATGCAATGCGCATGAAACGATGGGCGGTCTGAGCCTGTGGCATCTGAGGCTCAGACTACTTCTGCACACATGCTCGCTTTATTAACAACAGCCTCAAGTACTCAAGTACTTCCATATGCGGACCATATAGTAATGTTCCCACTGGAAGACAAAGCAGGAGGTGATCTTGGCCAAAAAAAAAAGTTTTATCAATGCATGAGATAAAAACTACTGTAAAGCAAACTGCATTCATGATCTCTGGGTTTTCCAGCCGGGTCCAAACACGTAAAACTCTCTTCCAGAGCTGCTGCCACAGACTGAATGTTTTTGTTTCTCAGGCTCCATTCCCAGCATGCCATGGCACGCTCGGGGAGAGGTTGTGACAGTGCGGCCCTCCCTATGTTCTACGAAAAGATGGAGAAATTGCATACCAAGGTCAAAAGTAGGGGCAGCTTCGGAGACTCAAAATCCTATCAGGGAACCTTGAGTCTCACACATCCAGATCCAGTAGGCGGGCACGAAGAAAAGTTTGTCTGGAATCTCAGCAGTGCCACCCTAAGAAGACCAAATCAAAGATTACACACCCTTTCCATGCCAAGATGATTGCATTTCTCAACCAAAATCAAAGAGCTCAAGACATGTGATTTGAGATTCAGGCAGAAAATATGCATAGAACATTAACACATAACAACAATAAGCACTTAAAACAAGTTCAACACATCCATTGTTCTTCATTCTCAACTTTTCCATGCAATAACACTCTCATGGTCTAAAACAACACAAACAGATGAATGTGTTTAACAGTGTGTAAGTAGCCCAAAAGTTGTGTTGTTGTGTCTTTGTGTGTTACCTATTTGAAGCAGAAGGAAAGTTCAGTGGAGCGGAGGAACATTTGATGTGTTCGCGGGAAACTGGAGCGCAGGATCGCGGAGATTCAAATGTTACATTGCGTCTGAAGTTGTCTCGGACTTCTAATTGATCGAGTTCACAGTTCCGGGTTGAGTAATGTTCCTCCCGCCCCCTGGAGGAGGGAAGAGAGACCCACTCTCCTAAACTTGTGGGGCTTTCCTTGAGACAGGAAGGGGGGGGGTGTTCTTGGAACACGAAACTTTACATCTTGCGCAAAATATCTTTTTTTTTACATGTTTTATTTATTTTCACAGTCTGCTTTGTTATTGAATAAAAAAAATAAAATCTTAAGTAACTTTAGTAATATAAATAACTTTGTATAGCAGGAATGTGTGGATCAAGGACACACAAGTTTTTTTTTAAAAACAAAGTTAGTGTAATAATTTCAAAATGTATGGTTTACTTTACTTGTTTATTATTTAGAAATTCTTTTTTTATTTGTACGATTTTTTACATTTGTATTTTTATTATGATTTCACTTAATAAAGTCATTTAGTAACTAATGTAAAAAGTTATATTTGTATTGCAATGGCATACATTTCTATATATGTCTTTATATAGGGTGAACATTTCGAACATCTGTTTATATGTTCAGTGTTTTATTAACTTATTTAAATGTGTATTTTATATTTAAGACTAAATGTTTAATCTGATACAAAAAAACGCTTTGAATAAGGCCAGTGATCATTTTAAGATTCATTTTTCTGAGGTTCTTGACAACATTTAACCTTTTTAGACAATATTTAAAACAGTTGCATGCAGTTTTCAGAAAAATAAAGTTTCTGATCACATGAGATCTTTACTAACCGAAAAAGTAATGCAAATGTTTTATTTTTATCATTGTCACACCAAATCCACACGGCCAATCTATCTAAATCAACAACAAAAAAACACTAAACCATATTTTATATACACCACATTCTCAATGTTGTCTCCTTTTATGTCATTGAGCCTAAAGCAGTTTTACTAATGTGAACCTTGATCAGATCAGTCTGGGGGATATGACTCAAATCCCCATCAGACATGAACAAGTCCTTAAGAATTAGGTGAAGGAAAAACAGTAAAACACATGTAAGTTTTTACCCAATGAAGCACTCAAAGAATAATGCACTAAAGAACATCAAAAGTATAGAAAACTTTATTTCATTGGGATGGTTATTCTGGTTGTGAACAATGATTTGATGCTATGCAAACACACAGTAAAAATTTAAAACCTGTAATAATTCCCTGGATATTGTCAAATTAATACACTTTGCCTGCTACAACTCATGGGGTTGAAATTTAGTTAGGCTACCTGTTTTAAAGTGCATTGTGGAAACAGGTTAGAAAGCAAATGCAAATTATTCAATTTCTGAAGTTGGAGATGTTTTGAGTACAAAAATA
This sequence comes from Triplophysa yarkandensis, assembly GCA_033220385.1. Classification (NCBI taxonomy): domain Eukaryota; kingdom Metazoa; phylum Chordata; class Actinopteri; order Cypriniformes; family Nemacheilidae; genus Triplophysa; species Triplophysa yarkandensis. Next base: position 9,183,807 of record CM065677.1, on the reverse strand, counting down.
AATGGTAAATGCTTTGCCACACATGCATAAAAATGTCCTTTCGCAGTAACAAGAAAATGACAGATCTGATCAGACGGTGCCAACAACCGGTAAAGTCCAAAGTCCAAAAACATTCTACTCAGCAAGTTACTCCATTTTTATTATTTCCTAATCCCAGCCATTTTAGACAATGATTCTCATATACAAACATACTGAATACTTTTCAAAGTATATCTACACACATACAGGTTGAGATTAGAACAGACTTGTATTGGATGATCTGCACAAGGAAACTATATTTCAAAATACAAAAATATCAATTTAAAATTTGTACATGGCTTCAGACATGACCTTTCCACAGCATAAATTCATAAGCAACTCTAAAATCAAATTATGCGCCGGGGCCTTGGTTAAGAAATGCATTACAAACACTGTAAAATAGCTCTGCTCCGAGTCAGACGGGATTAAAAGTGGGAATAGTTTTGCGTAACACGCAAGTACGTTCCTTCACTTGTTCTGAAAAGCTTGATGCTATGATAAATGTATTAAGCTGGAAAGGGCTCAGACAGACGTTCTTCCAACTACACACGTCGACTCTTTAGTTATTAGTGTAATGTAATTATTTTCCTGCACCCGAGTGACGTCATAGAAATGGTTTTGTTAATAATCAGAGATCAGTAAATACGCCACGAACTGATAAAACAGTGTGTTCAAAGAAAATGTGCTTCTTTCAAACAGGAAGACAAAAAAGCTGGTTATGACTAGGCGTTTTCTTTGAACCACTAACCATGGCTGGTGATCTAAGTCTATTTAGCCATGAAGTCCCCCTTAGAATCTATACAAACGTTGTATAAAACAATGACCTGTTTATCTTGTGTGGATGTCTGATTTCTTCATCAGATGAAAGCAATAAAACTTCAGGTCAAATGAATTAAGCAGAGAAAGCTTCTTTTCAGTTGACCCCTTTGGGTGAGGAGTAAATATACATATATAAAAAACCTATATATACACACAGGATCAGCTTATAAACATATGGATCTGACGTAGAGCCACATTTTTTCTTTTACTCTTTGAGCAAGGTTAAAAAGTTTTTAGTTGCGCTACTCTTAACATGGTGTTTTCGGAGGTCAAAGGTTGGCAATAGGAACGTCGAAGAGGTCACAGAGGCCCTCGGTCTCGTCCAGGTTGTATATGTAGTCGTGATCACCCGGGGGCGGAGACAGACGAAGGAGCGGAGAGAAAACTATGAGGAAGAGAGAAGGATATATCTTGTTTGTTATGCCTTAACTATGTGCAGGTTGCTTATGTTTTACATCCCATCCATTAAGATGTCACAACAAATTTGCAGAAACAAAAATATCACAGCTGAACATCTAAAATGGCTTGGATTTTAATTTGAGAGTCAAACTTTTATTGGTGCATTCTGATACATTTATACATTATTATTATGATACATTAGATTTGTGTTACAAATGTTACTTAAATGTCCAAAGAATCAAAAAAGTACCATGTCATGTTTAATGATAGATTAAATACATGTTTCCTGATTCAAGATAGGCTTTACCTTCTGATGACATCAGCTCTTCAAGCAAATCTGTACTCATGATTTCTACATCGAGGAAGAAGGAAATAGAATAAATATTTTTTTGCTTCTCATGTTACATTGTCACCAAACTATTTTAACAATACAAATGTTGAAAAAAGATTCCAACCTTTAGGATCAAACATTTCTGAAAGCTCTTTGGGAAAGTCCAGCACTGCAAACAAGAGGAGACAACATTGAAGTATAATGACTTATAGATTATAAAGTAGTATTTACTAATGCAAGAAAGTATGCAAACTTACGATCTGAAGCGTCAGTTTTGATTGGTTCGAAAAGGGATGAGGAATCAGGAAGTGAGGAGGTGTTGTCCAATGAGGCAGACGACTGAAGCTGCTGAGTGTCCACTGAAGATGTCTGATTGGCTGTTGCATCTACGGTGGACGTGCTTGATACGTCTGAAATCATTTCAGTAAAAGGAAATGCATGTCATTTCAAGCACCACAAAGTTTTGACATCATATTTTTAAAAGATCTGCATCTTACCTGAAGCTGCAGCAGCAGTGGAGGCAGTGGTTGTGCTTATAGCGACAGTGGTGGCAGCAGTGGTGGAGGGACTCTGACAGGTGGATGCAGGGGAAGGGGTACTGTTGGTTGCTGGTTTGGTGGGGGCATCAGTAACAGAGGTAGCTGAAGCTGGGGAGGAGAGACTCTGAAGCATGTCATCTGGTGGGGGGACCGGCAGCACGACCGGAGCGGAGCTGGAGGGGTCTTTATTCACCAGGAGGACTTCGATAGGGCCTGCAGAGCTCTTCAGATGAATCTGATATTTCTTCTGTCCATTCACATGCTGAAATAGAAATGAGTATTTAGGAGGTTTTGTTATGAGCATCTACCAAGGCCCTGCCACGAGAAAACAAGTATACTTACAGATTCAGGGACTGGAACTTCTAACTGTGTTCCTGACGGAGCTCTAATTGCGAGAAGAGTGTCACCTAGTGGCAAGAAAAGTAAGCGTGACATTTAAAAATGAACCAAAATGTTTAAGAAAGTACTTTTAATTAAAAAATATTTTTAACTGATATAGAGTTCAAAGGTTTAGTTCATATAAAGTTCAATTTGGTGTGACTTTATATAAACATATAGACTTCATATAAAACTATGCAAGTATTAGTGTAATACTGAATTTACTGCAATTATCATTACCATTGCCAGAGACTTGACCAATAACATTTAGTGAAGGTCAAAAGTGAAGGTCATGGCACACACTGTAGTGAAGTAAAGTGACGTATTGCCAAGTATGGTGTTCCATACACATTTTAGCAATCCAGTAAGTGAACACACACACACTGTGAACACACCCGGAGCAGTGGGCAGCCATGCTTAGGCGCCGGGGAGCAGTGGGGGGGACGGTGCCTTGCTCAAGGGAGTCATCTCAGTGGTTGTATACCGCTGGTTCCGAGTCTCGAACCAGCAACCTTCAGATCACTAGTCCAAGACTCGAACCACCAGGCCACGACTGCCTGGTTAGGTCAAAGATCTAGCTCCACCCACTACATGTATTATACATTATATTTTAAAGAGACATAACCTCTTTATTTACCCACCTTTGAAGCAATTGCAGAGGTCTTGATGTGTAACATACGCCAGAGTGTGTCAGGTTAAGGTCATAATATAAATAGACATTTTGTAAAAATTATTAAGTTTCTTTAAAATTTCTTAAAAGAACAACCTAGATGTGTGAGCATGAATAGGGATTCACACATTTGTCAGATGCATTTATTTAAAACTACTTAATATCTTAAATGTTTGAAAAAATTCGGCAGAACCCTTGAGAAGATACTTTGACGAATGTTGGATCTGGCACCGATTTACATGCATTGGTTTTGTGTCCATACAATAGAAGCGAATTTGTTCTGCCAGTGTTCGATTTCCAGAGTCCTTCAAAATTTCTTTCAGGTTTAAATGGCCGGATAGTGAGTGGAGTGAATAGAGAAATTTGCTGAACTACCACATTAGGCACCCAAAAGAGGTTTAGGTTTAGAACTTGGTTGTAAATGGAAGGATATGGGCTATTTAGCGAGTCGTCCGTCACATTCTTGATGCTCTGTTGAACCCAAACTCTCTGCTGATCCAGTTCATGTTCCCTCCGGTCAAGATCCTCCAATTCCAATTTGAGATCTATAAGCTTGTCTGCAATTTCACGCGTGTTGCAACCCGGACCAACACCCCTAAGACACAAAAATAGAAACTTATTGACATTCAAAATAGCTCATCATGGCTATTAGCAGTTGCTAACAGAGATCTCCCAGTCTACTCAAGTTGTCCCTTAACATAAACCAAGCTGAAGACTTTAGCACTATAATGTGATGAACATAAAATATGAGTCACATCACACTGAACTATAAATCTTCATGGTTAAAAACTTTGTGTGACATCACTATTGAGACCACCACTGGCTTACAAGCATCCATTTACAGTTATCAATACAAGCATTACACAACTTGAAGAAAAAGTACAGTTGGGTCAAAGGTTTTGGGAGACTCAAGTAAAATGCATCCCATTATTTAAAACACTTTTTAACTAAAGGCTAGATGTCTGAAATTAGTTAAATAGACAAAAATGTAATTTAGCAAACAGTTTCATTATAAAAGTTACGGTATTTTAAAAATTAATGTTGAAATGGAGGACTTAGTTTATTGAAGAAAGAAGAGCCAATACGTGTGCAGAATAGAAGGAGACTTTTTTAAAACATCTAAGATTAAGCCTTTAAAAAGCTGCTTGATAAATAAAATATTTCTGCAAATTCTAGTCAAAAGGTGACTAAACTGAACATGACGAAATACAGCATGTTTAAATTTATTTCAATTTCATAATTTTGATACGTTTTTAATAAATCTTAAATGTGAAAAATTACATAACTGAGCAAGTATCCCAAAACTTGCGACCGGTAGAGTACAATGTGACAAAGTCTTACTTCCACTGGATGCTGTTTTTGGATTTCTTCTCGATAAGTCCAATACCTTCCAAAACATTGGTGATGTCGTAAATGCGCCGTTTCTGCCTCACAGCCAAAGTATCCGCAGCCTTAAACACAGTCACAAACAGTTAAGATCAAACATTGATTCTTCTATTTTCTCATCATCATATGTAAGTCTTACATCTCTAACATGTTTTACACACAAAGTTTATTTAAAATAATCAACTTAAAGCAATCAACTTAAAGTTGCCCAGTCTGAATGAAGCACTGTGCACTGTCACGGTCTTCAATTTTAAGTTTTTTATTTTATAAAGGTAGATAAGCCTACCTTTAGCACAATGGATGTGACAAAAGTTGGCCACCAATTGTGGGAGACAACAAACTTCTTAAGTTTCATGTGAATTAAAATCTACAAACCAGAATAAAAAATATCAAACAAATGGCCAAGGGATAACTCTTTGTTGACATTAAGACATTGTGTCATTTACAGACATGTTTTTTGATAGATTAGTAAAGTAAGGGCTATATTTAGGATCATGACATTTCTTTACAGTTTTAGAGAATTATTTATGTTTTAGTTCATGGTTTTTAATAATATAGTAAAGGAAGGACTGTATTTAGGTTTGTCACATCTCTTTAAATCTTTGGAGAATTATTTTTGTTAGTAGAAGTATAGTAGTAATAGTATAGTATAGTATAGTATAGTATAGTCAAGCAAAAAAAATATGTCATAGTATAGTCAAGTTTAATATTTTAGGATGGTCACATCCATAACTCTACATTTTGCTCATCAACAAACATATGAATATTAAAATGTAGGTAACGTTTGTGTTTTATAAAGACTGAACCCATGGTCATTTGTTAGCTATTTTAGATTCTGGTTTGTAAATTTTAATTCCCATAATTCTTAAGTTTGTATTCTCCCATAATTGGTACCCATTTGCTAATTCATCTTTCTTAATTTATGGTTTTTCGTAGTATTGTCAAGTTAGGGCTATATTCAGGATTGGCACATCGATAAGTCTAAAAGACACAATGTCTTAATGTCAACAAAGAGTTATCCCTTGGCCATTTGTTGGATATTTTTTATTCTGGTTTGTAGTTTTTAATTCACATAAAACTTAGGAAGTTTGTTGTCTCCCACAATTGGTGGCCAACTTTTGTCACGTCCATACCATACAGGCTTATCTATCTTTATAAAATAAAAAACTTATCTACCTCTATAAAATGAAAAACTTATGCATAGACTGACATATCTATAACGCTGGAATTGCCCAGTTATAACGTCTAAAAGAAGTTTTAAAAATGCATACTTCATAATAGAAAAACGTGACAGTGCTTCATTCCGACTGGGCTACTTTAAGTTGATCGCATCAAGTTGCTTGTTCACTTTGTTTTTTAAATTACCTTTGCATGTAAAACATTTAAAGTGATAAGTAAACATATATCTCTCTAAAAAAGTAAAGAGATGTGATAATCCTGAATACTGCCCTTACTTTACTATACAATTAAAAACCATGAACTAAAAACATAAATAATTCTCTAAAAATGTAAAGAGATGTGACAATCCTGAAAACAGCCCTTACTTTACTATACTATTAAAACCATGAACTAAAAACATAAATAATTCTCTAAAACTGTAAAGAGATGTGACAATCCTGAATACAGCCCTTACTTTACTATACTATTAAAAACCATGAACTAAAAACATAAATAATTCTCTAAAAATGTAAAGAGATGGGACAATCCTCAATACAGCTCTTACTTTACTATACTATTAAAACCATGAACTAAAAACATAAATAATTCTCTAAAAATGTAAAGAGATGTGACAATCCTGAATACAGCCCTTACTTTACTATACTATTAAAACCATGAACTAAAAACATAAATAATTCTCTAAAAATGTAAAGAGATGTGACAATCCTGAATACAGCCCTTACTTTACTATACTATTAAAACCATGAACTAAAAACATAAATAATTCTCTAAAAATGTAAAGAGATGTGACAATCCTGAAAACAGCCCTTACTTTACTATACTATTAAAACCATGAACTAAAAACATAAATAATTCTCTAAAAATGTAAAGAGATGTGACAATCCTGAATACAGCTCTTACTTTACTATACTATTAAAACTATGAACTAAAAACATAAATAATTCTCTAAAAATGTAAAGAGATGGGACAATCCTGAATACAGCTCTTACTTTACTATACTATTAAAACTATGAACTAAAAACATAAATAATTCTCTAAAAGCTTAAAGAGATGTGACAATCCTGAATACAGCTCTTACTTTACTATACTATTAAAACTATGAACTAAAAACATAAATAATTCTCTAAAAATGTAAAGAGATGGGACAATCCTGAATACAGCTCTTACTTTACTATACTATTAAAACTATGAACTAAAAACATAAATAATTCTCTAAAAGCTTAAAGAGATGTGACAATCCTGAATACAGCCCTTACTTTACTATACTATTAGAAAGCATGAACTAAAAACGCAAATAATTCTCTAAAAATGTTAAGAGATGTGACAAACCATGAACTAAAAACACAAATAATTCTCTAAAAATGTAAAGAGGTGTGACAATCATGAAAACAGCCCTTATTTTACTATACTATTAAAACCATGAACTAAAAACATAAATAATTCTCTAAAAATGTAAAGAGATGTGAGAATCCTGAATACAGCCCCTACTTTACTATACTATTAAAACCATGAACTAAAAACACAAATAATTCTCTAAAAATGTAAAGAGATGTGACAATCCTGAATACAGCTCTTACTTTACTATACTATTAGAACCATGAACTAAAAACATAAATAATTCTCTAAAAATGTAAAGAGATGTGAAAATCCTGAATACAGCCCCTACTTTACTATACTATTAAAACCATGAACTAAAAACACAAATAATTCTCTAAAAATTTTAAGAGATGTGACAAACCATGAACTAAAAACACAAATAATTCTCTAAAAATGTAAAGAGATGTGACAATTCTGAATACAGCTCTTACTTTACTATACTTTTAAAACCATGAACTTAAAACATAAATAATTCTTTTAAAAATGTAAAGAGATGTGACAATCCTGAATACAGCCCTTACTTTACTATACTATTAAAAACCATGAACTAAAAACATAAATAATTCTCTAAAAATGTAAAGAGATGTGACAATCCTGAATACAGCTCTTACTTTACTATACTATTAAAACCATGAACTAAAAACATAAATAATTCTCTAAAAATGTAAAGAGATGGGACAATCCTGAATACAGCCCTTACTTTACTATACTATTAAAAACCATGAACTAAAAACATAAATAATTCTTTTAAAAATGTAAAGAGATGTGACAATCCTGAATACAGCCCTTACTTCACTATACTATTAAAACCATGAACTAAAAACATAAATAATTCTCTAAAAATGTAAAGAGATGTGACAATCCTGAAAACAGCCCTTACTTTACTATACTATTAAAACCATGAACTAAAAACATAAATAATTCTCTAAAAATGTAAAGAGATGTGACAATCCTGAATACAGCTCTTACTTTACTATACTATTAAAACCATGAACTAAAAACATAAATAATTCTCTAAAAATGTAAAGAGATGTGACAATCCTGAATACAGCTCTTACTTTACTATACTATTAGAACCATGAACTAAAAACATAAATAATTCTCTAAAAATGTAAAGAGATGTGACAATCCTGAATACAGCTCTTACTTTACTATACTATTAGAACCATGAACTAAAAACATAAATAATTCTCTAAAAATGTAAAGAGATGTGACAATCCTGAATACAGCTCTTACTTTACTATACTATTAGAACCATGAACTAAAAACACAAATAATTCTCTAAAAATTTTAAGAGATGTGACAAACCATGAACTAAAAACACAAATAATTCTCTAAAAATGTAAAGAGATGTGACAATTCTGAATACAGCTCTTACTTTACTATACTTTTAAAACCATGAACTTAAAACATAAATAATTCTTTTAAAAATGTAAAGAGATGTGACAATCCTGAATACAGCCCTTACTTTACTATACTATTAAAAACCATGAACTAAAAACATAAATAATTCTCTAAAAATTTAAAGAGATGTGACAATCCTGAATACAGCCCTTACTTTACTATACTATTAAAAACCATGAACTAAAAACATAAATAATTCTTTTAAAAATGTAAAGAGATGTGACAATCCTGAATACAGCCCTTACTTCACTATACTATTAAAACCATGAACTAAAAACATAAATAATTCTCTAAAATAGTAAAGAGATGTGACAATCCTGAATACAGCTCTTACTTTAATATACTATTAAAAACCATGCACTAAAAACATAAATAATTCTTTTAAAAATGTAAAGAGATGTGACAATCCTGAATACAGCCCTTACTTTACTATACTATTAAAACCATGAACTAAAATCATAAATAATTCTCTAAAAATGTAAAGAGATGTGACAATCCTAAATACAGCCCTTACTTTACTATACTATTAAAAACCACGAACTAAAAACATAAATAATTCTCTAAAATAGTAAAGAGATGTGACAATCCTGAATACAGCCCTTACTTTACTATAAAAACCATGAACTAAAAACATAAATAATTCTCTAAAAATGTAAAGAGATGTGACAATCCTGAATACAGCTCTTACTTTACTATACTATTAAAACCATGAACTAAAATCATAAATAATCTTCTAAAAATGTAAAGAGATGTGACAATCCTGAATACAGCCCTTACTTTACTATACTATTAAAACCATGAACTTAAAACATAAATAATTCTCTAAAAATGTAAAGAGATGTGACAATCCTGAAAACAGCTCTTACTTTACTAAACTATTAAAACCATGAACTAAAATCATAAATAATTCTTTAAAAATGTAAAGAGATGTGACAATCCTGAACACAGCCCTTACTTTACTATACTATTAAAAACCATGAACTAAAAACATAAATAATTCTCTAAAAATGTAAAAAGATGTGACAATCCTGAATACAGCTCTTACTTTACTATACTATTAAAACCATGAACTAAAAACATAAATAATTCTCTAAAAATGTAGAGAGATGTGACAAACCATGAACTAAAAACACAAATAATTCTCTAAAAATGTAAAGAGATGTGACAATCCTGAATACAGCCCTTACTTTACTATACTATTAAAACCATGATCTTAAAACATAAATAATTCTCTAAAAATGTAAAGAGATGTGACAATCCTGAAAACAGCTCTTACTTTACTATACTATTAAAACCATGAACTAAAAACATAAATAATTCTCTAAAAATTTAAAGAGATGTGACAATCATGAAAACAGCCCTTATTTTACTATACTATTAAAACCATGAACTAAAAACATAAATAATTCTCTAAAAATGTAAAGAGATGTGACAATCCTGAATACAGCTCTTACTTTACTATACTATTAGAACTATGAACTAAAAACATAAATAATTCTCTAAAATTTTAAAGAGATGTGACAATCCTGAATACAGCCCTTACTTTACTATACTATTAAAACCATGAACTAAAAACATAAATAATTCTCTAAAAATTTAAAGAGATGTGACAATCCTGAATACAGCCCTTACTTTACTATACTATTAAAACCATGAACTAAAAACATAAATAATTCTCTAAAAATGTAAAGAGATGTGACAATCCTGAATACAGCCCTTACTTTACTATACTATTAAAACCATGAACTAAAAACATAAATAATTCTCTAAAAATGTAAAGAGATGTGACAATCCTGAATACAGCCCTTACTTTACTATACTATTAAAACCATGAACTAAAAACATAAATAATTCTCTAAAAATGTAAAGAGATGTGACAATCCTGAATACAGCCCTTACTTTACTATACTATTAAAACCATGAACTAAAAACATAAATAATTCTTTTAAAAATGTAAAGAGATGTGACAAACCTGAATACAGCCCTTACTTTACTATACTATTAAAACCATGAACTAAAAACATAAATAATTCTCTAAAAATGTAAAGAGATGGGACAATCCTGAATACAGCCCTTACTTTACTATACTATTAAAACCATGAACTAAAAACATAAATAATTCTCTAAAAATGTAAAGAGATGTGACAATCCTGAATACAGCCCTTACTTTACTATACTATTAAAACCATGAACTAAAAACATAAATAATTCTCTAAAAATGTAAAGAGATGTGACAATCCTGAATACAGCTCTTACTTTACTATACTATTAAAACCATGAACTAAAAACATAAATAATTCTCTAAAAATGTAAAGAGATGTGACAATCCTGAATACAGCTCTTACTTTACTATACTATTAAAACCATGAACTAAAAACATAAATAATTCTCTAAAAATGTAAAGAGATGTGACAATCCTGAATACAGCCCTTACTTTACTATACTATTAAAACCATGAACTAAAAACATAAATAATTCTCTAAAAATTTAAAGAGATGTGACAATCCTGAATACAGCCCTTACTTTACTATACTATTAAAACCATGAACTAAAAACATAAATAATTCTCTAAAAATGTAAAGAGGTGTGACAATCCTGAATACAGCCCTTACTTTACTATACTATTAAAACCATGAACTAAAAACATAAATAATTCTCTAAAAATGTAAAGAGATGTGACAATCCTGAATACAGCCCTTACTTTACTATACTATTAAAACCATGAACTAAAAACATAAATAATTCTCTAAAAATGTAAAGAGATGTGACAATCCTGAATACAGCCCTTACTTCACTATACTATTAAAACCATGAACTAAAAACATAAATAATTCTCTAAAAATGTAAAGAGATGTGACAATCCTGAATACAGCCCTTACTTTACTATACTATTAAAACCATGAACTAAAAACATAAATAATTCTCTAAAAATGTAAAGAGATGTGACAATCCTGAATACAGCTCTTACTTTACTATACTATTAAAACCATGAACTAAAAACATAAATAATTCTCTAAAAATGTAAAGAGATGTGACAATCCTGAATACAGCCCTTACTTTACTATACTATTAAAACCATGAACTAAAAACATAAATAATTCTCTAAAAATGTAAAGAGATGTGACAATCCTGAATACAGCTCTTACTTTACTATACTATTAAAACCATGAACTAAAAACATAAATAATTCTCTAAAAATGTAAAGAGATGTGACAATCCTGAATACAGCTCTTACTTTACTATACTATTAAAACCATGAACTAAAAACATAAATAATTCTCTAAAAATGTAAAGAGATGTGACAATCCTGAATACAGCCCTTACTTTACTATACTATTAAAACCATGAACTAAAAACATAAATAATTCTCTAAAAATGTAAAGAGGTGTGACAATCCTGAATACAGCCCTTACTTTACTATACTATTAAAACCATGAACTAAAAACATAAATAATTCTCTAAAAATGTAAAGAGATGTGACAATCCTGAATACAGCCCTTACTTTACTATACTATTAAAACCATGAACTAAAAACATAAATAATTCTCTAAAAATGTAAAGAGATGTGACAATCCTGAATACAGCTCTTACTTTACTATACTATTAGAACCATGAACTAAAAACATAAATAATTCTCTTAGAGACCCTAAACCAAAAGTTGACATGTGTGTATGTTTAAAAACTTTGATCAAAACTCAATATTATTATGTAAAGGTTGACATGGCATTGCCCAACTACATCATAACCCCCAGGTGTCGGATCTCCCAAAAGAAGGGCGTCCGGCCTACCCCCCTGTCGCGAGCACGTGCTTGTTCTGAATGCTTTTGTTGAAGTTTGGAGACGGGGTAAAAAAATCAACCCTAAAAACCCCTGGAGGGTTCATCTGCAGCCATTACAGAAACCTGTTGGACTAAACGACGAGGAACTCCTCGAGGAGCTCAGCTTTTGGGAAGTTGGGAAGGGGGTCGTGCTCGCACCCCCTCCTCCGGGACCTAAAAATGAAAGAATGTAGCGGTGTTCTGTGCACGTGGACGGGTCTGCTTACAGCTTTTAGGTCCAGAACTCCATCCTTTGCTTCCTGTAGAAGGGTCACAAATTTGGTGGTGAGGAGCCCGAGACTCTTCTCGTGTCGGCTGGGGGTCTGCGGCTGGAGCGGGTCTCCCATCGCCCCCAGTTCGGTTCTTCCGGTGTCCAAATCCATGAAGTTTGTGGCGGTTCCCGTCGGGATTATTCGCACGCTTTCGATTTTGGTGGATTTCGGTTGACAGCGCCGCTTCCGCCGCCCAAACGCTCGCTTCCCGCCGGCGGATGCCGAAACATGGACGGGGACGCCCGTCCAGCCAAGAGTCTGAGTCGAAACCCTCCGTTCGGGGTCCGGTCCGGTTCGGGACGAGGTTACCCGAGCCCAGATGGCCTAACCGATCTCGCGCACCACACACGAGCCGCTTGAATGACTGAAGCCGTTGACGGCGCGGTGCATCATGGGAGGACAGAAGACGGTTGTGCAGTTTAAAACGCGACCTGTAGGGGGCACGCGACGGTTAAACGGGCTGCTTGATTGGTCAAATTTTAACATTTAAATTTATTCAGGTTTGTGTTTAACGGGACACTTTGCTAACATTGCTAAAGAGTTTTTACTAAAGCTTTTATAGCACAGATGTCAAAGTTTGGTGTTCAAAACCCACGTGATGCCTCTCTATTACGTTTTTAGTGCATTGTCTTTTATTTTTAGTACATTATTTATATTTTAAGTACATTGTTTTTATTATTCGTGCATTGTTTATATTTTTAGTGCATTATTTATATTTTTAGTACATTATTTATATTTTAAGTACATTGTTTTTATTATTCGTCCATTGTTTATATTTTTAGTGCATTATTTATATTTTTAGTACATTATTTTTATTTTAAGTACATTGTTTTTATTATTCGTGCATTGTTTATATTTTTAGTGCATTATTTATATTTTTAGTACATTATTTATATTTTTAGTACATTATTTATATTTTAAGTACATTGTTTTTATTATTCGTGCATTGTTTATATTTTTAGTGCATTATTTATATTTTTAGTACATTATTTATATTTTAAGTACATTGTTTTTATTATTCGTGCATTGTTTATATTTTTAGTGCATTATTTATATTTTTAGTACATTATTTTTATTTTAAGTACATTTTTTAATTTTTAGCGCATTTTTTATTTTAGTACATTATTTTTATTTTTAGTGCATTATTTTTATTTTTAGTACTTTATTTCTATTTTAAGTACATTGTTTTTATTATTCGTGCATTGTTTATATTTTTAGTGCATTATTTATATTTTTAGTACATTATTTATATTTTAAGTACATTGTTTTTATTATTCGTGCATTGTTTATATTTTTAGTGCATTATTTATATTTTTAGTACATTATTTTTATTTTAAGTACATTTTTTAATTTTTAGCGCATTTATTATTTTTAGTACATTATTTTTATTTTTAGTGCATTATTTTTATTTTTAGTACTTTATTTCTATTTTAAGTACATTGTTTTTATTATTCGTGCATTGTTTATATTTTTAGTACATTATTATTATTTTTAGTGCATTATTTTTATTTCAAGTGCATTATTTTAAGTGCATTGTTTTTATTTTTAGTGCATTATTTTTATTTTTGGTGCATTATTTTTATTTTAGTGCATTATTTGTATTTGTAGTATATTATGTTGTATTTTTAGTACATTCTTTTTATTTTTAGCGCATTTTTTTATTTTTAGTGCATTGTTATTATTTAAGTGCATTATTTTTATGTTTAGAGCATTATTATTTTTAGTACATTCTTTTTGTTTGTAGGTCATTATTTTTATGTTTAGTGCATTATTTCTATTTTTGTACATAATTTTTTAAGGTCAAGTAAAGGATATTTTCAGGATTTTCACATCCGTAACTCTACATTTTGCTGATAAACAGACTCATAAAAATGAAAATATAGTTATTATTTAATATTCTATAAAGAGATATCCTTTATCCATTTGTTGGAGATTTTTGATTTTGGTTTGTAGATTTATTTCTCATACATCTTATGAAGTTTGTTGTCTCCTATAATTTGTGGCTCTTCTTTCTTCAATATACTAAATCCTCCATTTCAACATTTATTATCAAGTAACATAACTTTATAATCAACATGTTTTCTGAATTATGTTGTTAGTTCATGTTTTTTCATAGTATAGTCAAGTTAGGGAAATGTCACACCCACCCTCTACATTTTGTTCATAAACAGACACATTAAAATGAAAATATAGTTATGATTTTATGTTCTAAAATGTCTGAAATTAGTTTAATAGACATCAATAATCACATACACATCAAAATAATAAACATACATATCTTTTCATAATGATGCAGTCATTTTATTTGATAAAATAGTTTTTTTAAATGGATGCTTTGAATGTTAAAGAAAGAACAGGCAATGAGTGCGTAGAATAGACAGGAAAACGTTGAATTCTTTATAAAGCATCTCAGGGTGAGACTTTAAGAAGCTGCCTAATGAAACGACAAGAACATTTTTCTGTAAGTTCTAGTTAAAAGAGGACAACACTGAGAAAGTTCCAATATAAAAAGGTTTATATTTTTTGTTCGTTTAAATTCTTATAGTTCTCTTTCATAAAAGATTGATTTATTTTTGTAAATTCTACTACAATAATCTTATTTTCAGTTATTTTGGATTTTCTGTATAATAAAAGAAGAGTCTATAGATCTTATCTTATTATTCAACAAGCAAAGCCATATGTAAACATACTCTGTGAATGTTATGTAAAAGTGGGAGGGTTCAACACAATGTTATCAGAGTTTTTTTGCAGAAGAGAGCCCTAAACATTTGACCATCGGTCAACATGCTGGTGTTTTTCATTTTGGTGTGGATATGCGTTTTCATTCTCTTTCTTTTTATCCGTATTCCAAGGCCTAAAAACTTTCCTCCTGGACCTCGTCCAGTCCCTCTTTTTGGAAATCTGCTTCAGCTCAACATTAACAACCCTTTGAAAGACTTTAAGAGGGTACAGTATTTCTCTCTCCTTAAATGCAAGTATAGACCCGTATTCGTGTCAACAAACATTTGTGGATTCCACAGTTAAAATATGGCTTTGATTTAAAATCCAGTACTGTTGTTACAAACACAATTTGCTATCTTTACACTTCTAAGCTGGCAGATCGCTATGGAAAGATTTACAGTTTCTACATTGGATCAAGACCTACTGTCGTGCTAAATGGTTTTGAGGTTTTGAAGGAAGCTCTTGTTAATAAGGCGGTGGAGTTTGCCGGACGCCCACAAGATCTCATGGTGAACCATGTCACGGAGGGAGGAGGTAAATCCACACACTGTTGCAGCGGTGACATTTATCCACCTAAAAAAGCATTCTCACTTTTATACCTTTGTACACACTAAGGTTAATAAATATCTTTTAGCTATTTACTCTAAATGAGCGGTCCAAAGAGCGGTTTACAACCTTATCTGACATAGAAATACACTGGGGTCACCAAGGTGCATAATTCATATTCATACATTACATTACTAGGTGTTATTTTGGCTGATTATGGTCCTAATTGGAAAGAACACAGGCGTTTTGCTCTCATGACCCTGAGAAACTTTGGCCTGGGGAAACAATCCATGGAAGAGAGAATTCTGGGAGAGGTCGCACACATTGTTGACAAATTGGAAAACGCTATCGGTGAGATTGATCTTATTGACATAATTGATTTAATCAAATATAACATTGTAATGTCCCACTTCAATCCTGTGTGACACAAAATAGAATATTTTGAGACATGTCTCAGTGGTTTTGTGACTATACAGTAGAAGTCAATGAGGGTCAGTGCTGACTGGCTACAAACATTTGTCAAAATATCTTCTTTTTTGGTTCTGCAGAAGAAAGAAGTTCACACAGGTTTGGATGAGTAAAGGATGACAGGATTTTTCTGAAAAGCGGCATTTAAGAGTTCAGATGGACATGTCTCTTGTGTGTTTTCAGGAAGGTCCTTTGATCCTCAAACTATGTTCCACAATGCTGCATCAAATATCATCTGTATAGTTCTGTTTGGATCCCGCTTTGACTACGATGATGAAATTCTCAAGACGTTTATTCACATCTATACAGAGAATGCAAAGATTGCAAATGGACCATGGGCCATGGTAAAGCAAATCTCAAGTCACGTATATATCGAAACAGTTATACTGAATATAACTAATCAGACATATGAACATGTTATGTTGTTTTTACACAGATATATGATTCCTTTCCTTTGCTGAGAAGTCTTCCCCTGCCCTTCAAGAAAGCTTTTGCAAATGCCAATAAAGCCAGACAAATGTCTTTCAATCTGATCAACGAGCACAAGAAGACGAGAGTCCAGGGTGAACCGAGAGACTTCATTGACTGCTATCTGGATGAACTTGATAAAGTGTGTGTGCATCACACAGTTGAAACATAATATTTTTATATATTGTCACTTATAACTGGATATCTTCACCAGAGAGGAAATGATGGTTCCAGCTTTGCAGAGGACAGACTTACTTTGTACATTTTGGATTTGCACTTTGCCGGCACTGACACCACATCCAACACCCTTCTCACTGCATTTCTCTACCTCATGAATCATCCTGATGTTCAGGGTTTGTATGTCAATAACCCTTAGTTTGAGCCAATGTGGTAAATATATAAAATGTCATGTTCTTGTCTTTCCCCTAGAAAGATGCCAGAGAGAGATTGATGAAGTTTTGGAAGATAAAGATCACGCATCATTTGAAGACAGACACAACATGCCGTACACACAGGCTGTGATTCATGAAGTTCAGCGTGTTGCGAACACAGTGCCACTAAGTGTGTTTCACAGCACCACCAAAGACACAACACTGATGGGTTACAACATCCCAAAGGTTAAGAAACATTCACTACTATGTGCACTTAACTTGTTAGCTAAAAATATTTGATTTAAAAGTCTCTTAAAAGTTTCTCTTTGTGTTTTTCAGGGAACGATCATTATTCCCAATCTCACTTCTGTTCTTAATGAAGAAGGTCAGTGGAAGTTCCCTCATGATTTTAATCCAGACAACTTTCTGGATGATCAGGGCCAGTTTGTGAAGCCGGAAGCCTTTATGCCATTTTCTACTGGTAATATTTATTTTTTATTAATTAATTTTTATTAGACACTTTGGTTGTATCCATCAAACAGTATGAATATTAACTGTTCATACTTTTTTACAGGGCCTCGTGTGTGTCTTGGTGAGGGTCTCGCTCGTATGGAGCTGTTCCTGATTTTGATTACTCTTCTGCGCCGTTTTCAGTTTGTTTGGCCTGAGGATGCCGGAGAACCAGATTACACCCCAGTTTACGGGGTCACATTGACACCCAAACCTTACAGAATGCACATCAGACTCAGAGAGAGAGTCAAATGATACTAGATATTTATTTATGAAGTACTATGTGTAATAAGGTGTGAAACCGGTCTGGCTTGTGCCATGGCTCTATTGTAAAAAGGATATTATGCAATGTCAATTATTGCACCACAATAAAAACTTCTGGCAATAGTTTGTAGTCCTGGTTGCTTGTGACAATAAAAGTAAAAGTGAATTGAATTAGTTGCTTTATCAAACTTGTGTGAACCCAAATAGAGTAGACAGTGCATTTTTATTGATTGGTTTGATGAAGTGACAAAAATATACTCTCCCTTTTGTTCTTTCAAACTTGAATAACTTAAACTGTCTTTAACAGAAGATATTTTGAAGTTAACCCCACAGCAATGGCGCCCATTCACTTTTATTGTATAGAGACAAAACCAGCCCGATTGTTGGGTTCCTAACTTTTGGTGTTTTAAATTCTAAATAAATTATATAGTAAAAACACTTTTTCTTGACATATTTAACATATCAATAATGCGTTTCAATTTATGGGATAAAGTGTCCTTTTGTTAAATGTGGGTTCAACATTTCCACATAGATTTAACTGTGCATAATATTTTCTTACTTGAACATAAATCATTGTTTTATGAAGTTTATGTCTAGGACCCATTACATTCTGTACTGAAGAAAATTATTTTGATTAAGCCTATTTAGCCTAATAGATTATCACAGAAACTATGAACTATAGTTCTAGTTTTAGCTTGAACATTTAATCACCCTTGGCCAGCGTCCATATCTGTACACATGGTGAAGTCTTCAGGGACAAACATCAATATTGCTTTTAGTGGGTAATTCACATTTCTTTGTTGATAGCTCTACAGACAGGCTATAAAAAGCCATTCCGTTTTGTGTTCAGCAGCAGATCAGTCAACATGCTGAGCTCTTTGACTATGGTGTGGATATTTTTCATCCTCATATTCTTCTACATTTGGATCCGGAAGCCTAAAAACTTTCCTCCTGGACCTCAACCTTTTCCAATATTTGGAAATCTGCTTCATCTGAACATTGCAAATCCCTTGAATGATTTTAAAAGAGTATGGTATTCCTTAACCAAATTAAAAAGAAGACTTTGTTGTTTACATGATTTGCAGACCCTTCTGGCAATGCTCTTGTCATCTTAAATACCATTGTAAGTCGCTTTGGATAAAAGCGTCTGCTAAATGCCTAAATGTAAATGTAAATTAAAATCGTGACTTATTTTCTGCTCAATCTACCGAATCATTTGTATTTTGACAAATTGTTCGTTGTTAAAATCCCGCTTTCTTGTTTTATTTTTCAGTTTTCAGAACAATACGGAAAGGTTTATGGCTTGTTTTGGGGATCAAAACCAGCTGTGGTTCTGAATGGTCTTGAAGTTATAAAGGAAGCTCTGGTCACTAAGGCGGCAGACTTTTCAGGACGGCCACAAGACTTCATGGTCAACCACATGGAGAAAAATAGAGGTAAGAAGGGCAAAGTATATTTATTATAGTTTTAACATCTAAAAGATCTCTATCTTTGAATAAAGGTATCGTTCTAGCTGACTATGGCACTGGTTGGAAGGAACATCGACGCTTTGCCCTGATGACTCTGAGGAACTTTGGTCTTGGAAAGCACTCCATGGAAGAGAGAATTCTCAAGGAGATCTCACATATTGTTGCCTGTCTGGATCAAAATACTGGTATTTAATTTTTTTAAACATAACATTACCCTGCCAAATTAAACGTCAATTTTCTAAAATGTAAACAATGCACAGGGGGGGTCGTGAGTCCACAGACGTTGTTCCACAATGCGGCATCAAATATTATCAGCTTGGTTTTGTTTGGCACACGTTTCGATTACAAAGATGAATTCCTCACACGCTACGTTCAACTCACTACCGAGATTTCAAAGATTGTCAATGGACCATGGAACATGGTGAGAAAAATTGCTGGACCACAGAAACATTTAATTCAATTATTTTATTTAAATTGAACTTTTTTCCATTCTCAACAGATATATGACACGTTTCCTATATTGAGAAACTTGCCTCTGCCCTTTAAGAAAGCTTTTTATAATTTAGAAAAGATAAATGCAATGACTTTAAATCTGATCAACGAGCACAAGAAGACCAGAGTTCCAGGAGAGCCCAAAAACTTTATTGACTGCTATCTGGATGAACTTGTTAAGGTGAGAGTTTGCATGTTAGAGTCTCCAATTAAGCAAATATCATCAATGACTGATGTCAGATTTAAGAATTCCTAAGCAAAATATTTTAAATTGCCCAGAGAGGAAATGATGGTTCCAGCTTTGATGAAGATCGGCTCACTATGTTTATTGAGGATTTGCACTTTGCCGGCACTGACACCACATCCAACACCCTCCTCACTGCCTTTCTCTACCTCATGAATCATCCCGATGTTCAGGGTTTGTATGTCATTAACACTTAGTTTATGCATGAAGCTTAAACACAGGCGAACCTGTTCTTGTCTTTACAGAGAGATGTCAGAAAGAGATCGATGAGGTTCTGGCAGATAAAGATCACGCATCATTTGAAGACAGACACAACATGCCGTACACACAGGCTGTGATTCATGAAGTTCAGCGTGTTGCCAACACATTACCATTAAGTGTGTTTCACTTCACCACCAAAGACACAACACTGATGGGCTACAACATCCCAAAGGTGAAGAGTCTTTTGTTTTAATGTAAGATTTTCTTACAGAAGTCCATCAAATTCATTTTTTTCTGCCCTTTTTTGTAGGGAACTCTTGTTATTCCCAATCTCACTTCTGTTCTGAAGGAAGAAGGTCAGTGGAAGTTTCCTCATGAGTTTAATCCAGAAAATTTCCTGAATGAGCAGGGCCAGTTCGTGAAACCTGAAGCCTTTTTGCCGTTTTCTACCGGTAACTGTTCAGAAATATTTGGTATACGAATTGTACCTGTTTGATCTTGTCCAGTATACATATATATGTTGTCAACAGGTCCTCGTGTGTGTCTTGGTGAGGGTCTCGCTCGTATGGAGCTCTTCCTGGTTTTGGTTACTCTTCTGCGTCGTTTTCAGTTTGTTTGGCCTGAAGATGCCGGAAAACCAGATTACACCCCAGTGTTTGGGGTCACATTGACTCCCAAACCTTACAGAATGCACATCAGACTCAGAGAGAAAGTCAAATGATGTCAAATTGTGTATATTTAAAACAGATAAATGTAGTCAATGTGGCCAGTTGAAATACACAACAAATGCCAAATATTGTGGAAAAAATGTATACTTACTGAAATGCTTTAAAGAGACCCTTGTTTGGTGATTAAACTATAAATAATTGCATTGTTTGAGTCATCAACTGTACATATATTTCATTAAATCTATGAAGAACACATTGTTAGTTTTATCATTTACCTTGTTGCTTTGTTTCTTTCCTCATGCCCAAAAACTACTAGCATTAAGTTCCTCACTCTTTAAGCCTCACCTCCCAGTGTACTCTGATTGGTCAAACCGTCTAGTCCATTGTTATCGGTCAACTCAGATTTAATTTACTGATCACAACAAGGGAAAAGACAACATCATGTGAATCCAGATACTTCCATAATGGGTCTCTGACGACACTTCATGGAAGTATCTGGATGCCTACAATCCTGGCATGTTATTTGGCCACAACATATGATTTCTGTCAAAGAATATAGCTTGCTTTATTGTAAATTTGGGGATTTGTAACTTCACAGATTCTATACAGGTACTAACAGACACACATAGCAGTGAACACACACCAACTATGAACACACACCCAGAGCAGGCATTTATGCTGCGGCGCCCGGGGAGCATTTGGGGGTATTGGTGCCTTGCTCAAGGGCACCTAAGGTCACCTCAAACTCTCAAACCACTAGGCGAAGTCCTCCCTTTACATGCCAAACATTACAAAAATATCTATCTGAACTGTTCAGCTAGGAGTTGTTTTTGCTAGTCAGAGTGATCATTGACTCTTGGCCAATGGCCATATCTGTACACGTGTTGACAGTTGTACAGACAAGCCATTTCACACACAAAGCCAGTTTACGGTCAGCAGCAGATCAGTTAACATGTTGGGCTCTTTAACCCTGGTGGGAATTTTTATCATCCTAATATTCTTCTTCATTCGGATTCAGAAGCCCAAGAACTTTCCTCCTGGACCTCAACCTTATCCAATATTTGGAAATCTGCTTGATCTGAACATTGCAAATCCTCTGAATGATTTTAAAAGAGTATGGAGTTCATTCACCCAACTTAAAGAATATGAACTTGTCTGTCAAATTATGGATCATTTGTATTTTGACAAATCGTTCATTGCTAAAAACCCGCTTTCTTGTTTGGTTTTAAGTTTTCAGAACAATACGGAAAGGTTTATGGCTTGTTTTGGGGATCAAAACCAGCTGTGGTTCTGAATGGTTTCGAGGTTATAAAGGAAGCTCTGGTCACCAGGGCTGTAGACTTTTCAGGACGGCCACAAGACTTCATGACCAACCATATGACGGAGAATAAAGGTAAGTTCTTTGACAAAAATAACAGATATAGTGTATAGATAGAAGATAGATGTATAGTATAT
Organism: Triplophysa yarkandensis; assembly: GCA_033220385.1. Classification (NCBI taxonomy): domain Eukaryota; kingdom Metazoa; phylum Chordata; class Actinopteri; order Cypriniformes; family Nemacheilidae; genus Triplophysa; species Triplophysa yarkandensis. The sequence continues at coordinate 9,161,340 of CM065677.1, read as the reverse complement.
TTATATAGTTTTATTTTCTCTCAGTGGTCTGTTTGCAATGTAATTTTGAGTGATTCACATGATTTTGAGGTAAGACCTCAAAACTTCCTTTAACTTTAAATTAAGGTGTAATTTTGGCTGACTATGGCCCTCGCTGGAAGGAACATCGACGCTTTGCCCTCATGACTCTGAGGAACTTTGGTCTTGGAAAGCAATCCATGGAAGAGAGAATTCTCAAGGAGATCTCACATATTGTTGCCTGTCTGGAAAAAAATGCTGGTATTTATTTTTAATACAAATATTTCCACTGACATTTCTGTCAAAGTAAGATGTGAACAATGCACAGGGGGGGTCGTGAGTCCACAGACGTTGTTCCACAACGCGGCATCAAATGTGATCAGCTTGGTTTTGTTTGGCACACGTTTCGATTACAAAGATGAATTCCTCACACGCTACGTTCAACTCAGTACCGAGATTTCAAAGATTGTCAATGGACCATGGAATATGGTGAGAAAAATTGCTGGATCACAGATAATCCAAAAGCAGTTTATTTTAAATAATGCCACAGGTCCTATAATTCCATAGGATTGTATTGAAATGTGAAATATTTCTATTCTCAGATTTACGACACATTTCCTGCACTGAGAAATTTGCCTCTTCCATTTAAAAAAGCCTTTGAGGTCATAAGGGAGATGAAAACCATGACTTTAAATCTGGTCAACGAGCACAAGAAGACCAGAGTTCCAGGGGAGCCCAGAGACTTCATAGACTGCTATCTGGATGAACTTGATAAGGTGAGAGTTTGCATGCTTGTATGTCTATATTTGGATGATTTAAACAAATACAACCAAATTTTAATTTTGAAATAATTTAATTAAAACTTTATTGAAAATGTTAACTAAATGATATCTTCACCAGAGAGGAAATGATGGTTCCAGCTTTGCAGAGGACAGACTTAGTTTGTACATTGTGGATTTGCACTTTGCCGGCACTGACACCACATCCAACACCCTTCTCACTGCATTTCTCTACCTCATGAATCATCCTGATGTTCAGGGTTTGTATGTCAATAACCCTTAGTTTGAACCTATGTGGTAAATATATAAAATGTCATGTTCTTGTCTTTCCCCTAGAAAGATGCCAGAGAGAGATTGATGAAGTTTTGGAAGATAAAGATCACGCATCATTTGAAGACAGACACAACATGCCGTACACACAGGCTGTGATTCATGAAGTTCAGCGTGTTGCGAACACAGTACCACTAAGTGTGTTTCACAGCACCACCAAAGACACAACACTGATGGGTTACAACATCCCAAAGGTTAAGAAACCTCAAAATAAACCGTTTCATTTTCTTTCCTCCTTTATAATTATTTATTTTCTGATGTTTTGTAGGGAACTCTTGTTATTCCCAATCTCACTTCTGTTCTTAATGAAGAAGGTCAGTGGAAGTTCCCTCATGATTTTAATCCAGACAACTTTCTGGATGATCAGGGCCAGTTTGTGAAGCCGGAAGCCTTTATGCCATTTTCTACTGGTAATATTTATTTTTTATTAATTTAATTTTTATTAGACACATTGGTTGTATCCATCAAACAGTATAAATCTGAACTTTTAATCTTTTTTAAAGGTCCTCGTGTGTGTCTTGGTGAGGGACTCGCTCGTATGGAGCTCTTCCTGGTTTTGGTTACTCTTCTGCGCCGTTTTCAGTTTGTTTGGCCTGAAGATGCTGGAAAACCAGATTACACCCCAGTCTTTGGGGTCACACAAACACCCAAACCTTACAGAATGCACATCAGACTCAGAGAGAGAGTCAAATGATACTGATGGTTACATTTCGCCAAGGTTCAGTGTGTTGTATTTCCCCAACAATTTTAACAAAAGTCTACATACAGCTTTTTTAATCTTCCTTGTACGGTTTGCTGAATTAATAGTTCAATATTGTTCACATTTTATTTTCTTTGTATAAATAGATCACTATACTGAAATTTTAATATAATGTATTCAGTATTTAAAGCAACCTAAAAAACACTGTCCTTGCACTTATACCTAAGGGGTGTAGCTTACCTTTAAGACATGTTGGTGTAAGGATCAGATGTAATAAAGTTGCCTGATGAAGTTGATGTAATGTTATGTTAGGAAGAAGGGATGGGGAAGATAATTGGAACAATCAATTATTTGGAAAAATACTTTTTGTCTTTTGACAGTGTGTTTTAAATTTCTGCAAATATATGTACAATAAATGACATTTCCATTCAGATTTGCCAGAAATGTTGTAACTGGCTCACAGTGTAGGGGATATACAGTTAAAAAGCTTACCAGTTGTGATGAATAAAACTCAAGGGGTCAGGAATACTTCCTGCTGCTGACCAACTGTATTGAGACGAAGATTTCATGTCACAACACTACAAACGGTAAAACAAAAGATTTCCCACGAGGGGGCACAAAACAAGGTGTTACTAAAAAACTAAGGCAAGGCCAGGCGAGGCAAGGCAAGGCGAAGCGAGGCAAGGCAAGGCGAGGCAAGGCACAGTCCAAACAAGAACAGGGAACTGGAAATACTAACAAGACCTTAACACGAACACGATTCCAAGACACAAGTAGAACATGTAATGCAACCACACGGCACCAAACACAAGGGCTTTATATGGGGAAACATAACAAGGGATAACGACACGGGGCAGGTGTGTGGAATGAAACAATGATGGGAAAATAGACAGGATAACAAGGGGGCGGGGTCAAGAGACGAGACAAGAGAGCACATGGGATGTCATAACTAAACAATGCCATGTGACACTCCCAAAAACACTGATCTGCCATGATTCTGCCAAAATCAGGAAAAACATGACCAAGAGACACAGAATCATGACACACACAGTACCTGGTTTAGGGACCATGGTGTCCTGTCTTGGGCAGCAATTTGCCAGTCCTTAACCCTATAGAAAATCAATGGGATGTCAGGAAGAGGGAGATGCGATATGCCAGACCCAACAATGCAGAAGAGCTGAAGGCCACTATCAGAGCAACCAGGGCTCTCATAACACCTGAGCAGTGCCACAGACAGATCGACTCCATGCCACGCCATATTACTGAGTGCTGTACATGCTCTTACTTTTCATGTTCATATTTTTGATGCTCATATTATTCATGCTCATATTATCCATGCTCATATTTTTCATGCTCATATTTTTCATGTTCATATTTTTCATGTTCATATTTTTCATGTTCATATTTTTGATGCTCATATTATTCATGCTCATATTATCCATGCTCATATTTTTCATGCTCATATTTTTCATGTTCATATTTTTCATGTTCATATTTTTCATGTTCATATTTTTGATGCTCATATTATTCATGCTCATATTTTTCATGTTCATATTTTTCATTCTCCTACTTTTCATGGTCATATTATTCATGGTCATATTTTTCATATTCATATTTTTCAGGTTCATATTTTTCAGGTTCATATTTTTCAGGTTCATATTTTTCATGCTCATATTTTTCAGGTTCATATTTTTCAGGTTCATATTTTTCATGCTCATATTTTTCATGCTCATGTTTTTCATGCTCATATTTTTCATGTTCATATTTTTGATGCTCATATTTTTCATGCTCATATTTTTCAGGTTCATATTTTTGATGCTCATATTATTCATGCTCATATTTTTCATGCTCATACTTTTCATGGTCATATTATTCATGTTCATATTTATCATGTTCATATTTTTCATGTTCATATTTTTGATGCTCATATTATTCATGCTCATATTATCCATGCTCATATTTTTCATGTCATATTTTTGATGCTCATATTATTCATGCTCATATTTTTCAAGCTCATATTTTTCATGCTCATACTTTTCATGCTCATATTATTCATGTTCATATTTATCATGTTCATACTTTGCATGTTCATATTATTCAATGCTCATATTATCCATGCTCATATTTTTCATGTCATATTTTTGATGCTCATATTATTCATGCTCATATTTTTCAAGCTCATATTTTTCATGCTCATACTTTTCATGCTCATATTATTCATGGTCATATTTATCATGTTCATACTTTGCATGTTCATATTTTCATGTTCATATTTTTCATGTTCATATTTTTCATGTTCATATTTTTCATGCTCATATTTTTCATGTTCATATTTTTCATGCTCATATTTTTATGCTCATATTTTTCATGTTCATAATTTTCATGTTCATATTTTTCATGCTCATACTTTCATGGTCATATTATTCATGTTCATATTTTTCATGTTCATACTTTGCATGTTCATATTTTTCATGCTTATATTTTTCATGTTCATATCCTTTCTTTTTAAGCATTCTAATTTTCTGAGATAATTTGGAGCTTTCATGCAGTTATAATTATCAAAATAAAAGAACACTTGTAATGTCAGTGTGTATTACAAATTTGACTTATTTAATGGTGTTAGTGAAATAAATCAACGTTTGAAGATATTCTTATTATATTATATTCTTATTGTATGAGTTATATTTTTGTCTATAAGACTTATTGTAGAAATTAAGGGGGCACCTTGAGATCAAAAGTTTTAAAATAATCAGAAACATTTCCGTGTCTCCAAACTTTTAGAAGAGTTTCCGTCCGGTGGGTGGCGCTGATACACCCAGCGAGATTAAGTTCAGCGGTCTCACAGGCAGAGGAAGAAGAAGCAGGCAGAGCTTGTCACATGGAGCCATGCATAACTTCAGTATTATAGTGTGATCACTGTCTATTCATATTTTAACATTGTGTAAGTTCAGTTTCGTGTTTGGCAGCTTTGTTTTGAAGAAATGGCGACAGATGCTAAAAGACCAAAGGTAAAACTCAATTCACTAAAAAAATGAAATTATGAGTCATAATTCACATCATAATACTGTTTGTCTATGTAGAGAGATGTTGATGACCCACTGAAGAACTTTCTATTGTGGTGTGATGGTGTGAACTTGACTCTCAGTGATAAGGTAAGTCTATAAATACATTATATAATGTAATTAGTGTACATGATTGAGTCTTACTTTTGGACATAACACAGTATGCATATATTGCTTTAGGTTTGCTTAAGTAAAGAGGGCACAGTTGCAGAATATGGCATGCTCGCCAAAGAGGACATTGAAGAGGGACATGTTTTATTCTCTATACCCAGAGAGTGTCTTCTTTATCAGGGCACCACCGCTGTTAAAAAGGTGCTTGAAGATGGTAAGAGAACAGCCTTGTATCTGGTTTACCTTACATGTGTAAATGCTGAAAATCATGATGTCCTACTTTCTAGGAAAGAAATCTTTAGAGAGCTCTTCCGGTTGGGTTCCTCTTCTCCTGGCTCTCCTTTACGAGTACACGTCTCCACTGTCACACTGGAGGCCGTATCTGTCCCTCTGGCCGGACTTTAGTACACTAGATCATCCCATGTTTTGGTAGGATCTTGTATAGATGATGCAGATAGATTGATGGATATTGTGTATTATTTATATCTTTGATTTTAAAGGTCGGAGGAAGAGCGGGATACACTTCTGCAAGGCACAGGAATTCCAGAAGCGGTAAAAAATGATCTGGAGAAACTAAAGGCTGAATATAACAATATAGCGCTTCCGTTTATGAAGGCCCATCCTGATCTGTGGGACTCTGAGAAGCACACGTTAGACCTCTATAAGAGATTGGTGGCTTTTGTAATGGCGTACAGGTGAGATTCTTGATACACAGAAGTGTATTGTGAAGAATGATAAAATATATAACGTCTTCAGTTTTTACATTTTCACTGCTGGTCACAATTTTTGTGACACTTGATTAAAATATATTGTGTTTTTTTAGTTACAACAAATTTCCTCTAGTTTCCTTCTTTAGTTTTATTTCATTATTTTTTATTTTTTATTATAATACAACGTGGAATAAAATACGCGGAATATGTAAGTGTATAACTGTCCAAAGCTTTTGATCGGTAGTGTGCAGCGACTAACATAACCTTCATTCTCTAAGTTTTCAAGAGCCTGTGGAAGATGAAGACGAAGACGAAGATGAAGAGCGAGCGCCCAACCCTCCGATGATGGTGCCCATGGCTGATATGTTAAATCACATCTCAAAGCACAATGCCAATCTGGAATATACACCTGTAAGTGTTGCACCAATATTTCCTCGTCTTGCACCAAAACGTGCTTGTTTTTAGTTATGCATTGTGGGTATAAAAATACTGAAGAATTGCAAAGAATTTTAGATACTTGCAGCAGACCAAACATGTTGTCTATCAATCATGCACAGGATTGTTTGAAGATGGTCTCTATACGGCACATCAAAAAGGGTGAGGAAGTCTTTAATACATACGGTCAGATGGCAAACTGGCAGCTCTTGCACATGTACGGCTTTGCCGAGCCATTTCCAACCAACAGTAATGACACGGCGGACATCCGGATGTCCAGTGTGCACAAAGCAGCGATGCAAGGTACTTCTGAGGCCACTCTATAGTAACAAAGACAATATAATGATACGTTTAAAGTAGTTCAAATACATTTTATTGTGATAACAGGGTCAAAAAGTGAAACAGACAAGCTGCTTTTAATGAGCAAGTGGAACATGCTGTGCGAGATGGAGATTGTTGGAGAGAATGGGGTTTTCATCTTCGGTCAATCTGGGTGTCTTACCTACAGTGAGCTCTACACGACACTAAAAGTGAGCTGAATATTTATTTTAAATACTGAATTTAATATCGCTTTTAATATTAACATCTATTCTGTTATTGAGTAGGTCCTGTTTATGTCGCGACAAAAGTTTGAGGAGTTCCGTGAAAATGAAGGTTGGGAGGAGGAGGAGGATGACGGTGATGATGATGATAAAATGGAACATGCTATGAGTTTCGAGGGATTGACAGCATTGGCGACAGAGTGGAAACATCTCCTACACGTAGCGGCTGGACTCACACTAGAATCTTATTGTGAGAATGTAGAAAGTGACAGGAGGCTGCTGGAGGATCAGGAAGCTTTGGGTAAACTTAGCAGCAGAGAGAGAAGAGCACTACACGTGCGTTATGGTCAGAAGAACATCCTTCAGCGGTTGGAGCAGCTCACTAAAGCCATAGACTAAAACACTCCTAAATCTTTATACAATGCATCCTATGTACTACTCAGACAGATAGTGTATGGTGTAAATTTGAAAACTTTTAATAAATGGTCTTTTTTCTGTCATTCCTTTATCTTCCCAGTGACTTGCAAAGGGGTCCCAGTGTAAATCTGAGGCAAACTGAGAAAAAACTTTGCAAATCATAATGATTTTAGAAATCGTAGGTCAATATCTGTAGTCTTTGATAGTTAGTTTGACAGGTTTCCCAACAGCTGATAAACGGTCACAGTGGTTACATTTTTTTGTCAAAGTTGGAAACTCTCCTGCAGTGTGACTCAACCACAGATTATGTAGAGAGTGAGGTGGACAACATTGACTTCAAGAAATTATAGAAAATATCTTTGTGTATTTCATGGGTGAACTATAACTTCAATTTGTCAACTTTCCGTATACATTGCATTAAATATAGTAAAGTTCCATGTCACCCATTGTCTTGGAATCTAATGTAAATCCAATGAAAATTGGTTGAAAAATCTAATGCAAAATGAATGTACAGAAGGACAGTCCTAAGGATTTTGTGTCAATGACTCTTAACTCTTTTACACTTCAAATACAGTAAACCATTAACACATTTAACAAAACATTAGCTACCAATACAAAAAATAAAAACAAGATGTTGCAGTTCAAGTGTTTAATGCGGTAACTACAGAATGCATACATACAGGAAATAAGTAGCAGGAACTAAAGGCAACTACAAATTACTACAAAATACAACACGCGGACCAATACATTTACAAAACATTCGAAATCCTTACAAAATGAGCTGTATTGGTCCTTTTTGTTCTGCAAGTTGAATCTTTGTACAAACTCAAAAAGATCCAACTTACCAACAAATATCTGAATATTTCCACAATTATACAAGTGCCAGGGAGAACCTCCAACCCAAAATTTGTATCCTCACAGGTGCAAACTAGTGACCCCCCCTGCAGTCCAAGACATTTCCGATCCATCAGCTCATTACACTGACAGCCATCCCCCTTAAAAACCAAATGTCAGGAAAAATAAAAAGAATAAAACAAGACAGCTTTTTCGAGCCTATTATCAAGCTTCCAAACAAAAGTCAATCAGTTTTGAAGGCCAAAAAAAAAGAATATGGAGAGTTAGGGGAGCCAAACATCCAGGAGTAAAATGTGCTCAAGCTTCTCTGACAAAATTACACAAAATCTGCTCATGAATGTCCTTTTCAGTATTTACATCAGGGGAGAAAAGAAAAAAAGAACTCCTCAGGTCAGATGTCACCCCAAAGGGCAGACAGTAATTCAGTGCCAGCTGTGTGTTGATCAGATGTGCAGGGATGTTGGGTCAAATGAAGGGTTGGGGCGAGGGAGAGCTCCATCTCTCTGGTCACAGGAACAGTTCCTGCAGCCTAACTGGCACCAGTTCCCTCCATCACCTGCTGGGCCTGCTTTTGCCCCATGCAGCACTGGGCCACCGACTGGAACAATCTGAGAAGAGAACCAGAAATATCAGTTGCTGATCTTGCAGATTTTTCTTGCATAAACATACAATTTACACATGAACATAGTGAATGGCTCACTTCTCGATTTCAGGGGCACAGTGTACAAAGTCGTGACTCCAGAACTTAAAGGCAGGGTTCTTGATCAGCTCAATAAAGGTGATGAGCAGTCCCCAGGGGTGTGGCCTGTTCACGATCAGCCTCTCTAGAAGGACCCTGCATGATATTGAATTAGATTACACATTTTCATTGTTAAAAGAGTAAAGGAGGAATGAAAGGTGTTGGTTGTACCTGGTGATCTGCTCTTGGATGGCTTCAGCATTGGCCTCAGCAAACAGATACAGCATGGTACAGCTAAAGTAGTGTGTGTGGCTGTTTGGGTAACGTAGCTGATTGGCTATCGCATTTAGGAACAGGTAACGGCCTGGAAAGAAGACAATAGTCAACAAAAATAACTTAAGAAAAAAAATCTTGTTCCAATATAAGAATCAGAGGGATAGGATCTTACCCTCAGTGTCCAGGTCGACTGCAAGGTTCTGGAAGATGTCCATATGTGCCGAGTGAGTAATGGTGCTCATGGAGGGAGTGCTGCCTTTATTATGGATGTGGGCAATGGCTTGGGTACCCACATACAGCACCAGAGCATTAATCAGCTGAATGTTGTAGCGGTTGCCTGGCTCGTTAGACACCTGAGGTACATATTTCTATACAGTCAACACATAAAACTTTGCATGTAGTAAAGTAAGAGAACAATGTGGAATTTTGAGTGGCGCCCCCTACCTGCAGGTTGCTGCGCAGCTCAGAGAGGAAGGTCACAGGTGAGCGGGTCTTCAGGTATGAGTCAAGATCCTTTTTAAACTGGGATGGCATCACACCGGTAAAGTTGGTGAGAATGCGGGGAGCGATGTTGATCTCGCTAAGCATATCCACCTAGTAAGAACAAAAGGATCAATTCACAACTCACAAGAAAAAAGGTGGTCACAGTGATATTCAACTGGGAACAAATGACCAATTACACGATCATACCTTCAGATTCGGGGTAAAGGGGTCTGGAAGCCTCATGTTGCGGGGAAAGGCACTCAGAATCAGGTTTCTCAGCTGGATGCAGTTTGGCGGTATGACGTCACAGAAGCCATAATGATAATCGCACAGAAATTCTGGGAAGTCATGGAGCAGGACGAGCAGCACGCGGAGCGTTCCCTTTAAGAAAGACAAAAGAGAAGTCAAACAAAGATCCAAAAAACAGTAACGTTTTAAACATGTTATGTTGATGATACCTTGTAGAGAATTTGCATAGGTTTGTTGAGCTCAACATTCCTTAGGAAGGGTGCAAGATACTTGAACAAGTCAATCAGCAGCTGTGCATACATGGGCCAACCCTAACAGAAAGAAAAGACATGAAAAGGTCAGTGACTGTCATTATGGGTTGTGGTGAGTTGGAATTTATATATAATACATTGTTAAGCAGATACACACCTTCTGTTGTGGTGTGTGTGCAAGCATCCTGGCAATGAAGATGCGATGAGAAATCAGCTCCAACCAAGCATACACAAATCCAGGTGCTTTAGTCGGCCTCAGAATGTGAAATGTGTTACTGCAGAGAAAAATAGTATTAAATGTATACTTGCCTTATAATGATATTTATGCTATGGTAGTCCTAAACTAAACCTATATACACTCACCAGAAGGCAGTGAGGGTCTGGAAGTTGATGGTCTCAAGCACATGCTCTGGTGCATTAAGCTCCAGCAGAAGCATGATGAAGATTCGGTGATAGGGGAGCTGCTGGAACTCTGTTTGCCTTACATCATGATCCTGGATCAACACACCTACCACGATGCCTAGAACCTGCATCGGTACGAAAAAAATACAAGTTAAAAACTCCACTACCATTACTCTTTTTCCACTAGCGCAAACTTAACTATCAAAACCCTAACCTTGTTGAGAAGGTTGATTTTGGTGACAGTATTGGTGGCCTCTCCTGAGTGCTTGACCAGAAGGGCGATGAGCCGAACAAAGGCGTCCAAGTTGTGGTAGCACTTTGCCCTGATGATGGCAGGGCTGGTGGTGGGGTGCTGCTGTTCAGCTTGTGCTCGATAACTTATCTCGACGCACATCTCTGTGCAGAGCCGGAAGAAGCGGGTGATAAGGTCATCTGTCTTCAGGATGCCCTGCTGGTGCATCTGTTAAAGAAGAACAGAAGGTACTCAATCCAAAGCACATTGACCTGTTGAATACATTTTTTAAGGATAAAATTGTAGATTGCTCTTAAAAGAGCAACTTGGGAGAAACTCCAAGAGGCTCCAGTTATATAACAAGCCTTTACTTTTGCACTGTTGTTTCACCAACTGAGCCATAACAGGACTCAGCAGGTTCAAAGGCAGTGCTATTAAACCTAAGGATGTGATATTCTCAGCATACCTGGCCAACGAATGCAGAAAAGGCTTTGGTGCTGTCCCTGCCGGCAGCCGCCGAGTGGTACAGGTTGACCCATTCTCTCAGCAAGTACTCTGCCTTCTCTCTGAGGCCTGGTGGGTCGTCATACTCCGATGCCTGAGAAATTCCAGAGTGCATCATGAAGTTGGGCCCTCCATGGTGGCGATCGATCATGGCCTCGTAGTTGGAGCGGACCACATCCATCAGCTGGGGCAACCTAGGGTTTACACGCAAAACATCCAACTTTAATCTTCGGTAACAAATGCATTTAGCAGAAGAATTGTGGTAGCACATATTAGTTTCTTACCCTTCCGGGGCATTGGCTCTGGAGTGGGCGCTGGTCCTCATCAACGTCTCAATGGTTTGAAAGAGGTCGGCTTCGGTAATGTGGCTGACGCTGCGTTCATCGACCAAAAGGAGTTTTACCAGCTGCATGGCGAATGCTACAGCCATGTAATTTAGCCCGTTCTCCATTGACTGCAAATACACAAGAGTTTGAAACCGTTCACATCAATAGGCGTTGAATCCACATTTCTGTGAAATCCTATCCTCACCTGAGCCAGATGTATATCATACTGCTGCATGTTGACCAGATGGTTTCTAATAAGCAGCTCCACCGCTTCCACATTGTACTTGTATTCATCTCTGCATTCGATCAGGCATCTGCAAGGGCAATTGGCAGACAAGTTAGAACATTTGAGACCAGACCAGAGTGTTGGTTAGTTGTAAAACAGACCTGGTGATTTGTTTGTTGCACCACTGTGGGCCGTAGGCACGACCATCCTGAAGGGCTTTAAGTACCAGCAGGTGGCACTCTCTGTAGCTCAGCAACAGATCAGGATCAGCACCACTGGTGGCATCCAGCAGACCCTCTACAGCCTTATATATATATATATAAAAAATTATGGTTAGACAATCAAAAATTGCAAACAGCCTTACTTTTCTGGCATAATGTTTACTGACCTTCTGCAGAAGGCCCAGGGCAGCAATGCCATCACGGGAGTTCCTGGCCATGACTACAGCCTCAAGCAGACTGCGTATGGCCAGGGTCTGTGGGTTCATGGCCAGGGCAGGTGGAATTGCATGGAGGTGCTGCTCCAGGTCTGAAATGCACTTGTCATAGATGTGACCCACATCATCAGTGGGCCATGCCTGTTGCTGCAAAGTCATATTTTAAAATGTTTGAGTAAAGAATACTTTATATACATTACTGTTTTTGTTTGATGATAAATACCAAGGTCAACTACCTTCATTGGTTGTGCAAGGAATCCAGTGGGCTGAGATAGGTCATTACTCGGTAGGAAGCCTGGAACGTTGCGTGCAAACTCTTCATAAACAGCCAGCTGTTTAGGGTCCACTCCACCCACCTGAAGTTTTTGTCATTATAGATGTTTTATAAACATCAGCACATTACAATTTTGCTCCCATGAGTTTAATAAAAAGCTCTCACCTTCAGTCTGATCTGCTCTGGCATGCGCTCAGCCTGATAGGTAAGCACCATAGGGTCACAGTAACGACGACCTTCTTGGCGGGCATGCTTCCTCAGCTCAAACTCCTACAAGGGAAACCATTTCTATAAATTACCAATTCCTCTGATTGATAATATGCCTAAATCATTATTCAACTTATAGGTGAACTTACAGTTGCCAGTCTCTTATCCATCTCTGGTCCAGCTTTCTCCACCGCAGTCTTCTGAATATAGCAACACGCCAGCTCACAGTTGTCCTGCGCGATTCGAGCAGCAGCCTCTTCCATCATCTCTCTCTGCTGGGGCGTGGGAGCCTGTAAGAGATATCCCAGTAAGAAAAAGCTCTTAAACAAGATTACATTTTATAAAAAAATCTAAGTGGTGCTTTGGTTGGTCGCCAGGGCGTTGCCAAGCAGTTTCTAATATTCTGCCCATATTACTTCAAAAGTGGCCTAGGCTTACCAAAGCAGTTAACCAAAGCTTAACCTCTTATAATAAATAATAACAAGCCCGAAAGCTATAATGTCTGATGTACATGCTTACAGTCATTTCTGTATTCTTTAAGCAACATCTCTGTACAATGTAAAGCAAAGTGTAACATGGAATGTTACTCAACCCTAAGAGCGGCGGCAAAGCTGTTCTTCAGATTGGTGGCGATGCTCATAAGCAGCGGTTCCCGGCAGGTGATCATGGCCATGCCGGCAGTGAGGTTTCGCATCATGTGGTGGGCAGCCACACGCATGTGAGACTCCTCGGAATCCAACGCAAAGTCCTTCCTGACGATCTGCTCGCAGGTGGTCATGGCGATCTTGATGGATCGGTCCACCACAGGGTGCACCAGCTCCTGTACAGCACGCTCGATGGCTGGCCTCACGCACTGCTTCAATTGGGGGTGGGCCTGCAGCAGTGGGATCTGTATAAACAGATGGAGGATTTTTATAATACAAATATATAACATTAAATATCTACCTACCAGCACACTACAATACATTTTTATTAAAATTTAAAGCACAACTCAAGTTGATTTAGTCCAAACTCACATTAACATTGATATTGATGTGTGGAGCCAAGCCAGCCGAGGCATAGACATTAATGTCATGGTAGCTGAACTGTGGAGTGGGTGGCCCAGTGGCTGTACAGGTAGTGGTGGTAGCTGGAGTTGATGGTGCTGTTGTGAACGCAACCGGATCGACTGTTGTAGGAAGAACACAGGCAAATAAGAAAACAGTAGGCAATATAAAAGATAAATGTGTTTAAATTAGTGGTGGGCCGTTATCGGCGTTAACACGCTGCGTTAATTTGACACCCTTATACCACGATAAAAAAATTATCGCCATTAATCAATTCTCAAAGTTGGGTTGGGAGCTGCGTCTATACTACCCAAGCCTTTCGACCTTTCACCTTTGATCTTTAAGCGCGGATGTAAACGGAACCGAATTACAAAGGTGGGGGCGAGAGCAGAGTCTTCTAACCTGTGTGTATACCTACTGTGAAATGACGTCATCACACGTGACGTGCTAACATGGACGCATCTATGAAACCGCCGAGTTTGTTTTTAAGAAACTTCCCAATGGAAACCTTGACAATACTTAAGGCTGCGTTCACACCAAACGCGAATTTTCACGTGTTTACATCGAGCGTGCTGTACAGGAGCTGGTGCACCCTGTGGTGGACCGATCCAGTAAAGAAAAAAAATTTCTTCACCAAATTTCTTCCAGTACATGTCACTTTTATTCCTGTCTTTGTTAAAGTATAATAAAAGTATAATATGGATTCATTAAGCTCTGTGTTTCAACATAAAGCCCTGATGACTTTCTCATCCACGTTTGATTTAGATAAAGCAAGATCCTGATTGATGAACGCGGCGAGAAATTTCGGCTAAGTTAATTTTTTCAACTCGCGCAATACGCGTCCAATGCACCGCAGCAAAATTTCCTCGCATCTCTGCATTGACTTAACATGTAAATCACTCGCGTATGACGCTCTGTTCGCGTGTGGTGTGAACACGACATAAGGTTGTTTGCACCCTGTGCATTGACTTACTTTTGGTCATTATTTGGGTAGCACACATATTCCAAATTCCTTCGACAGAATTCAAATGAGCCATTTTAATCTAGATTAATTCCAAATTTACAGTGAGATTAATCTAGATTACAAAAATTTATCTATGCCCACCACTAGTTTAAATGAAAGTAAATTTATGCAGAAAGTATTAAAGTAATTTATACCTGTAGTAACTATGGGCAGCATCTCTTCAGGGGGCTTGGTCTCTTTCTTTGGTGCGGAGAGCTGCTCTTCCAGGTTCTTAAGCTTATCTTTGTCTCTCAGCAGGTTTCCTGGCTTCAGCTCGCTGATGTCCAGAGACAGATTCTTACACAGCACTTCAATCTCAAACTTTAGGTTGAGCTATAACATAAAAACTGGGTGTCAGTGAAAATCATTTCACTAGAAGTACCTTGTGTCTTAAATCGGTGTGGATGAACTAACCTTTAAGTCATGTTCCTGGTGGAGTTCAGCTAGTACATTCATGATACCCATAGTCCAAGGGTTCTGTGGTCTGAATATCTATAGAACAGTACACCTAATGTTCAGGGCTCATTATATTCACAACTTAATTATGCTTAACAGCAAGATTGAAAGGGATTATTTTCTTACCACACTTCGCAGACTTGATTCCAATACTTTAGCTACGAAGGGAACAACATAAAGCAACTCCTGCTGACCTTTCACATAAGCTTCTAGCAGAAGAGACTTCAGTTCCAGGTCCTAAAAGCATAATATTAACTTGATCAAGAAGTAGCTCTATATGCATCTGCATGTTTCCTCTCCAAACCACTGTAAAAAAAACTCACTGTATACAGAATGGGTTTGTTTTTGGAAAGGGTGATAATTCCAAGCCAATGACCCAAATTCTTCAGCAGGGATCGATCAGAAAAGTTAGCAGCTGCCTTATCGGAGGTTAGAAGGACCTGAGAAAGAAAATAATACTATAAATGCATACAAAAAGCAAATTGTTTACCCCAACTCATATGCTTGATCTAACATTAGCCGCTTTTGTACAACCTCAATCTTACCTTAATGTTTCTGTAGGTCTCATTGAGAACCATCTTGACAAACTCTGGGTTTTTCAGTGTATCCAGAAAGTTAGAATACAGGCTATGGAAGTTGGGCTCAATACTAACACGCTTCATAACCAGGTATTGAGAGACCCATGGCATGAACTCCTCCTTCACAGTCTCTTTCAGTTCCTCCACCTATAACAAGCACCGTGAGATGTTTTAGTGCTTTGCGGTTACAAAGTTCAGCTATTACTTAAACCATAACACACCTTTTGGGTCATGTTTGACTGGGACAAGTTGTTGAAAATAAACGCAATCTTCTCTTGAACGTTCTCTGGTGGCTCAACAATCCTTTCAGTTTGGTCTGTAGCTACCAACAAGGTATCGATGTTTGTGGTGTTTATTGAAGGCTGTGGAGGAAGCGAACAGACCAAAAAGATCCATAATCTTGTACAAAATAGGAAACTCTATGCGGCATTCTTGCACAAACTGTGCATTCAGGAAATTCCTGTGGCTAACACAAGTGCCACCTCAGAAACAGTGGTAAACATTTCACTCACTGGCACGTCTTTCTTCAGTCCGACAGCTGTGGGTCTCGTGATGGTCGTGGTTTTGGCAACGGTGGTGGTCGTGGTAGCTGTGGTTACCAAGGTGCTGGCTTGTCCAGATTGGGGGGCTTTGGGGGTCTGAGACTGGGCCTGAGCTTGGGCAAGAGCGAGGCTGCCTGGGGTGGTGATGGAGCCCTGCATCTTCACAGGAGGGTCTCTTGACTGCTGGCCATACTCGATATACTGTACACACAGGAAATTGACATCACACAAGACTTATTCAGCTAGGAAAGTAATAAAGCCGGCTCAGTGAGAAATTGAATACGATGATGCAGTTTTATGGCAAATAAAAACTTACGAAAACAAAAATCAAGTTACCTCTTGTAAATGGTGCGGAAACTGCAAGAAATGGGCTATAGATGCCAAGTGCTGACAGTACTGAGGATAGTCCTTCAATCTATGAATTGTAAAGTTAACATGTAAAATGTTATTTTTTGTGAAATTGTTTTAAATTTACACATTGAGATCACAGGGAATCAATGCTAGTACCTATTTTTAAATCTATCTAGTGCAGCAATTCCAAAGTAATACATCTTTGATCCAAAAGGTTTACGTAAGGCTTCCAAGACGTATCGCAATGCCAAGCCCAGCGCCATGTACGTGACCAGGCCCTTTTCAATGATCCCTCCAAAGAGGCATGCCGTGATATGCAGTTCTTTGTCTGGATACTGAGGGAAGAATCTGTACTCCTCAAACAGATTTCTTAGCATGCAGTTAAAAACCTCCCTTTCCCGCTTGATGTTGGAATCCTTGAATCTCTGCAACATTTCCAGCACCTAAACAGAAACCTCAAATTAATCTGAAATCTTTGTGTCTTATAAGAAAGTTTAGGATTAGCATTGTTTGGTTTTAAGACTAGTAAGTCTACTATCTTTTCATGCTTCCAGCAACTAGTTGTTACAAGTTCAGTGGGTTCTAACCTCGTCCACAGACATGGTTGGGTGTGGTGGATGGTTATAGATGCGTTGGAAATAACTGTTTGCTTCATCATCAATCTCTTTACTAAAGTGCTGGTTTGCCTCTGGCCACACCTGAGATAGGTCAGCTGAAACAGGGGGATGGGGATCTGTTACAGGCCATTCTTTATGGGCTGATGAAAACACTACAGAAAGTTAGAGGTCAATATTCAATAAAACACTTTGATAATATTGAAATCATATGCAAAAAAACATTCCCAGCAAACAGCTTGTTTTTCTGCAAAACCATTTACATTTAACGATCCAAGCTGGTTGCCAAGAACATTTCCAAGTAATGTAGACTGACCTGTATTTCCTCTTAACTTTTGAAACTTTTGGCTTGGGGTCGAGGATTAAAATTATGGTATGATTAAAGAGATTTTGTAAAACGTTGCAAATGGTTTTAAAAGGGCTTTTGTTGGATTTTAAGAGGAAATACAGCTAGAAGCGTCAGGCACTCGCTCAGCCACACCACCATTTATAGGCCTTCATCTTACTCTGTTGGAAGGTGGGTGGGTTTAGCCCCGGTGTGCTCATCTTCCTTGTGCCAAAGGGGTCGCTGCTGACTGCAGGCATTCCTAAGCCTGAGCCGATCCCAGTCAAGCTTGAGCTCAGAGGACCTTGAAGAATAATAACAAGTTGATAAATTGAGAAAAACAATACTTACTTAAGAACAGAGAGCTTACAAGCAGCTTGAAATTTGACTTGTCCTGTTAGGAAATAATGTTGACTGTACCTTGCAGCTGAGATGAGAGGGGGTTAATTCCTGGGAAAGCCGTGCTGGGGTTTGGGTTTGGCAGGTTGGAGAATGCCTTAGCTGGGGACTGGGGATTACTGAAGGCAGAGCCCTGCAGGCTAGGGAATCCCTGCATGCTTGGGGTGTGTGAAGTGGATGAAACCCCTAAACTAAGAGAGCTCATAGCAGAGAGAGGGTCCATCTAGAATAACAAAAACAAAGAAACAAAAATTAAGAACTGGAGGGGTTGAATACAGTAAATATAAGAAATTCATTAAGTCACATAGCAACAGAACTGGATTAAAAAGGCAGTTACCTGCACAGGTGAGATAGCATCTAAGCTGCTGGTGCTGGGTGCACGGCCTTTTGGCAGGACTCCTGGTGGTGGTTGTCTGGCTTTGTTCATGACATTGCTACAGTTGGCCACCATGGTCAAGATAGTCTCTGAGAGCTCTTGAGATACACTCCTGCTCAAAGAGCCAAACATAAAGTTAGTTTTCAACTAGAGAAAAAGAGGGAAACAACTAAATAACATGCACTTACCCGGCACATGACTGCAGACAAGCAAGCATGGTGGCCAGTGTTTCAGGAGGAAGCTGGGCACTTTTCGGCTGGTCTTTCTCTGGGGCCAAACCACCCATTATGGAAGGACAGCGTCTTTTCAGGAATGTGACACATGCCTGGATGAACGGCTCCTAAAAAGCAATAATACCAATCGTCTTAGTGTTTCATGTACAGATTGCTTTAAAATACCACTCAATTTGGTTCGTCAACTTACCCCGTGCTCTCGGATTTTATCAGTGAGCCATTTGTCGAGTTTGAGGTATTCACGGCGAGAGGCAAGTGCAGCAAGGTCAATTACAAAGGCAAATGGAGTACCATTCAGCAGCATAGATAAAGACTGAAATACACATAACCCAAATGTTACCATCTCTCATCTCATTATCTTGTCACCAGACACAAGATTCGATCAGTACCTTCAAGTCCTGAGCCACATCCAAGATGCGAGACAGCTTAGCCTGGTCATATTGCTCCCCTCTCATGTACCACTCGGCCATAGAGTGCATGATCAGTTGACGAATAGACGGGGACTGACCCTACAAATTTGTAGTAAAATACAAATTAGACATTTTGAAATACTGTGAGGATTGATTAAAAGATGATAAAATCCAGACATTTCCCCCACCTGTCCATGCCAGGCATAGTGCAAGATGATAGCAGAGTTGGGGTGGTTGCCCAGGAAGATGGGCATAAGGGTGGAGATTAGCTCATGGCGCAGTGTGTGCCAGGACGTGCTAATCTGCAGTAGGGCCAACACCAGCATGTCTGGGCAGTGCTTGATGGGAAAGCTGAAGAGCTGTTTCACCTGTTCATAATGCCCAACTTCAGAGAGACGCAAGAGGCTCTCCACCAGGTCCAAACTCTTCCTGTTGGCCAAAGCAGATGAAGAATGTGTTCAATACAGACAAACCAAATAGAGTTCCTTGGTAATAGGTTTGAAAAGGTAAACACAAACCATGTGGCTATCTCCCTGTTGTCATCTTCAGGTGGTGCTTTCAGGATGTCAATGGCCACAGTGTGACATGGATAGTCCGCAAAGCAGAACACTTCAGGACTCATCAAAGAGTGCTGTATGAATGACAGCTGGAGGA
Organism: Triplophysa yarkandensis; assembly: GCA_033220385.1. Classification (NCBI taxonomy): domain Eukaryota; kingdom Metazoa; phylum Chordata; class Actinopteri; order Cypriniformes; family Nemacheilidae; genus Triplophysa; species Triplophysa yarkandensis. Next base: position 9,141,870 of record CM065677.1, on the reverse strand, counting down.
TACAACAAAGCAAAACTTCAAGTCATGGATTTGGTAACAAAGCTGAAACATGCAAAACTTAGTGTTACATTTACCTGTCCTTCTGCATGCTTCCAAGGTCTGTAAATGAGGTCCACTGGGAAAACCTCCATTCCTAGACCCCTCTGGATACCATATACCACCATCTGAAGCCCTTTACTATCCCGGATCAGGAAGCCTGGGTGGTCAAGCTCATAGGTCACCTCTTTGAAATTCAGATTGGGGTTCTAAATAGAGCAAATTTCATTTAAATTTCACAGGAAATTCATATCATGGTAACAGCAACGTGTGACCCCTAAAACCCACCACTTCTTTGACCACATCAATCAAAACTTCAACGTTCCATGTGTGAGCCTGGGAGCCATCACTCTTGTCCTTCCCATCACTCCAAATGCCACCACCAACTGGATTTGTGATGGACTTAGGGGAGAAAAAACAATTACTCCAACCTACTCATAATTCAATGTGCAGGTTGGAATTGAGTATAAGTTACACATATTCAAAAACAAGCTGAACATACCTGTAAAGGAATGCCATCGGACAAGCCAGAGTGAGTACGGGCCATCATGCCAAGCACTCTGGCCACCTGGCTGGCAGTCACCTCCCGCACCCCATACTGCAAGATTATGTTCCTGCATTCTTCAAGACTGTTAGAGTAAAAAAATCAATATAAGAATCTAACTCACATATAACGTTTCCTATATGTTAAAAATCCAAATTTTTAATACCTTGCACAAAAGCCATAGCCAACTTCTTGCATGAAGTCAGCGAGGGAACTCTCCATCATGGTCTTATTTAACTCCCCAGAGTCTGGCAAGATCCTGTCCATGAGAATGTCCCGTTTGTCAGGGTAGAGCAGTGGCGCGAGCACCACAGGACAGCGCTCCTGTGGGAAATCTAAGAAAAATTACAAAGTAAATTATCCTTATGAACATTGCATGGCGATTGATCTTCATGCAATCTTTATGACATTTATGGAAGCATAACAACTCTCCATAACAAGTGTTTACCACTAACCTCTGCACAGTGTTTTAAGGAAGGCGACAATCTGCTCTTGTCCAACTCCACTGGAGCCCTTCTGTCCGAACAGAAGATGGGAGAGGAGCAGATGCAGAACCTCTATGGCAATGTCTTGGAAGCCACCTTCCTGATTCCCTCCGAGGTCGGCGTCCACGTACGAACGGAGGAGGTCAGGAAGCTTCTGCTTCACAAACTGGGCAGCTGTGGAAGCAATTAATTATGGTTCATTCTCACTGAAACATTCAACGTAACAGAACTGAAAGCGAAACCATGTAAGGGAAATGAATGCATACCAAAACCTCTAAGGTCTGCGTTGCTGGAGTTTAGCAGAGCAAGGCCAAAAATCACCTGTTTTAAAGACAAGTTTAAACTGGCATCTTCACACTCATGCAACAAAAATAATGAAATTTTCTTTAGTCAGAAACCTTTATGCATACCTCCTGAACCTTGCTTAGCTTGAGAACTTTACTCAGTTGAGTAAATAAATGAGGTGATGGCTTCAAGCTCTGAAAACAGATATGTAAATATGTGTTTCAGAACCAAGTGAACAACAACAAACACCCTGAGACTGAAATACACAGCTACGGTACAATCACAGCACAAGGAACTTTAAGAAATGGCAAATTCAAATATTCAGATTGATTATGATACCTTCTGATAGTGCAGGGGATTGTCAATGGCGTAGCAGAGTGTTGAAATAAAATTTGGTTTGGTAATAAGAGACACACACTCCTGGATCAGAAATTGTGTCTGCGGCAAGAAAATTAAAGAGGCATTAAGAATAAATCCCTGTTTTAAAAGGGTTAAATGCTGTCACAAACTTTACCTGGTGAAAATCTTTGCCACTGCTTTTACCATCGCCACTAAAATCCACATGAGAAAAGAGACAGCGTAATAGATGCCTGTCTGCCTCAGGGCCGTGACGATTCACAATCTGAGGGCAGTCATGCATCACATTATCAGTACACAAACTTACAGAAGCTTTTCAACACAATCGACTTCCAAGTTCATTCATCTATGGCCTTCTAAGGTGCTAGAACACCAAAACGCTGGTACGGTACAGACTGACTTACGTGTTGTATTTCCTGCTGGCTGGCTCTGTAGTTTTTCTTAGTTAAATTGTCCACCAGATAGCTGATTTGAGACAAAGCCAGCGAGAGCGAATCAAGATTCATTGCTGGTTGGGGCGGAAGCAGGCGGCCGAGCCCGGCGCAAAATCACCATTATTCCCCTTTAGTCACTTCAGTGATAAGTTACTTCTGACAGCCCCCCCCCAACAGGTGTGAAAAGTGTCCGGTGTCCAAAAAATCAAGTCTCTGGGTGGGTGCTGATGCAAAATAAAATCCTTCAGTGCAGTTCTCAGGCTGACATCTGGGAGAAAGAATAAAGCAAAAGCTTATTTCAAAGTGATGGATGCATCTTTAAAATGTCAACATGACACATACAGCTTTCATGGTGTAAGTTTCTAGTAATATATTCTAAATAAACATAGAAAACGTCAAAACATTCCACCCACAAGATTGAATAATACATTCTTTATCATGTTTAATTATAACTATCATGATTTAAGAGAAAGCAGGTTTGAAGATATATAATTTGAAAATGATTTTCCTGTGCATTACCAACATAGTGAATTTATGTATTTGTTTATGAATAACTAGCTGAGCCATGGAGTGTGTATGCTCTCACAGGCCTTGCTCGAATCCCTACAAACAAGACAACTGTCATACATCCCGTTATCTACGTGGAGTGTGTTTATTACTCACTCCTGACCTATAAATCTGCATAACCTGTCACATTTACAACGATCACGTTCAGAAATCCAAACATGAAACCAGAGCCACGTTTCTGATTTGATCAAGTGCAGGAGCCACTGAAAGCAAAAGTCAACATTCAACAACAAAGTCCCACATTTAACCTTATAAATTGCGTCATCACGGATTTGAGTGTAAACGTGACCCAAGAGTGTACACGTAGGGTACCATCTATCAAGTCACAGTCCACTAGTTATTAAACGATTAAACGCCAACTGTGGTAGCATTTAACTTTAGCTTCGCTAATGCTAACTCATCAAACAAGCAAAGTGCACCCATGGTAACACATCAATAATACAAACCCGATTTGTTAGGCTAAATCCGTATTAGCCCTTCCAACATTACCTTGAAACGACCCAGATCTAGACGTTTAAATTCACAATCAGACGAACTCAACGTCAGCCATGTTACACCGAAGCTAAGCTAGTTTCATGCTAGGCTAGCAGCCTAAATCCCATTGTGTCGAATGGCGATGGAGCACTAGCCTGTTAACAGAGCCCTGCTGTGGAGTGACTGAGTCCCTGACTGACAGTATGAGAGGTTTGGGCAAAACCACAGCGATCCCTAAATACGCAGTTACGTTAAACTAACTAGTGGCTTAGTTTGTTTACGTTAAACACTTAACACAAACTCCACAGTCTGATGCCCGCACGCAACTGTGCACAAACGCTGACCGGAAGTTCGTTAAACCTGACAAACTAGCCACGCGCACTTCAAATATTTGAAAATATTGACCGTTGAAGCCTCGCACATGACGTCACTGCAACTGACTGGAGACGGTTTAAAACAACAGACTCGGTGTAAATCACGTCAGGAATTGTGTAGTTAAACACAATTTGTTTATTTCAAACTGCACAAAATGTACGTCGATGACCCTTAACGGACGCTCGGTAGGGATACGGGTGCGAGTACGTCACGCGCCGTTTAAATCGAGGTTTTGAGGCATGGACTTTTTTGGCCGTTGAGATGAGCAAGGGAAACTACAAGCTAACGAGCTAACTCCGGGTTAGCCTAGCACACAACATATGGCAAAAACCCTAACCGTGGGGGTGCACGAGGAGACGCCGAGAGACTGAGGGCGGCCCGCGGGTGAGTTACCTCGGTTTGTGGAAAGAGAATTACGCGCGGATGATCATTTTCGTCGTATTTCGTCGTTCTTCTGCTGACGGATAAAAGGTCGCTTTCTCCCTCGGTTGGATTTGGATTTTTCAAAATAAAATGGCGACTGTCACAGCGCGCGCGCGCACCCAGTGCGGCGCTTATGGGGCTCGTGCGCGTGCTCTCGGCTACGCGAGGACGTGACGTAGGCGATGACGCGCACGGTGCCGCTCCTCTCTCCCGCCCACATGCGCACAGTCGTGAAGATGGATGATGTCTTGAACGACAGATCACAGGTAAAGTGGATTGTGCTCTTGTGTCTTTCATCTGCTGTCTGGTGTCTTTAAGACTTCTTGGAGACATCTGGGAGATGTTTCTTTATGTCAGAGTTTTATGTCAATTGTTTCTGTTCAAATTGTGACCATAGTGTTGGGAAAACACTGGCATTACATTTATATTAATCATAGGTGTTCATTTTAATGCAACATTTATAATTAATACAACTCAAATTAAACATTTAATTTGAAATTAAAAATACAACTCCTATATAGTACTTATACATCTGTCAGACTTCTATTTAATGTCTGCATTTTTCATTTACATTTATTCATTTGGCAGACGCTTTTATCCAAAGTGACTTACAATATTATGCACCTGTCAATCATTACTGTTGGATGTCTTGCTCAAGGACACTTCAGTCATTTTCTGCTGACACTGGGATCCGAACTCGCATCATTCTGCTTACAAGTTCAACTCTCTAACCACCATACCACAACTGACCCCTCATCATTCTTTATCTTCTGTCAGGCGTCATTAAGACCCCTAGAAGACGTCTGTGGTTTAGAATGGATGTATTGCGGCTGTAAGATGTTTAGCAGATGGTTTTACTCCGCAGGTGAATTCCAGATCTGTAGCAGACATCTTGCAGACGTCCCTGTGATATCTGAGAGTATGATCACATACACCTATTATTTAACAATTACAAAAAAATAATAACTGTATATATAAGTGTATAAATAGATTTATATATACTGTTTTGTATAAATCTATTTCCATGCATTTTTCTATAAATTCATTCCCATCTAATACAATGTCAACACAACACAGAAACATCATTTTCAAACATATAACTTTTAATATTTACAGGCCACATTGTACAACTGAACACCCAATTTCACAGAGACAGTGTCAGAAAATATTTGACAAAAATATTCAACCATATAAAATTCTCAATCAGTTAAGCGCATTGAAAACAGCAAAGACATCATATATCAAGACACTGATTGCAAGACGTAAGAAATAAAAAACACAACTGAGAATGCCAAATAAATACTGTACAAGTACTGCGTGATACAAATCCTGCCTGCAGGCCAGCAACGTGACTGTTATTAAGCATATTTAGATATGTTGTGTTAAAAAAAAACAATAAAATGCAAACAGTGTAGTGTAAAATAGCAATGCGGGGCATGGAAAATACGGTGCAATTTGTTTTTTTACAACAACAGAAGCACTGACCCCCCCCCCAAAAAAAACATCTCACCCCAATAAACATATGAGCAATGTTTTGACTGCAATACATTCTGCACTTTCCTTAAGTAGCACAGACAGGTACCACCATAACCGACTAGTATTTGTTATTGAGGCGAAGAACTAAATCTGCTACATTATTGGCCTTATGTTTTATCTTCATTAATGATCAAAACAAAATTCTGACGCTTAAGGTGACATTACTTCCTCAAGAAATCCATAAAATCAACAAAAAACGACATCAATGTCCAAATAAGGGCTGTCAAAACGATTAATTGCATTCAAAATAAAAGTTTGTGTAAACATATGTATTTGTGTACTGTGTATATTAATTTCTTATTTATAAACACAAAAATATAGATACGTATCAAATATTAAGATACATTTTTAAATTTTAAACAATTCAAATAATATACAAACATGTACTAAATCTTAAATTTTTTAAAATATATGCATGCATATCTTTGTAAATACAAAATTAATATATACAATACACAGACAAACATTATAATAACTTTATTTTCGGATGCAATGGTTTTGACAGCCCTAGTCCAAACTTCTTAGTATATTCATAACACACTGCATATTAAAATTTATTTCTGATTCATGTGCTAGTTTTAATCCCATCCTAGATGTAGATCCATATTTTGATTTGTTTGTAAACCATCAAAAAATTAAAACCAAAGCTTTCTACAAATAAAGCATATTTTGAGCCCTGAGCTGCTATTCTTGTACACCAATTATTTTTGTTGTGAAGAGAATTAAATCTATTCCAAAAAGTATGGAAGCCTCTGAGTAAGTATTGCCAGAAGGTTTTTGTTGTAAAAAAACTGGAAGACAGTAAATGATCACGTAATATGGACATACACTGAAATTTTATCAGATTCGATGAAGAAGCTCTTTTTGCTGCTGGATAACTAAAAGCAAGACCATTATAATTACATTATTTGGCATTCATCAAAGGGAATCCAAAAACCTTGAGGTCTAATTTAATACCTGAGGTCTTTTAGATTATAAGCAAAGCCAGAAAAAACTTCCCTTAAAATCACACGCATATCTTACAAAACATGAGGCCCTCACCACTTTTCAATAGTCAATCATACACACTCTTGGTACAATTGGAAAATTCTCTGACAACTTTTCTTACAAAAATAAATACTCTTTCAAATTTTATAAAAGATGAGTAGCCAAAAACATCAATGAAAAAGGGGACAAATTGTCCCACATTTTGCGTCCATCTGAAATGTCTTCTCAAATCATAGCACCAGTTAAGAGAGTGTTTTTAGATTTTGATGAAAAATGTATACTAATGCTGAAACAACACTACCCACAAAAAACAGGATGTGACACTACAAACTTCCCCTTAATGTTATATCATAGGCAATATGAAATTCATTTTAACATAAGGTGAATATTTCACGCAAGCCGCCATATTCAATATTTTCTTGTTCTATTAACACATGCTGATATACAGATTTCCAAAACAGTCTGCTCCAAGTGTCCAATCGTCAAGACCTCAAGAACAAACTAAAATTGCTAAATGAAATCAATTGTGCTCTTATCAGTAATAAATACAAAAATAAAAATATAAAACAATGGTGGACCAACATTAAAACTGTAATAAATTAATGAAATCTGTCTTTTTGTTTTGAATTTTTTTGACACCTTGCATCAAGTGTTTCATAGCAGTCAGCGGATGTCCACTAGGTGGCAAAATAGGCCAAAAAAACCTTACCTCTTACAAAATAATACAATGTGTTCACAAAAATACATTTTGTGATCTAGGTTAAGCCATTGCCATTCTGGGTGTTTTTCATCTGGGCCTTTTACTAAATATGCTCCACTTGGGTGATTTGAAAATTAAAAACGATCACAACAAATAGTCAAGCACCTTTATGAATTTCATCGCTCAATTGACGTTGAATTCAAGTTGCAAAACACAGGTAGTCTGTTTACCTCCTTTCTTTAAAAAACAGGAATGTTGGTTTATTCGCTTTGATATCTTCCAAAGCTGCATCAAATTAGTGATAAAGTGAAGAACTGTGAACCATGTCTTTGTCCCAGTGTGTAGAAGCATACACACTTTAGACCCTGTTACATATAAAACCCACTCAATGCCAATCTTTGTGTAACTCTTACAGGCGCACAGACATCTCATGTTCAGCATCCCAAATCTTCTGTAGGGGCTGCTACCATCACCAGAACTACACAAAGAAGGGTTTGTGTCTGCTCAGTTTAAGAATCTTGCCCAATCGCTGCTTAGCCGTAGCCATTCCTTTCTTGGGGCGTTTACCTAAAAATAAATAGAAATCGAATCAAAGAAGTTAAAAACCTGAAGGGTGTAAAATTTTTGGAAATATGGAGATCTACTACTTTTTACAGGTCTAATACTATACTACTTATAACAAGTGAACATTGTAGTGACAAAAAAAACTTAAGTGGTTTTAACTAAAATTGATTCAACCAATGGCAGCACTTATGGGCGTGGCCTGTCAGTTTTTGAAGACCAATCAACAGAAACCATCATGGTTTTGGAAACTAAATTTTTATGTCTCTCTTTTGGTTAAGGCTATAAAGGAATAGTTCACCCCAAAATAAATATTGTCTTATTATTTGCTCACGCCCTTTATCATTTAAACTCATACGACTTTTTCCTGCAGAACACAATATGAGAAAATTCAAAGAAAGTTGGTAACCGAACACCAGCAGCACCCATTTAATTCTATTGTGTAGGCACAAAACCAATGCAACTGAATGGGGGCCAGTTCACAACATTCTTTAAAATATCTTTTGTGTTCTGCGGAAGAAAGAAAGTCATAAAGGTTTGTAATGACATGAGTGTGAGTAAATGATAACAGAATTGTAATATGTATACAAATTAAATTAAAATTGCATCACCTTTAGTGGCCTGATTGCTGATTGGTGGGGTATTTGGGGCAGGTCTTTTGGAAGGGTGCAGTGGTGGTGAGAGTGACGTCTCACAGTATTGGTAGCCCATTGTGGGACTTTCTCCACGTACTGGGGAGTACGTGCGACTGCTCCAGGCTTCGCTGCTGCTGTTGTTACTCACACTTCCCTGCCTGTCCATGAAGTTCTTGTGTTCCTGAATTCTATGCTTGAGGTCGGCATGACAATCTGCTTCAGAATGCTCCCTGAACTTTTCCTGATGGATACAGGGAACATGGTAAAAATAAAATCAGGTTTAAATCTAGATTAACTAGTGCACTTTTAAAACCTAAAGCAAAACAAGATTTAAGTGATTTCATAAAGACTTGAGCAGTTTACCTTATTACTGATAAAAGAGTTGCTGTTGGAATCCTGGTCGTCCTCTTCGGATATATCTTCTTTTCTACCTGAGACGTGAAAAAGGAGCTTTAAGTAAAGGATCACAAGAAACAACGTTTCTTTCAAAAGAATATGAACACTTACTGTAGTCAGGGGAGGAATGGTTGGCTGTGGACCACCAAGACTCCTGTGAGCTAGTGGGATCTTCTGATTGGTTGGAATACAGTAGTCCAGCCATAGACAGCATCCCCTGGATAGCATCCTCTTCTGTACTTGGTGAGGTAGCGGGTTCACTGCAGATATATTTCAAGAGAGTTGAACACCATTTCTTACCAGGTTTTAAACCATGGTTGATCATAAAGTGTCAGACAATGATGTAAATATGTTATGCATCTACCAATGCGTCAACATAGGTGATAAATGCAGTAACTGCACTTGGGTTTCAAAGACATGTGATTATTTTACAAATTTTAAAATGTATAAAATGACTTAAAAATTACCTTTTGAGACACTTCTTAAAATGGCCAAGGCGTTCCCTGGAATGATTTGAAATGGATTCATTTTGGTCATCTTCCCTTTCATCGTCCTCTGACGAGCTTTCCGATTCCTCCACAGAACCATTCTTTTTCTGTATGGATAAGATGAGAAGTTTAACTTTTGATTCATACCATATACTGAATTTATTCAGTAAAAGTAAATTTATTGTGCAGGTCTGTATATCAGAAATTTGGACCAATTACATTTTATCTTTAAAAGAATAATTTTTACTTGTCTCTTATAGACTTAGGACTCAAAATTTTGACACACCCTGGTGATGTATTCCTCCTCGGAGTCAGAGTTTGATGAGATGTCCGAATGAATCGACCCTTTGTTCCTGAGATCTGAATTCTCTCTTTTTAGATCTTTGGATACAAAACAGCTCACAATTAACAACAGGGATACAAGAGTGCCTAGAATCAATTTCCCTTTAAGGGCAAAAGAACTGTTGTGACATTGAATGAGAGGGATAGTTTACCAAAAAATGAAAATTATTTAATAATTGTCTTACACTTGAGTTGATTTAAATTTATAAACATTTCTATGTTCTGATAAACACAGACAAAGATATTTTGAAGAATGTTTGCAACTAAACCTCATCTCAAACCCAATTTAGTTGGGAAAATAGCTTTATATTTTTGTTCTGTTGAACTTTTGTTGTAAATGGGTTCCAAGAGCTGTTTGGTTACAAGCATTCCTCCAAATATCTTTCCTTGTGCCAAACCAAATAAAAATTTCTAGAAAGGTTTGGAACAAACAAAGAGTAATTCATCAGAGAATGTTAATTTTTGGGTGAACACACATTTCAGTGATGCTTTTCAAAATATATAATGTACCTTTAAAGGAGATGGGCTTCACGCCTCTGGACACATGACTGTGCTTTAGCTCTTCTTTAAACCGACTATCCACTTCCAGTCGCTCCTCTTTCACTGTATTTTTTATCTTGAATGAATCCCTCTTTGATGTCTCTTCTTCCTTCATCTTCGGCTTCTTTTCTCTCTCATATCGCTTGTCATCTCTGCTTCAAAAGGGAAAAACGGGGACTTAAGTTTGTATTGAAGCAAAATCATGAAGCAAAAACATTTTGTTATCATTCACACTTATTGGGTTGTCAAGAGTGCAAGTAAATGCCAAAATTTTTATTTTGCAACAATGTTTGTCTGCAATACAATGTCAGTGTTCGCCTAACCGCATAATACGTCCGTTGCAGAGTACCAGACGAAGATCCTTTTCTAAACTTCTCTCCATCATTGCAGATGAGGCTGTGGAAGCCTTGTTGAACTTGAACTTCCTGTTATATGAAGCATCCTAAAAAAAGCAGTGAAATGTTGCTATAACACTTTAAGCCATCAACCAATAGGATTATAGAAAGTTGTCTTAGTTACCTCCTCATAAGGTCCCATCTCCAATCGCTTCAAGACTTCTTGTGTGTGACGCTCGAAGATGTCTAGATGGGAGGAAACTCTGGAGGGATGGGAGTGATGATGGTGGTTTTGGTGGTGGTCCCGAAGACGTCTGGCGTGCTTGCGTGCATGGGACCCCCTCTCGTGCGATGACCTCGTGGACGGACACAGTGAGCTTTCCTGAGATTTCATTGGCCTGTTTCCGCAATTCCCAGTTTGATATTCCTTGTATTTGAAAAAAAGAGTACGGTGAAAGATATACTGTGTATTCCATTTTGATAAATTGTGTGAGTCAAGCTGCCTCCCTTACCTCAAGGAAGTGGATTTCCTTAGTGAGCATTTTAATGAGATGGTTGGGTCTGATATGGTCCGGGACCTCACTAGCTGGTTCTGTGACCTGGGAAAGATGAGCATACATGGCAAACAATGAGGGATTTGTGACAACATCAGGTTTACTAGATTTCAACCCTATTATTCCACCAGTGGATTACAAAGTACAATGGGATGATCGCAGGTGGTTTTTTTAAATTAAAGACTAAAGGTGTATCCCAAATCAAACACTTCCAAAAAAAGGCCATGATGCCCCCATTTAACCATATAGTAGATAAAGTGGGCAAACTCTGGACATTTTTTTCACCTCTCTCTTCAGCCAGTTCCTTAACGCAGGAATCAAAGCTTTAACTCCCTTGATCAAATAGTCTGGAGGCAGGCAGTTGTCTTCTCGAGATTCTGATAACAGACAAACATAAGATTACAAAGACACCAAGAAAGAAATGTATGGATCTGAGCAATACGAAAACCAGCATACCTTTTAGAGTCTCCAGCAGATTCTTGGCTACATACCAGCAAATGGCCTCGAAGTAAGGAAACTTAAAGAGGTCTGGAGTCTTCAGACGTCTCTCCATCTCATAACACCTAACATGAGATCAGAATTAAATATAAAATGCAGCCATACTGCCACATTCATACACTAGTTTATGTTAAATCATGGATCCAGTTAAACCTTATGAAACTAATAGAACAAATAGACTGGAACTTTAACGGGTCATTGGGTTTGGGCTTATTTATTTTATTATTAGAACAGTGAAAATCTATACAAGACTGGAAAAACTCAATGAATGAGAAATGAACATGCACACCTAAGCTGCATGCCTATGTTGAGGTTGTGAAGAAAGTTCCCTCCGAAAGCCATACAGTCCTTAGAGGTGAGAACCGCATGGATCCATCCTGCAAAAGGGGTGAAGAACACGTCAACAGCTGACCACCACATGCCGACACACACATGCCTAAACGAACAATCAAATCTACACTGATAAAGAGTCATCCATACTCTGATTAAGTGCAAAAGTAACTTTTAAAAGTTAAGGAATTTAAACTAACAATTAGATTTTGATCTATACATTTGGTAGACACATTTCCCCAAAAACCGCCCTGGGAATCAAACCCTCACCTTCTAAAACAAAAGTATGCTTCCAAACCTTTTGGACAGCCCCCCAAACAACTGAATCTTTAACTTTCTGTCTAGGCTTAGAAATATATGCCATCTGCCTAAGTCGTAAATCCACATCAGACCTTAAGGCAGGGTGGAACTTTCACACCGTTGGTTTTTAAAGGGTTTTTTAAGTCTCCCTCTGCAGGAGAATGTGTCGAATCCCACAATCTAAAACTGGTCTGCTAGTGTGATCAACAGACCCACCACACTCCCTTCAGCTGTGAACCAGATCTACTCAAGACCACGTGTTCTTCTCATTCTGAGGTCAGCGCACGTCTGATAGAAGTCGTCATTTTTTTAAAATCAAAATTCATTGAAGGAATGATTATTTAGCCTGTGTGGCCGAATGTGATTAAAAACCTAATAATTGGTCATGATGAGGCACTGAATGCTGACTGGGGAAATGTTTGGAGAGCTTTAATAATGGACTATTGACTGCCTGAGAGAACGCTAAGATTCATGTGGCTTTTTGGGTGGCTGCAGCCGCCCTTTTCTGGTGTGTCTGAACCCGAAACACAGAACACAAATCAGCTTTGGTCTTCCTGTGGAGTCACAGTTTAGACCATCTGCTCACCAGTAAGTGAAAAAACAGTTTTTAAGATTTCTCAATGGTCTATAGCTTCCAGTGGCTGAGTTTTGGGAAAAAAACACCTTGAAAAACACATTGATTCTCCTCTGTATTTTAAAAGTGGAGTACACCACGCAGTTTTGGCCAATCTAATGTTAATCTTGAGTACCTGTAGTGTAAAACTGTTTTTTATATATCCAAAAAGTCTTTGTTCTTTAGAGAAGAAACATTAAGCTTTACAGCTTTTTTCCAGGAAAAATGTATTCTGTATAAAATATGCACTGATAACCAATAATTGAAGCAAATCAAAAACTGATATAAAAAGGATTTAACTTATAAAGCTAAATAATAAACTAAATAACAAAAAGAAAAAAGCACATACAAAACTTGAGAACTAAATATCTGACAAAATGTTGTTTATATATAATCTTAAAATATATTTTTAAAACTGAAAATAAAACTAGTACCTCTGCATTGCCCTGTTAATTTAATTTAATAACAAAGATGATTTAATACAACTTTGAAACAATATTAACCTGTCGGGATGAAGAGCGTTGTTCCCTGTTGCACAACACACTTGTAGCATTTGTCCACTTTGTCCCCGAAGAACACCTCACTCTGGTTTGGAGAAGAGCTCCACTCCTCATATAGTGCCAGGTTGGTTGGAGTCGGCTTTATCAAGTAAAAAATCTTTTCCCCCTGTGATTTAAAAATAGCAAAAACATATATCAAATATACCATTGTAGTATTAATGTTTCCATCACTCTTTGCAGTTTGATTAACACTTTGCTTTAATAAAATAAATGTAATTACTTGTGGCGTACAATCCACACTCTTACCCAAAGGACGTGGTACCACACAGATGTTCCCCCGAAATCAATATGGAAGTCAGTGTAGCTGTCCTTGACTCCCATCAAGCAGTACTTCTGCACAAAGGGCTTGGGAAAGTAAGAGTCATCAGGCCAGTAGTTCTCCACCCAAGACATTTTCTGGGCGATGTCGGGCACCACAACCAGTTCTGACATCCTGAGCACAAAAAAACCCCACAAAAACATGCTATATTTTCTCCTCCCAGAACATCTTTGTGTAGCAGTAGCAAAGTACTTCAACACTTTACTTACTTTGTGTCTGAAAACTCCAGGCTGATAACGTTTAGCACTTTCGGTCGCTGGGAACTGTAGTAATACCTCACGAATGTGCTCAGTTTCATCTTGCTATCCGCTTGCCGGGCCACATCTATGACATCAATGACTTTGTCGCCTCCTATAAACAAAGGCAACTGGTTGAGTGATGTGCAATTTAAAGCAACACATTGATTATAAGATCATATCAACACATCAGTAGGGTCTATATCATTAAACAGCCATAAGCACTGTGACATAATAATGGAAGTAAACTGGCTTCATTGACATTTGAACATGTACAAGCTCTGATGACGTGGTTAAAGGTGGGGTGCTGGTTGCCATCATTGCCTACCTAGACAGCATTTTAAGGCATCCCAAAAAATTTTAAAATCACAGTGTCCTCACACAATCTTTACATTCTGGCTTTTGGTGCCACAATGAAAAATACTCTTCATTTGATCTTTCCTAAGATTAAATGAGTACGATAAACTATAAACTCGCTGGCAGTAAAAAGACAACTGGCAGGCGACAAATGAAATTGCACAAAGCTGCTGGGAAAAACCTCTAACATAGAAAAGGACAGCTGGTTCTTGTGTACACAAACAGCACCCTAGTGTACCGAGCCAAAGAGAAGCTCATCCCACAAGAAAGACCATAAAGATGCCTTTTATTGCTATTATGGGATCAGGTACATCATCGTGACTTGCAGCTCTGCCAATAAAAATGTCCACAGACTATGGATCGGAATCCTTCCTCCGCAAAATATGGGTTCGATTTCAAGTTATATTTTACATTTGTTTATATATGAAAAACCCTGTGATGCCACTAACAACAAACAATTTAACAGTCCCAAGAATATAAAATATATTTTACGATCTTAGTCTGAACAGAAGAGGCTTCCATTTAAAGAATATGTTTTGTGGGACAAAACCAGCTTTCACAAAGCAGGTGGAGACTGAGGTTCTTTATATGTGGCAATGTGGAAAAACCACCTTTGACTTTACTGGCTGGAAGGCCCCTGGTGAGCAGTGCAGGCTAGCTGCCCATTGATGTAAGTGAATTAGCCATGCAGCTCGCCTGCGGTTGGCAGACATAAGCGCATTATGGACGTAAAGATGCTTTTAATGCAACTCACAGACGTAACGTCACAATCATTGGCCCTTCATTGAGCATTCAACAAATGTGCAGTATTTACCAAATGTTAAAAGCATTCCAGAGATCTACTAGAACTATAGACCCCAAAGTAGAGCGGCTGTCAAAGTCCAATGAATCTAGCAGTGGTTGGACTCTTTAAGTTGCCAATAAAAGTCACCAGAAGGTGTGGCACGAGCAAACCTTTTGTCACCTCCCAGTTAGTGCAATACAATCACACCTTGATTCCCAATAGGTCGAATCCCCCTGACCCATACAAAACAGATGACTATTGAATGCTTTGTGAACTTACCACTCACACATGCACAAGGAGGTGGGATGTAACCGAAACTTCAGGAGATGAGTGTGTAAGATAGCAAGGGGTGTAATCGGACACTATAAGAGGCAGACTTTCAATGAGATGAGTTCTGCTGGGCTGGTGTAAAGAACACCACATTTATCTGCACTCTTATTTCATTAGGAGTTGATTAAGGTTTGCTAAAAGGTTAGAGCCATTGAACCTTCAGGAATCACCTTAGATTAACATCTGATCTCCGTAGTGGCTGCACTGTAATTCAAACCCATTACATGAAGACGCCTCTTAATGGAATTAATATTTAAACTAGAATGGCCGCTGCTGGTTGCAGTTATATTTTAGTGGGTTGTATTTTAGTGGAGTACAGTGGATCGAGGTGAATGAACAACAAATAATCTGATCTCCTTTACACAATTAGGCCACTAAGCATAAAGATCCCATGAGCATGGTCGCTCGTTCTACATCCTTACCGACATAGCGCTCCACATCCTTAACGGAGAAATCCGATGGAGGTAACCGAAGACCTAGGCCTTCCATTTTGGCCACGGCGATTGGATAGCGAAAGCCGTGTCTCTCCAGATACCGCTGGGTGACCTGACTGCCATGCATGTGCTCAAAGATTTCATGCCCACTGGAAGAGAAAAACAGAAGAAAAATATAACAGTAGTTCTCCAACCCAACTTTGGAAAATGACTGTGATGTGATGTACTGAACATACCTAGGAAAGGTCCTAGCCTGTAGCTCCCGCACAAAGACCGATGTGCCGGCTTGCACCAGCTTACTAGCATCATTTGGCTCCGTGTAATCATGTCTGTGCCAGTTGTTTCGCTTCTTCACTGTAAAGTCAGGTGGACACAATTTAATACGTCTGGCCCCGAAAAAAGGCATTACCAGACCACCACAACACTACAAAGAGTGACTCAAGTGTGACTACATTCAAACATGACTTGTTGACCAGATCCTCTTAGAAACCACTTTAACTAAACATTCATTCAGTTGCTGTTTCCATCTGATAGTTAGAAAAAATAAATCTTTACTGGGAAGTGTAAGCTGAAAAGTAAAAGCTTTTGATTCTGCCTCAATTTTATTAAGGCAAAATAAATCTTTACTGGGAAGTGTAAGCTGAAAAGTAAAAGCTTTTGATTCTGCCTCAATTTTATTAAGGCATCGCAGGTTTTTTATAAAAAGAGATTTAGACTGTAATCTTAAATATTCAAAGTATGTATTAAAAAATAATTCATGATGTTTACTGTTGACATAGTGGAACATCTGGAAGAAACACATACTCAAGGAAGGTCCATGAAGGATGTCACAGTTGGGACAGTGGTAAACATCAATGTCCACTGCATAGTGCTCTTCAACTTCAACACAGCTGTTGGGAAACAAAATAGAAAAACATGAATACATTGATTTTAATGGAAAAATTAGGCCATTCTTCTCCCCAAAAAAACCCATTTGGCTGAAAGGTTCCTTTAAGCACCTGTTTCACAAAAGAGTCTTTTGCATTGGAATGTTTCTTTGAGTAAGTTCCTAGGGAATAGAATTGCTGTGAGGAGCTTGAGTTGGCATGACAACTTTGATATGTGTTATCGCATAACTACTTCTAATAATAATTTGTCTAAACTTGGAAACAGAAGGTTAACAGTAGGTTTTAATTTGCAGAATACCCTCGATTGGAAATTTGTTACATCCATGAGAATCATACATTTTAATATGGCTAAATAAAACTCCAATTACGTGTAGATGTAAGTTTGGCTGCATGGTTCTTATACTTATTAAATCTATTTATTCATTCATCAAAAAAAAAGAACAATTCAAACACAATATGACTTTGTCATGTTAATTGAAACTAAAAAAAGTGTTTGTTGGCATTGCCAACAAGCGCCACACACATCTTATTCATAAGAACACTAAATAATTGTCCTATTTTAAGCCCTATCTACGTGTTACTTTAAATGGCATCATGTTGCACAGGACGTCATGTAACAAATGAGTTCCCAAAGATCCATTAGCCAGACGCCTAATGAGCCCTTGCAAACTTCTTTAACTTTGTTGCAAACAAACCATTTCTTCATCTGTCAAGTGTTGATGGAACTGTTTGACTGAGTCTCAATTTGAGAAGCCAACGAGCCAAAACAATAATACAATATAAAGAACCATGTGTGGTACAACATAAAAATACCAAAAACCAAAACGCAATATCCCTTTATCCACATCCTCATAGGATTTGTAAATTTAGCAGGTAACACAGTATATTGAATTACAACAAAACATTTTAGCGTTCACCAGATGGTTTTATCCAAGTTGACTTACAATGGATGGAGGACTCAATAAAGTGGTAGATCATAAAGATAAAAAATGTAAGTTATGAAACGTGGTTGGAAATCTGATTCTGATTCAACAAAAGATTCAACAGATTTGCCTGCACTGACCGAAAAGTAACTCCAGACCGGGTCATCTTGGTAGATTAGGTTTAACCCCAGACAGGCCTGGCTAACCCAAAGCTCCAGATGTGAGGTTATATTTGGTTGGGCTCCAGGATAGAAGACAGGAAGAGTAGGGGAGGAGAGCATGTTTATTTTGGAATAAAGTGTGGGAAACACTGGGGATTGAGTGGCAGTCGTGGTCTCCACATCAAAGAGTTGATACAAGCCCTTCCACTGGGCAGGGATGGCTTTAGCATGAATAAGTTGCGAATGGTATGCATGATGCTTAACAATACCATGCCAAACTTAGAGTATTTCTTTGTCTTTATTACTTATAAGACTACCAAAAAAGAACGCTTTGAAAAACTTGAAGTTATGTTTGTTTTATTGCTTCAAGGAACCCTAAAGATGCAACAATATATCGGCTCATAATCTGTATTGATCGATCAAAACAGCTGATCAAGAGAAGACAGGAAAATGTGTTACATTTGTGCTCGTTGTATAGATAATGTTTAGAAAGATCTACATTTTTATGTTCAATATTATGAATCAATATACGAATATAAAATATTATGAGTCATTAATTACATTAATAACATTCAGGTTAAGAAATTTAAACTATAAACTATCTGTATCAGCTTTGTTTTCGTCTGATATCACTCTGCATAATCGCTATCGTATTGGTTGAGAAATTAAGTGTCGGTGTATCTCTAGACCATGATAAACTTTTGTTTGACGTTTTCACCCTGATTTACATGCAAAAAGTTTACTCTAAGTTCTGGTGGAAAAACACTTCATCATCTCAGGGGAGCCAGAACAAACTGATCCAGCTCCGAATCTGTATACCAGCCAAAAACTTTCCTATGGATGGTGATGTGACAACCAAATAAAGCCTCCAGGAAGTGAGTCACAAACATCATTACATCACACTGTCCAGGATCTGACTTACTGTGAGACTCTGGACAGAAGTTTGACTCCCACATTCTCTGAATAAGCTGTGAGCACAACCGCTGCGTCACTAAAAACAGATCTGACTCAGGCGATCCTAAGCCACGATAACGCATGCCAGGACATTCAACTGCTGCCAAATGAGAGGGCTGAAAGAACAGCGTTGGTATGAGAAAGGACTCTGAATGTGAATGAGTTCTGGCCAAAAGAAAGCATGTACCATGAGGAACTGCAACCGAAACAAAAACATTTGAAGAGAATGATGTAACAGGCTTAATGTTCTGGGCTGGTTTCTTCAGTGTACAGTTATGGCTATAAAAAATGTCTCATAAATGTTAAAGGATTGAAGTTTTTTTCTTTGTTTACAGAGACCACAAAAAATGTTGGTAACTGAACAACACTGTCCCCCACTGACTCCCATTGTAAGGACACAAAACCACAGAGACATTTTTAAAAAAAGATTATTTTGATATCCACCAAATAGTCATGTGCAGACATAAAGGTAAATAAATGATGACAGCAGTTGGTGTGCACCACAAACGCTTTGTCTCCATTGTGCTCATATTCCTGCCAACACAGAAGAAGCGAGCCAGCAGCCTGTCACAAAATAAATTCCCCGTAACCCCATGAGACTTTCTTAATCTCGCATGGGTGGTTCCGCGTGAAATATGATAACAGCATTAAGATAGCAGAGCCGCACTGGATGTTTTGTTTCGATATTATAATACACTTGTGATGTAAAATCTTACCCGGCTATTGCATGCATTCGTTGCCAAGGCTTACATGATTGCACGGCTATTGCATGATGTTCTGTGGTGGAGGGGCTTTCACTCACAGGAGTGGAATGTCATCATATGTCCAAATCTTCCTCTCGTGTGCTTTCAGTCTTTTGCAGAATATGTGGAAAATGGCAGATATGGACACTTTCCCGTTAACTTCTGCATTTGCTGACATTGTGAAGTGCGTAAACAGCGTAGAGGTCAAATGTCAACATTGCGGATGTACTGTGTTCAGAAATAGCATGTGTTTTCATCAACACGTCCTTATATGAATTCAGCATGGAAGGCAAAGGAATTTGTTGACTAAACCGTGATTGGCTTAACAACAGACAACCAAGCTTCTGGGCTCCGTTCCACCAAAGTCATAAATCTCTTGATGGGCTGTCTGGCAGGAAGACCATATAAACCCAAAAATATGTTTGGATTTGGTCTCAAAAGACAAATACCAATATGAGAACACAATAAAGACCACTGAGCATGGGATCCTCTTCCGCTGTTGAAAATACTTGGAAGAAAGCTTTTCCTTGCAGCTTCCTTATGACCCAGCATTTGACTTCAATGGAGATAGTCATTAGTCAGTGGAAAGGTTGGCTTCATGCCGACATTGAACAAGTCTAGACAAACAATGGGAGGATGTGGCTATTTTTCTAAATTGCACTCTTTGGAGAGGTGCCCGTGGGCCCTCATTTAACCCACCATACATTTCTGATGGTTCCCCAGATAATGGATAGAACAAGCTTGTCTGGTCAGGCGTAGGTTCTAGCTGTCTGTAGAAACCCTACCAGTAGAACTTGAACGTTTCTTGAAGAAGCCATCATAAATGCATAACCCCCACACAACCAATGAGTTATCTTGAAGACCTAACCAATCATTTACCAAGACCAAAAGCACATAGAAAGGTGTCTCCATGGTGATGGCAAGTTCACAGGCAGAATTCCCATAAATGTAAGCTATGGATCTCATTATACTTTCAGAATTAGTCTTGCCTACTAAATACACCAGCTTATATATTTAAAATATATATATATATATATATATATATATATATATATATATATATATATATATATATATATATATATATATATATATATATATATATATATATATATATATATATATATATATATATATATATATATATAGATTTACAAAGACATACTATTCAATTAAATATATATTGAAATTTACACACAAAGATGAGGTGGAAGTTGTGGGATTCGTAAAGCTTGCTTGAGTGGAATTGTCAACGACTGGAATTTGTCGGTCCCAAGCTGGATTTGGAACAGTGTCCATTTGATGTTTGGTTATACTCATTTACTAAATTAAGACTGGCTGAAGGAAGTCTGGTTTGAACCATGTACCAAAACAGCCCAGCTGAAAGACAGACGCAGCAGGAAACATAACCTAAAACAAAAAGTTAAAAATGATATACTAAAGCACCCACCAGCCACCCAGTTTCTGCCTCTTTGTAAAGGGCCAACCGCCTTTCCAACCTCTAGCTGGTAATGAGAACAGGAAGCAGCATTCAGTGAAGGAAACACAACAGTGCTACTTTGAACCCGCAGCTCGGCCAAGACCATCACTCTAACTACAGCCGGGGACTTCCTCTTGTCGCCACAGAGTTGCAAACTCTCAGCGTTGTTTGAAGACTCAAAGTATGTAGGCTGCATTTGAAAACATATCACTTTTAAACTAAAAACCTCTTTCATCACATCCTCACTCTTTCTATAAAAAAACATTACCTCAACTGCACTGCACTGAATAATGGCAATGAAATTCATAGGTTGCCAACCTAACATAACTGCTCTTTAAAAAATGTATCTTACAAGTTGCTTAAACATAAGGGTATAAAGACTTGATTCATGCTTTCAACTTCTTGTAAACCGATTTTTGAGCAATTTAAAATAAACAGCCAAAGCTTCTTTGCAACAAAATGCATTGGAATCACTAGCTGTCAAAATAGGATTTGAACCCTTGCATGCTACACAAAACTGTAAACTGGCAATACCGTACAGACAGTTTGGAAGTGCTCAACTTTTCGGTCTATCGTCATGCCCGCTCTTCTTCCTTTAGCCACCAAAAGGGTACTTTGGTTAGATGGACAAGATCTTAAACCCCCATTCACCGGTCCACAGTGAAGTGTACTTGATATAGATGTCTTGAGGGCCATGGTATCTCATCATCATTAGGAAAGGGTAACGTTTCATACAAACAAGGGGAAGTAGGCTGGGGGTGACTTTTAAACCAGACCAATCCTTCTAAAAACCTGGACTGAGAGACAGAAACCATCTATCTCTCCTGTATGTTTTCAACCACTGAAGGACTTTGATAAATGAGGCTTTGAACTTGCCTCTGGCCAGAGATGCCTCCATCAATCTTCCTGCAAACACACACACCCACATGTGCATCAAGCATGCAAATACACACATTATTCCAAAGACAGGGGCACACAACCAGAATCACAGATTACAGCCCTGATTTAAGGGGGATTTGTATAACCAACTACAAAGTGGGGACATGAGGTTACACCTGCCTCCATGCATAAAGGTAGGGCATGCACGGGTAGTTTTGCAAGGTTAAATTGCAAGCACGAAATAAAACTGGGACTCTTTTCACTATCAGGCATGAATATCAAGGGTTTCGTAATCCTTTGAGCCCTTCAGTGGATCATGCCTCCCAACCAGGCTGTGCGCTGAGCCAGATAACAGCCCAGCGCCGGCAGCCGGATAGATAGCTAATCCCATAGGTGGCAGTCTGCAGTTCTGCATTAAACGTAAGATTTGAACAACAGAAATCACATCAACCATGCATCCACAAAAACGATTTACTGGTTTTATCGACATTTCCAGCGGGCATCAGTGTGTTGTGAAAGAGTAAAATACAATTTAAATACAATGCTAGGAAACATTTAATTGTAAAATAGTCCTTGCAACAGATTCACACTTTCAATGTTCTAGGCTTAGAAAATAAAGTCCACCTATTCCCATGGATGAAAAGTTTTTTGGTGAAATAATTCTCATTATTTCCAAAAACTATTGATCTGAAGACATCTGCTTAAATATCTAAAATTTGTTTAATAGACAAAAATATAATTAAGCAAACATGCATGTTTTTTTATCACAAATCAAACATTGTATTCGTTAAAAACTTTTTTGAAATGTATGAGTATTAAAGAAAGAAGAGTCAATAAATGCGCAGAACGCTCGGTGACATCTCAAGATAAAACATAAATGAGCTTCTTGATAAAATGACTACAAAACATTTATACAAATGACTGCAATGAAAGCAATCAAATATATATTTTTTATTTTCTACTTATAACAACTTCCAAATATCCTTATATTTGTGTTTGTACTTCTGCAGACATTTATTGTTCTAAAAATAAAAAAATTAAAAGCATAAGTGAGTCTCAAAATAGACAGTGTATATTAAACAACAGACACAAAGGAACTCTAGTTACACTTCACAGTCAAACGTGGGTACCAAACTCCACGCTGTACACGTCAGAAACGTGCCTGTCCCTTTAAGAGGCGGAACCACATGCCCAAATTTGGTAAACTCGGGGATTTAAATGCCCGACCCCTGCTGTCAATCAAAACACACCAAACAATCACACAACTGCTTTCTTTACAAACACATTTCTAGGTTGCAAAACACAGAAAACGCAACAAACACCGAAACTAAACGACACGTTGCGAGCATTCTGCACCGCATGTGCGTTTTAAAGTAATTCAAGCGGAGAAATAAGAAGAGTGGAATCTTGTAAACTCAACCTCACGTCTTTGTTTAGCCCCCCCCACACACCCCGGGTAACTTTTGAGAACCCCCCCCACACACACGCGTTCCCTCACGCAGAGTCTTCATAACCCAAACAAAGAAATAACCGGGAATTATTAATCTATTATTTAAAAGCAATCAAAGTCCTCCAGTTCCAATGTGCTGAATTAAAATAAATAAACCCATCCAGATGTGCACATTTCACTGTTACACAACATAACATATGCAGTCATGTTTACAACACACAATCACAAGACAACAACACACAATCACAAGACAACATCACCACGAGTCCGACTTGCATCATCTTTTGTGTATCCACGTGTTTACACAACCTTGCCCAAAGTGACGTAACACTGAAAACAACACAACAGCTGATGCCCCACAACTGACAACCAACGTGTTGAAATGTGTACCAACTGTCGGGATTATAAAACAACACAACAGAAAATTAGGAATAAACCCTTGGAAATGGGAACCCCCCCCCGCGCATCCTGCTGACACCCGACGTGCCCGAGGGGTCACCGCCGCGCTCCGGTGTCCGCGGTGTCGGGCGGCTCGTTCTGCTCCCTCCGCCGGATCCCTCAGAAGTGTTCGAGTTCTTACCTGCCGTGGAACCAGTCCTTACAGATATCGCATTCTATCATAAACCGGCTCACATCGTACGGCTGCCGGCAGACGCAATACAGCTGGGCCGTCGCCATCTTCGGACTGTCCCCAAACAACGCAGCCAAGCTGGGATCGGGCTGGGCGGGGATTCCTTTAATGATGCGGAAACAACACAGAGAGAGAGAGAGAGAGAGAGAGAGGGACGCAGCTGACGTTCTCTGACGTCACGCGTCAACAAGAGACGCGCCACGCTTCATCATTGCGTAATAAGAGTGCGGGTTGATAACAAAGACAGCATGGAATTCTTAACTGATTTCCCTGGAATTGTTGATTCTTTCACATTTTATATTAATAATAGTAAACTCAGCAGTAACAGATGGGATTGTGTGAATTGTGTTATCATAAAAACAAATATTTGGACTTTTGTGTTGTCACATTTTTACTTGCATTTGCAGAAATGTTTTCTTGGCTTTTCTCAAGCAGCTTCTTAAGGTGTTAGCCTGACATGCTTTTTGTAGAATTTTAAACAGTGTCCCATCTGCTCTTATTTGATATTGGATAGAAAGTTGTGCAGTGAAACAATGATGTCATCACTGCTCAGTTTAAATAGTGTCTGTGCATTCATTTTAATTCAGTGATGTCATCACTGCTCAGTTTAAATAGTGTCTGTGCATTCATTTTCAATTCAGTGATGTCATCACTGCTCAGTTTAAATAGTGTCTGTGCATTCATTTTCAATTCAGTGATGTCATCACTGCTCAGTTTAAATAGTGACTGTGCATTCATTTTCAATTCAGTGATGTCATCACTGCTCAGTTTAAATAGTGACTGTGCATTCATTTTCAATTCAGTGATGTCATCACTGCTCAGTTTAAATAGTGTCTGTGCATTCATTTTCAATTCAGTGATGTCATCACTGCTCAGTTTAAATAGTGTCTGTGAATTCATCTTTAATTCAGTGATGTCATAACTGCTCAGTTTAAATAGTGTCTGTGAATTCATCTTCAATTCAGTGATGTCATCACTGCTCAGTTTAAATAGTGTCTGTGAATTCATCTTTAATTCAGTGATGTCATAACTGCTCAGTTTAAATAGTGACTGTGCATTCATTTTCAATTCAGTGATGTCATCACTGCTCAGTTTAAATAGTGACTGTGCATTCATTTTCAATTCAGTGATGTCATCACTGCTCAGTTTAAATAGTGTCTGTGCATTCATTTTCAATTCAGTGATGTCATCACTGCTCAGTTTAAATAGTGTCTGTGAATTCATCTTTAATTCAGTGATGTCATAACTGCTCAGTTTAAATAGTGTCTGTGAATTCATCTTCAAGTCAGTGATGTCATCACTGCTCAGTTTAAATAGTGTCTGTGAATTCATCTTTAATTCAGTGATGTCATAACTGCTCAGTTTAAATAGTGTCTGTGAATTCATCTTCAATTCAGTGATGTCATCTCTGATCAGTTTAAATAGTGACTGTGCATTCATTTTCAATTCAGTGATGTCATCACTGCTCAGTTTAAATAGTGACTGTGCATTCATTTTCAATTCAGTGATGTCATCTCTGATCAGTTTAAATAGTGTCTGTGCATTCATTTTCAATTCAGTGATGTCATCACTGCTCAGTTTAAATAGTGTCTGTGAATTCAGCTTTAATTCAGTGATGTCATCACTTCTCAGTTTAAATAGTGTCTGAGAATTCATCTTCAATTCAGTGATGTCATCACTGCTCAGTTTAAATAGTGTCTGTGAATTCATCTTTAATTCAGTGATGTCATCACTGCTCAGTTTAAATAGTGTCTGTGAATTCATCTTTAATTCAGTGATGTCATCACTGCTCAGTTTAAATAGTGTCTGTGAATTCATCTTTAATTCAGTGATGTCATCACTGCTCAGTTTAAATAGTGTCTGTGCATTCAATTTTAATTCAGTGATGTCATCACTGCTCAGTTTAAATAGTGCCTGTGAATTCATCTTCAATTCAGTGATGTCATAACTGCTCAGTTTAAATAGTGTCTGTGAATTCATTTTTACTTCAGTGATGTCATCACTGCTCAGTTTAAATAGTGTCTGTGCATTCATTTTTAATTCAGTGATGTCATCACTGCTCAGTTTAAATAGTGTCTGTGCATTCATTTTAATTAAGTGATGTCATAACTGTTCAGTTTAAATAGTGTCTGTGAATTCATTTTTAATTCAGTGATGTCATCACTGCTCAGTTTAAATAGTGTCTGTGCATTCATTTTTAATTCAGTGATGTCATCACTGCTCAGTTTAAATAGTGTCTGTGAATTCATTTTTAATTCAGTGATGTCATCACTGCTCAGTTTAAATAGTGTCTGTGAATTCATTTTTAATTCAGTGATGTCATCACTGCTCAGTTTAAATAGTGTCTGTGCATTCATTTTTAATTCAGTGATGTCATCACTGCTCAGTTTAAATAGTGTCTGTGAATTCATTTTTAATTCAGTGATGTCATCACTGCTCAGTTTAAATAGTGTCTGAGAAATCATCTTCAATTCAGTGATGTCATAACTGCTCAGTTTAAATAGTGTCTGTGAATTCATTTTTAATTCAGTGATGTCATCACTGCTCAGTTTAAATAGTGTCTGTGCATTCATTTTTAATTCAGTGATGTCATAACTGCTCAGTTTAAATAGTGTCTGAGAATTCATCTTCAATTCAGTGATGTCATAACTGCTCAGTTTAAATAGTGTCTGTGAATTCATCTTCAATTCAGTGATGTCATCACTGCTCAGTTTAAATAGTGTCTGTGCATTCATTTTTAATTCAGTGATGTCATCACTGCTCAGTTTAAATAGTGTCTGTGCATTCATTTTAATTCAGTGATGTCATCTCTGATCAGTTTAAATAGTGCATGTGCATTCATTTTAATTCAGTGATGTCATCACTGCTCAGTTTAAATAGTGCCTGTGCATTCATTTTTAATTCAGTGATGTCATCACTGCTCAGTTTAAATAGTGCCTGTGCATTCATTTTTAATTCAGTGATGTCATCACTGCTCAGTTTAAATAGTGTCTGTGCATTCATTTTAATTCAGTGATGTCATCACTGCTCAGTTTAAATAGTGTCTGTGAATTCATTTTTAATTCAGTGATGTCATCACTGCTCAGTTTAAATAGTGTCTGTGCATTCATTTTCAATTCAGTGATGTCATAACTGCTCAGTTTAAATAGTGTCTGTGCATTCATTTTAATTCAGTGATGTCATCTCTGCTCAGTTTAAATAGTGTCTGTGAATTCATCTTCAATTCATTGATGTCATCACTGCTCAGTTTAAATAGTGTCTGTGCATTCATTTTAATTCAGTGATGTCATCACTGCTCAGTTTAAATAGTGTCTGTGCATTCATTTTCAATTCAGTGATGTCATCACTGCTCAGTTTAAATAGTGCCTGTGAATTCATCTTCAATTCATTGATGTCATCACTGCTCAGTTTAAATAGTGTCTGTGAATTCATCTTCAATTCATTGATGTCATCACTGCTCAGTTTAAATAGTGTCTGTGCATTCATTTTAATTCAGTGATGTCATCACTGCTCAGTTTAAATAGTGTCTGTGCATTCATTTTCAATTCAGTGATGTCATCTCTGCTCAGTTTAAATATTGTCTGTGAATTCATCTTCAATTCATTGATGTCATCACTGCTCAGTTTAAATAGTGTCTGTGCATTCATTTTAATTCAGTGATGTCATCACTGCTCAGTTTAAATAGTGTCTGTGCATTCATTTTCAATTCAGTGATGTCATAACTGCTCAGTTTAAATAGTGTCTGTGAATTCATTTTTAATTCAGTGATGTCATCTCTGCTCAGTTTAAATAGTGTCTGTGAATTCATCTTCAATTCAGTGATGTCATCACTGCTCAGTTTAAATAGTGTCTGTGCATTCATTTTAATTCAGTGATGTCATCACTGCTCAGTTTAAATAGTGTCTGTGCATTCATTTTCAATTCAGTGATGTCATAACTGCTCAGTTTAAATAGTGTCTGTGAATTCATTTTTAATTCAGTGATGTCATCTCTGCTCAGTTTAAATAGTGTCTGTGCATTCATTTTTAATTCAGTGATGTCATCACTGCTCAGTTTAAATAGTGTCTGTGCATTCATTTTTAATTCAGTGATGTCATCTCTGCTCAGTTTAAATAGTGTCTGTGAATTCATTTTTAATTCAGTGATGTCATCACTGCTCAGTTTAAATAGTGTCTGTGCATTCATTTTCAATTCAGTGATGTCATCTCTGATCAGTTTAAATAGTGTCTGTGCATTCATTTTAATTCAGTGATGTCATACCTTCTCAGTGTAAATAGTGTCTGAGAATTCATCTTCAATTCAGTGATGTCATCACTGCTCAGTTTAAATAGTGTCTGTGAATTCATTTTTAATTCAGTGATGTCATCACTGCTCAGTTTAAATAGTGTCTGTGCATTCATTTTTAATTCAGTGATGTCATCTCTGCTCAGTTTAAATAGTGTCTGTGAATTCATTTTTAATTCAGTGATGTCATCACTGCTCAGTTTAAATAGTGTCTGTGCATTCATTTTCAATTCAGTGATGTCATCTCTGATCAGTTTAAATAGTGTCTGTGCATTCATTTTAATTCAGTGATGTCATAACTGCTCAGTTTAAATAGTGTCTGTGAATTCATCTTCAATTCAGTGATGTCATAACTGCTCAGTTTAAATAGTGCCTGTGAATTCATCTTCAATTCAGTGATGTCATAACTGCTCAGTTTAAATAGTGTCTGTGAATTCATCTTCAATTCAGTGATGTCATCACTGCTCAGTTTAAATAGTGTCTGAGAATTCATCTTCAATTCAGTGATGTCATCACTGCTCAGTTTAAATAGTGTCTGTGAATTCATCTTCAATTCAGTGATGTCATCTCTGCTCAGTTTAAATAGTGTCTGTGCATTCATTTTAATTCAGTGATGTCATCTCTGCTCAGTTTAAATAGTGTCTGAGAATTCATCTTCAATTCAGTGATGTCATCTCTAATCAGTTTAAATAGTGTCTGAGAATTCATCTTCAATTCAGTGATGTCATAACTGCTCAGTTTAAATAGTGTCTGAGAATTCATCTTTAATTCAGTGATGTCATCTCTGCTCAGTTTAAATAGTGTCTGAGAATTCATCTTCAATTCAGTGATGTCATAACTGCTCAGTTTAAATAGTGTCTGAGAATTCATCTTTAATTCAGTGATGTCATCTCTGCTCAGTTTAAATAGTGTCTGAGAATTCATCTTCAATTCAGTGATGTCATCTCTGCTCAGTTTAAATAGTGTCTGAGAATTCATCTTTAATTCAGTGATGTCATCTCTGCTCAGTTTAAATAGTGTCTGAGAATTCATCTTTAATTCAGTGATGTCATCTCTGATCAGTTTAAATAGTGTCTGTGCATTTATTTTCAGTTCAGTGATGTCATAACTGCTCAGTTTAAATAGTGCCTGTGAACTCATTTTTAATTCAGTGATGTCATCACTGCTCAGTTTAAATAGTGTCTGAGAATTCATCTTCAATTCAGTGATGTCATAACTGCTCAGTTTAAATAGTGCCTGAGAATTCATCTGTTTCCTGTGGTCTCATCCCAATGGTCATGATGCATCTAAGTCTAGTTGGGCCATAGTTGTCTTGGTCTCAACTGTCTTCCAGAGCTGTAGGGGTCTTCTCTAGTCCTTTTGTCCATTACACTCATTACAGACATTTATGCATCATCTCCAGAACAAAGTTTCTTGTTAGTAATGAAATAAAAACTTTCAAAGTGTCCCAAAACATATTTATACATCCTCCATTAATTTTGCTCTCTTCCATCATCATCATCATCATCATCATCATCATCATCATCATCATCATCATCATCTTCATCATCATCATCATCATCATCACCATCATCATCATCTTCATCATCATCTTCATCATCATCGTCATCATCATCATCATGTTGTATGAACAGCAAACAAAAGACGATGAACGCAACCAAATAATCAATAAGAAAAGTTTCTATGGTGTTCTTCATTTACAGAAAGCAACACTTTGGGTGATATTGTGTGAAAAAAACTAAGACTGGCATTATTTCCCTTACGATTGCTTTGTTCCCTCTTGTTCTAAATTCTTCTTTAATAAACTTGTAAGTCACTTTGGATGAAAGCGTCAGCTAAATGACTAAATGTAAATGAAAAATGGTTATTGGGTGAAAATAACATGTGCATTCATCTCCCAAATTCCTAAACTGTAATGGGTATTTACATTGACTTGCACAGAGCAAATTCTACCAGCAGTTTATTGAACAAATGCTCAGAATATAATAAGAAAGGGATATCCTCTTTATCCAAATATAAAGTATGTACATGTCCCTTCTGATCAATGCCAGCCCTTTCAAATCTGCCTGGAAAGAAGTTTGACAATGGCCTCATCTACTGCAGAACCCTAAGTATTACATTAAACACAATCTACTGTATTTTTGTGTGCAAGGTAACAAAAAATGTTTTGTCGATACAAAATGTTTTCATTACATAAAAAAATTACATAAAAACTATAAACACAAAGTGTAGTAAAGAATAAAGCACGCGTGTCACATGACCAGCACAGATGAGATGTAAACATCGGGGCGTGGTCTTGGCAGCACCGTGACCAATCGGAATTCGGCTCGATACTTTGTAAACAACACAGTTGCACGCTGAAACTTTACTACGACGGACCGCCGTGTGACCCAGAGCCCCGAACATCACCGAACCCGGTAAGATGAACCCCGAGAAACACTTCTTGCTTTTGTGAGTGTCAAAGTTGCGATCACGTCGATGTTGTGAGTGCTTTTCTCAAGTGTAGACAATGTTTGGCACACATCCGGTAAAAGTTTGTTTACAAAGTTTACAAAGGGTCTTCTAAACACGGCCATGTGTTGATCAATAAACGTCTTTTTTAAGAATGAATGTAATCAGATCCTCGTTAGTGATGAGCTCTTGCGCAACTGAGCCCCAGGGGTGTCGGAGCAGAACTTTGGTGGGCGGAATTCATTTTCTTTCCGGATCTTTAATGTTTTTATGTTATAAAGTTGGTCTGCTTGTTGGAGATTTGTTGTTATTATGACACGTGTTGGGTTTGATAAACTTAATGAAGTGTTGGGAGGTTGTTTGGCCATTGCACATTTAAGTGTTATGAATAGGTTTTTTATTTGCATTATGTTTCTGGCAAGAAACATGTGATGTTGTTGGTTCATTTCCACTGCGTCAGATGTGGATGTGAGGACACCGGCAGGTTTGAAGGTCCCATCACTGGATGCTGTGTGATATGCATTTAATAACCCCACTTATTAATCTTTCACATCTATATGTTTCAATATTTCGTTTCTCTTTGATGACATTTAGAAGAATGAATTCTTCTTGGTTTCTTCAATGGATGCATGTCAAAACACAACCTGAAAACAGAAATCACTCCAGCAGAGTTCAGGTTCTCTGTAATTGTGAAAAGTGGAAGGGCAGGTGCTCGATTATGACTTTGTGCTAAAACACAGGATGTGGGTACCGCATTCATTTTACAGCTTCGATTCTGCACGCACAGTGCTCATCCAGAGGTCTGTCTCCTGAGGAAGAGGAGGAGGGAGGATGGGTGCGGAGGATCTGAGCTTCCTGCAAGGGGCTGTGATCTGGAACACAATGTCTTCTCTTGACTGCTGAGATGAGATGCAGTAAGGTCTCTTTGCCAGTCAGAGAACATGTAATTTCAGTCCAGTAAACCTTGGCTGGAATTTGAAGAGATTAAAGGGATGGTTCACACGAATGTAAAATACTGTCGCCCTTTATTTGAGCTTCAGATGCTTGAGTCTTTGTTTTGTGGAACAGAAAAGAAGTTTCTTTGAGAAATGCCTTAGTTGTTTGGTTTTGAACGATGAGAAAGTCCAAGTTTGGTTGCAGACGTTCTTCAAAATATCTTCTTTTTTGTTTTGAAGGAGAAAGTCTGAGTGTCATTATTAGAAACCATCAAATCATTTTTCTATTTTTCTGAGCTGTTCCTTAAAGGGGTTTGTGTTGCCACGTGAATGTACTTTTTCAATTCAATAAATATTGAAATACTATTAAAAAGGAAAAATCTGTATTAGAAGCGCCCTTCTTTGTTTAAGATCAAAATGGTAGATCAGAGTTTGGCCGTTACAGCTCATCTCTCTCCTACGCATGCTGTCACCTGCTGTGGTTTTTTAGGAGTCTTTGCTGCTGAGAAATGACATTGTTGATTTACTGTTACTTACAAATGTACTGTTTCAATTAGGAAGAGCGGAGAAAACACTACAAGGACTTTTTTGGTTACAATATTTGGATGTCTATGCTAGACGTGTGTATATTTTTTCTTTAAAGAACTACTTTATTCACCTGTTAAATAATCTTTTAAGAAGAAAAACAATCAAGCATTTTAATTACACAAACACAAAATTGATCACCTTACAAAGTGATAAACTAAGAGAGAACACTGTTGACTGAGTATGGTTGTGAAACTGCACACTTTGTTTATTGTTCACATAGTATTTTTTTATTTGTTTCTGTTTGTTTTGCTCTTGAACAGGATGTGACGGTAGTTGTCATATAAGCAGCTGTTGCGGGTGTTGATAGCATTTCAGTGAGATGCATCTGGACCAGTTTGACGTCATGGTTTCCTTTCTTATGGTAATGCGACACAGAAGCATTAATGCGGAATACACAAAATGTGAGATAATGGAATGTACATTTATGACTCAGGGCCAAAAATAAAATGTAGATTATTTAGAAGAATTATGATATTATATACTACATCATACTATATTATATTAAATCAAGAGACCCACTGAAATCATTACAATTTTGACCCAACTTTAGCTAAGATTTGGTTTTGATTTGGTAAAAGATTTGCACCGTGGATTGCCTTTGTTGTGAACTCTGACATATGAGTTATTTATTTTGGTAAATGCTCTACATAGTAAAAATCCAGATTTGAAAAATATTAGGGGATTTTCCTTGTGACTAAGTTTCTTAATCTGGTTAGACTGTCCTTCAGAGTTGGAACAACATGACACAACAATGCAGTGTTACAGTAAACAAAGAAAGTTACAGGTATCTACACAACAAGAAAATATAAAATACACAGTTGCCATCTGGTGGATAAAAGATTGTGGTCGTAAACAGCAACATTTTTTTTTGTTTCAAATGTGGAATCTAAAACAAAATGTTAAGCAAAGAGACTTATATGTAATAACATTCACATCATAGGCCAATATAATAGATATATTAAGAATAATGTAGATTTATAGTGGGGCTGCTTGATAATGACAAATGTTATTATCATGATTATTTTGGAAAATGATGGGATCCCAATTATTTAACAGGATAACTCATCAGTGAAAAGATTAATTATTTTTAAATAGATTATTTGTCACTTTAAAACTGTATTCAACTTAATAACAATTTAGTAAAAATTGATTCATTCAGATAAATAATATATACATAATGTAAGGAAACAGTACAATAATTGTTATACATATTTTTTTTTCATAATTGCTGGAATTGTTAAAAAATCAATTACAATTCATTGCACAGCCTTAGTATATAGGCAAATGGTTATATATAATTTTTGTTGTAATTGTTGCTCAAAGGGACAGTTCACCTAAAAATGAAAATTCTATCACTAGTTCATCTACGATTATTAAGTTCTTTCTGACCAGAAAACTACCCCCATCAGCAGTCAGTTCTCAGCTCCGACTCCGCTTGACCATACACCAACTCCTGTGACTGTCTCTCTCCCCTCTTTCTCTCTGTTGACTGTGTCTTAAAGTAATATAAACTTTTTTCCCCCAACCTGTTTTGTCTTGCCTCGTGTAACTTGGTAAATCGTTGTTGCATTTTTTCACCTATTGTTATCTTTGCAATTGTTATCTTTGCTATTTACCACTTCATTGTCTACTCGAATCTATGTAAGTCACTTTATGACTCATTCATACATTTAAATGCAGATGTAATTTTAATTTTGCTCAAAATTGAGTTGTTCAAACATTTTTATTCTTTGACAACTTATTTACATTATGAAATGTTTATTTATTAATGTGTGCATATTAGCAGATATTGATTTTTTTAGATTTCTTTTAAGAATTTTTAGAATCAGAAGGTTTTGTTTGTGTATGACCTTTCCCAAAATTCAATTTACGTTGCTATTGTACAATCTTTGTCTTTTTCACGTATGAAAGACATTTGTTCAAATTATTTTGCTATATCAAATGCAAAAACATTTTGGGACTTTTGCACAAAACCAAAGGTTCTATCTACAAAATTTACATTAATTAATTTGGTTCTATAAGGTTCTATCTGTGAGCCAATAAACATGTTGAAGGAACACAAGGGGGCAAATCAGAAGCTTTCTTTGTCATGTGATAGGAAAAACAGAAGAAATTAATGCAATGCAGAACAATGTAACGAAGAAACCACAAGTTTGACTGTTTTGATGATACTCTTGTCAAGGAGAGCAACTCAAACTACAGTATTTAGTTTTATTTTGTTCCAACAATTAGCTTTTTATGCCTAACTTGAATAAGTGTAATTAAAACGATGTAAGTGTTACTTTTTTCCAACATTATAACAACTCTTATGTTATGTTATTTTACATTTTTATTTTATTAACAAAAATAAATAGTTTGTGTTGCTTGAAAATGTTTGCCTTTATGAATTATTTGCCGATAGAATCTTATAATTTAAGCAGATTTTTAGAATCAGAGTGTTTTATCTGTGTACGATCTTTTCCAAAAATCTCAATTTACAAAATTGCTACTGCACATTTCGTATACATTATGGATCTCTGTATTTTCATGTATGAAAGAGATTTGTGTCTCAAATTATTAAACTATATCGAATGCGAAAACTATAAAGCTCAATATCTCAAAAATACACAGATCGCAGATAGAACCTAATAATTCCAAGGCGATGATTTTATCACCCTTTGTCATTTAAAACCTTTCTTCCACACAACACAAAAATATATTTTGAAGAATGTTGGTAATTGGGACATTATGTTTCATGAAAACACAACAAAAGTGAACAGGTGCCTCTGCTGTTGGTTACCAACATTCTTAAAAATATCTTTTGTGTTCCAGAAGGAAAGAACCTAACACAGGTTTAAAATAACCAGAGGCTGAACGAATTATGACACAAATTGTATTTTAAGGTGAATTATCACTTTCTTTAGAATTGGTATAGTTTACAATATTAAGTTGAGATAAATTTAAATTAATGTAAAGCTTTAAGATACAATCAGTAATGTTCTTCTTAATGCCCACAAGGTGGCAGCAACTGCCCACTTTAAAGGAACCTGATGCCTTTTGTCAAAGAGGGGGATTCCCCAAAAAATGTAGGACTTTAGAACACAATATTTTATACATCCTTTGGCAGAATCACCTACACTACTAACCTAAACTGTCACCAAAGATGTTTTCTGTTTATGACAAAAATGATTGGTGATATACATTAAAGGTGCATTGAGCAAAGTAGAAGGCCATCAGTGGTTGCAAATTGCCGGAAGCTCATTCTAAAAATTTTAATATACCCTTGAAGGCATAGTGATGTATATTACATTGCATTATTTTCAAAAGATCCTCAAAAAATGACAAACGGCACCTTTAAAAGGAAAACTAGGCAGTCAATGAGAAGCTCATTTAACTTCTATAAACACAGCGTCACCTGTAAACTTTAAATGCGTGTTTGATATAGAGGGAGGTTTGTGTCCTGGAAGCTGTTAATGTGAATGAAGCTTTATAGGGTGTATGTTAATGTACAGTAGATTCTCTCTCCCAGACGGACACACGTGTGTAAATACACAGCAGGGAAAGTCAGCTACAGGTCTCTCTGACTTCCTGTTTAAGCAAACTGCTCTTCATTACCTGCTGCAACAACTCTATAAGATCCTCAGGGTTTGCCGTCTCTATATTATACTAAATACAACAAATACGACATAACAGTACCTCTTTTTTCATAAATGAATTATTTTGTGTTTGACCAGTAAGAAAGGTGTGCCTTACTGTCAGAACCCAAGAGCAAACTGCCCATACATGGCCGTGTTATCTGACCTCTTGTTTTTAAGTTTTTCTTGGCTGTCGTGGTCTCTCATCACTCCTCATTTTACTGTAATTCCAGTTCCCCCACAAACAAACTGTAAATCCTGACATCACTGCCTCTCTCCGTCTTCACCACAGGACTCAAACCTCGTCTGACGGCGATTACGTGCTAAAAGGCTGCCATTGTGCGGTGACCGATAGATACTCGTGTCTTGCGTCCTTTTCAAAAGGAGGTTTCAATAAAATGAAGCGAGGCCTTTGACACTCAATAAGTTGTGTAAGTTTCCCCCGACACAAGCGTTCAATAGATCCGTCTATGAGCGGTGACTGCAGGCGAATTTCAGTCAAAACCAGGCCGCTCGTTTTTAAAATCTCAATTTGTGGTTTTTCTGTTATGAGTGAGCTGTCAGGCTGTTTGTCACTATTATTCTAGTCCGGTTAGTGAAAGCTACGTCAGTTACGCAATTTTGTCATTCAGTTTGTGAAGAAATGACGTCATGATGTGAATTAGCACAAATGCACCGATTCTTGATGCCAATGAAATCCGTGCCTGTCACCCGCTTGCCGTGGACTGGCCAATCAGTTGCCGTCCCTTGATGATGTCACCAGACATTTTTTACCGATGTTCTACTGACATACTTCATTCCTCAGGTGTACGGAGGCGTCTGCAGGTACCCCCACGGATCCTAAACCCCCTTCCCGGCCCATCAGCCCTTACGGGGGAACAACCACAGCCTTTGTTGGCCGCCCCTTGGATCTCACACACAGTTAATATAGACTTTTCCCACTGCCTCTGCCAAGAGTCTGAAGTCATTTAATGAAGTGGCGCTGAGTTTGGAAGGAACCAGTGTGCTTCTCGGCGCTGACAGAATGGAAAAAGCGGGCGCTGTGTGCAACGCTGGGCCCTGATACCCAGTCACCTATACGGCGCGAACACAAGAACGGCATTGAGACGAAACAGTCTCAGATTTGCCTGACTGTCAAAGAGATACACATGCTCGATTGAGTGCGCGTCTACTGAAGACAGTCAGGCAAGGGTGGGTTATCTCTTTATCGCTATTCATGACCGTTGGTAGTTTATTTCAGGTGGCTAAAACACTTAGAATAACATCCTATTGGGAGAACTGGTTATCAAAAGAAGATATTCTGAAAAATATGCATTAGTGGAAGTCAATGGTGACTGGTGACATTCTTCAAAATATCTTACTTTTTCTTCAGCACAAGAGTGTCACACAGGCTTCCTAAACAAACAGTCCATTCTCTCTGGTAACACGTTCGATAAATGGCTTAACATCCGATAAATAATGCCTGGTCTTAAATTTGCATCCCTAATTTCTACTTGGTTGCCCAGCTCCCATTCATTTATTAAACAGTTTGTTCACAGATTGCTTCCTCTTGGGCTTTCCTGTCACGCAGCTGTTTGGTGGCGAACCCCGCATCCATCCACAGTAGAACTGTTCAAGTGTCATCTTCCTCCTGTTTGATTCACAGGCCTCATCCGCTTCTGCCTCTCACAGCCTCACACTGCCCACTATTCTCCCCAAACCGCCGAAAGCCTGTCATCACACCGACTCAGTGTGCGTTCCTCACAGAGAGTCTTGTTTTCATGAAGGCTGTGAGCCTTTCTATGAATCCCCGCACAATGTGGTTTTGTCCGGGGTTTGGACATTTATTGCACAGCCCTCGTGCCATCGCCGCATCTGGGAAGCTTCTGTCGCCCTGACTCCACGTGTCCATGAGATTCTAATAGGGCTGATGTCCAACGCTTGCAGAAATGAAGCTATTGAACATGCCTAGTTCAGCTGTGTGTGGAGGATCTGCGCTTCCATCCTCAAATGAAGCCGTTGTCTGCTTATGCTAACTTGAACAAGATTGTTAGAAGGAAAGGAAAATGTCTTGCGATATTTAAACAACTAAATGTGCAGTTTGAACTACAGCGAACTATGCCTTTATCGCAAGCATCATATTCTTTGTAAGTTGATTTTTCCCTTAAATGTTTGACTTGTTTTTCGCAATAAGTTGTTTAGCAGAAGTTCTCTCCAATGGAATAATGTAATATGTGAGGAAAGCTATCCTTTAGCATTGCCATCCATCTTAATGGCAGTCTGGCATGAGCAGAACTAGACAGAGTTACGCAGTTTTGAGTCCGTCATCGTAAACTGTCACATGAAAAGCAGCAGACAGGGAAAAATCGCTTGTAGTCTCTTTAAGACAGGTGGAAACCAATGACCTACACTATACCATTAGTAAAAATTTTAATATAAAGGAATTCTATATTTGTTAATATTTATTTTGCATAAACAATTATATATATATATAATTCACATGTATTCATTCACATGTATACATACAGTATATTTAAGAAAAAATTATACATTTATAAACAGTTAAATATAATTTTAATTATTTGTAAACAAAATAAATATACATGTATGTATTAATAAATATAACTACTGCAGCAATGTAATAAAATAATTTCATTTTACACATTGTCTTCTGCTGTTCTAAATAGTTTATTTTCTTTTTTTTTTAAATATTCTATGTATATGTAATGTTATTTAGCCTACTTTTGATGTAAACAATAATTAGGTGTAACGATAGGCTGCAAACTTAAAAGTGATTGTTCCCCCAAAAAATGTGTGTAATTTCTTCATCTGCTTGTAATATCATACCTGTATGACTTTTTTTCTGCAAAACACATAAGAAATTAAAAAATAATTTTCGACCATTTACTCCCAAATCAATGCAAGTGAATAGGTGCCATTCTTCTAGATATCTTCTTTTGTGTCCTGCGAAAGAAAGCCGTACAGCTATTTCAGGTTACTTCCAAAGGAAAATCATTTTGGATGTAACATAGTATATTTTTAATAAGAATATACAATAAACATATGCTGCCAACCTAATACCATAAACCATTTTTGCTGTGATCAGAGAGGTCTTTGTCTTTTTCCAAAAAGACATTGCTAGAGATGGATGACCACAGTTAATGTGCACATGTGTTTGGTAAATGCTGAAAAAATGATTGATATGTGAATATATATATATATATATATATATATATATATATATATATATATATATATGTAGATGAAATTTTCCATGAAGTTAGAACAAGTCAACGTTTGTCTTTGAAATTATCGGTTGTCATGCATTATATAGTAAGATGGGATTTGGTGAGTGACAAGTAGGAGGAAGCTACCACATCCTATGGGTTCAAATGTCTGGAGTGGATGCACATTAAATAGCAGCACTATCCACAAGATCTGCTTTGATTTTGTTATTTCATTATGTGTTTTTTTTTACAAACCCTGTAGGAGTTTTCAAAGACGAATACTTAGAAATTGAATGAAAAGGAAGGACATCAGATTTCATCGTTTGTGATCTTTAATTGTCGGCTGAAACTGAAGTTTCTCAAATGTCTGTCGCCGAGATGACCAGCAAAAAAGAAATACTAAGTGTGCTCAGAGTGTGGCGGTTCAACAGTTTGGTGGTCTTCATCTGTAAGATGTTAATTAGTACAGAATGCAGTCTACAGTTCCACTGCCAGCTTCCTTGAAATAAAGTTGAGAGAGGTCGGGAGAGACAGAGAGATGAAGGGGAGGGTAGAAAGCAAGATTTGAGCGCCTGCCAAGAGTAAGGAATTTGCAATGGGTTTAAAGAGAGAGATTCCACATGCCCGTGCCGAGCGTGGAGCCTTGCGCTGATGAGTTCGGGCCCAGTTCACCAGGGTTGACTGCACAAAGCATTCATTTTACACCAAGAGCGTCAGAACATTGACGGAGACATTTTGTCTCCTTACGTCACCAATAAATACTCTGTATTTAGCTGTAAATGACATTGGACTTCATAGTAAAATAACTTTATTATTGTGTGCTTATTGGCTGATGGCACCATAACAGCACAAATAGTCACAAGTGACTGTACTAAGGTGTAAACGATAAAGGCGTAATATTATTATATCAATTGCTGCCCATTTTTACGAAAAATCCGACTATTTCAATCAGTCAAGAGCAAATCCCAGCTACTCTGTTAGACATGGTCAAATGTCTTTTGGCATTCATACACCTTGTCCGCGAGCAGCCCAATTTTTTTCTTAATCTCAAATGGCGCAAAATATAAAAGTTTTAGGTGATTCTAGTTCTCTACTCTAAAGTTGGACAAATATTGCGCAACAAACTGCGCAAAGTCCCTCCCAAAGAGTCAGTAGCGATTAATGATTAGATTTGTAAATTGGACTGTTCATGGCGGTACAATACAATATCGATTTTCCCCGCCATCGATAGGATATTTGCGATACATCAATCATACCTTTTATGAAATTTTGATATAATGTGCCTAGTAAGCTAGCCGTTACATTTATAATGTCTCATAAATTAAATCAAAATATATAAAATGAAAGTTTAATTGAATGAAAGTTCGGGCGGGAATGCATAGATTGACGTTACGTGAGGAATGCAGAGTTTCTATATAGTAACCCTGTGTTGTTTTTTGATATGGCACAGGCGAATCGTGTAATTAGAATATGTATGTAATTGATATTATGTGTGTATTGTTACACACATAATAATGATATGGCCCTTTTTACTGGAAAGCAGGATTTTTTTCGCAAGAGCGTCTGTAGTAAGCACTCTATAAGCTTTTGTTTATAGAAATTTTCTGAAATAGTATCGTTAGTTTTTAGCTTCATATCCACTGTCGCATTTTATCTCATTCATTGTTGTCCACCACAGTCGCTGGTTTTCCTAATTTTCTCGCACACTGTATTTTGTATGTGCTATCTAGAAACTAGCATTGCATAAATTTACATTGATTTAAATAACTTCATGTAGTTACGACCCTGCCAGCAGGGGCAAATAGGTCCATGCTAAGAGGCCAAACATTGGCCCTTTGGTCAACCCATGTGATGATGCCTCCGGTGAATGGCGCGTCAGTCATATGAGCATGTGACCGACCCAGATCGCACACAGTTAGATGCACAAAACCACTGCGAACCCTCGCAACTCTGGCCAAGTAAACGCACCCATCACCAGCTAGAAAGGTCTGTGAAAAATTAAAAGCATCTCTCATGTGTGGGCCGGGGACGTTTGTATCCCCCGGTAGAGTCTGGCCTTATTTAGAGCTCTCACTTTTGTGTGCAAGGGTCTCACGACGGTTCCGTTCCCGGCGGTAATTCTCTTGTCTATTTAAACACTTTCTGTGGGGTGTGCTTCTTTGAATGCAGCCTGACGGAGCCGCTTCAGACCGACTCGCTAGTTTTAACTGCAATGTGTTTGGAAAACATTGGGCCTCGTGGCTTTGCTCTCGCTCTCTCTAATCCGGGAGATATAAATGACTCCTGGCAGACAGACAAAGAAGTCTGCTTATACTTAAAGGCCATATAAGCTTTTATCGAAAGAAGGCATTTACACATACACTTGCCCGGTGGCTTCTCTCAAACAGAGGGAAATGAGAAGACGTTTGGCAGGGCGAATTGGGGAGTATTTCT
The DNA here is from genome assembly GCA_033220385.1 of Triplophysa yarkandensis. Classification (NCBI taxonomy): domain Eukaryota; kingdom Metazoa; phylum Chordata; class Actinopteri; order Cypriniformes; family Nemacheilidae; genus Triplophysa; species Triplophysa yarkandensis. Next base: position 9,100,436 of record CM065677.1, on the reverse strand, counting down.
CCATGCCATTGCTTATACGACCACTTTTGCCTACACTGGAGGAAAGGTCATGAGACTGGAAATGGAGATTATGTCATACTCAACCCTGTATGACTTTTTTTGCTGAATACAAAAGAAAATATATATAAAAGGATGTTGGTAACCATGCAACATTGGACCCATTGACCTCAACATTTCTCAAAATATCTTCTTTTGTGTTGCTCAGAGGATACATAGTATCACGACATGAGGGTGAATAAATAATGACAGAATTTTTATTTTTGGGTTATCTTTTTAAACCATTCCATTGTTCTGCATTGGGGGAACCAGAGAACACGCCAAGCAAAGCAGAATGTTCTTGATTTGTCAAGTTTCCTTCCATCTTGGGTAATTTTGGGCCACTGCTGCCCAGTAACAATGAAGTGAGAAACAGTGCAGATGTCATACTGTATGACATCAACACCCACTCCCGTACACAGGCATGTCAAAGACAATTATAATTCTGTACACAGGCCTCACATACAATCTCAAGGGTTTGGCTTTATTGTCCTTTTGTCTCACAAAAATTCCAAGTCAACTTTGCTAATGGCGTCAGGCGTTAAGATGGATGTTCGCTTGATGCCGTGGCTATTCTTTCTGAACATTTTATTACAATGAGGCTGTCGTAATGTATAGAACATTTTAAACAGATGTTTCTAGTCTGTCAAAAGAAAGGTTTTTCGAAATATCTGACATTTCCCGAACTGTGTTTGTGTGTTGTACCAGTTACTAGGCAAAGGTTTTTGATTCTTAGATGGGACATGTGACATTAAATTACAAAATGGTTTGTGTCAAGCTGTGTTTCAGTTAACCGGTTGACCAAAACTTCATTTTTTCAGATCCTCCTCTGTTTATAAAAACGAAAATGTTGTCATTAATTGCTCTTGAAATTCTCACCTGTATGACTTTCTTCAAAATATCTTCTTATGTGTTCTGAGGAAGGAAGAATATAAGGGACTGACACGCATTCACTTTTATTGGTTTTGTGTTCACACAATAGAAGTGAATGTTTGTTGATATACTTTCTTAAAGATATCTTCTTTTGTGAGGGTGAGTAAAAGATGTGACTTTCATTTTGTGGTCAACTATCACTTTAAATGAGCAGAGCATTAAAAATAGAATTTAACTGTTCCATGTGAATATTGAATTCTTTTCTGGATTTAAGTTTTTTGACTTGGCGGTTGATGGGGTGTTTCTAAGATATTCTGAGTGAACGTTTAGCGTGAAAACATCATGTGTGCTTTTCTCGTCATTTAGTCATAGTTTAGTCTTTTCATTAATGTGCTCTGAGAAGTAATAGCCAACCTGACCTCATGCCGCACAATTTGAGGTATCATATCATGGATATGTATAATTCAGTTAATCAAAACTATAACTATAACATTTTCCGTGGAAAAGTTATTTCAAAGAATGTTGGTAACCAGAAAATTTTGGACATCATTGACTTTCATTAAATGGATAGACAACATCTGCGAATGTTGAGGAATATGCTTAAAAACCTCTATTCATAGCTTCTGCAAAACACAAAAGATTATATTTTGAAGACTGTTGGTAACCAGACAACATTGGCCCCTATTGACTTCCATTGAATAGAGACAAACAACTCACAGAGACATTGCTCAAAATATATATTTTTGTGATGCACAAATGTTGAGACTCCAGGTAATCAAAACTCTAAACAAAACTTAAAATAATAAACTTAAAAAAAACCTTTCCAGGGTGATGAAAGCTTTGACTGCATAACTTTTGTTCCAGCTGTCTTCATTTGTCAGGACGGCTGTTTCTCTTTTGTTCACATATGTCAGTGTTGAATGTTCACAGTGAAATGCTGCCCAGTTATTGCCATAGAGAGATGAGACCCACTCAAACACTAACCTGGTGGTGACAGGAGAGGCAAATCTTCTCACCTCGTCCTGTCCCGACGGGGAAACACTTCTCGCTCTCACGAATTAAGCACAGACGCAGTTTGTCTGGTGTAAATCTCTCCTCTTTGCACGTTGGCAGACTGATATTTCCTCCCTCTTCAATTTTTCCAATTTTTTCTCTGGCCTTCAGAGGTCTTCAGTGAAAACATCGGAGGTGTAGGGTCGGTGTCTATTGCTCTAGAGTAATGAAATGTGAAACTGTGTTATTGATAGCTTAGAAGAATAACAAGATGATTTATTATTATTTTTGATTATTTTGATGTAATCCTTAAGGAGATGGAGTAGATGGGTTGTTTTGTACTAACATGGTGGAAAAAATGAAAAGTTGATACTAATAGAATTTTTTTATATTAATATATTATTAATGCAATATGGCTCGCGTAGGATGTGTGATGGTGCTCTATATCAGCATGGATGTTCAACAATCACAGCCGCTGATATAGAGCACCATCACACGACTACAAGTGTCATAATGTATTTATACAATAATTCAATGGCACAAGTGTGTAGATCAATCAAAAACGTCAGAGTGTCCCGTTTTACATATTTTTCACCTTAAGTAAAAAGGGCTAATTACTTCCCCGTTTTGATGAAGTCCCGCCTTCAGAAATACGTTACTTCTGAGTTCTGATTCTGATTGTGCCAGCGGCTCCGTAAAGATCACACCTCTTATCAAAACGTTGAAAAGTGAAGCGTTATTGGAAATAGATCTTTAATGTTATCAATCTAACTTTACCCAAATCTAAACCAGCATGTGTTTAAACAATATAAATACAAATACAACAAATAATTTAAACTGATCATTACAACCAAAAACTATTGATGGTGTCCGGTTAAATACTACACTTTTTGCTCAGATTAGTTTCAATTATCATCTAGTTAACAAAGCTAAACAGCCTTAAGTAAACGTTTCCTTTTTCCAATACAAGACCACTTTTCCTTTTTGTATGTTCCTGTGTGCGTAGGTTAACCATGATTTTGATGTCACTAAAGAAGCAAATAAAGAAATGTAGTCCAATCCGTCCGTTTTTTTGTAGGGGATTTCTGTTAAATAAAAATATCTCGCTTTGCATTGAACTTCAAGTTTTATCATTTTTGAGATATTACTTATACCCTTACAACAACTTTATAACTAATTAAAGTTTGAAACATGGAATCAAGTAGAACGAGAATTTTAAACATTCGGACATTTCAACTTGGGTACTTTGCGCGCTGAATCTTCGGCCTGAATTCCACCGCAGCAAAACTGCTAAACAAGCCAATTCTACACTGCCACCTTGTTCAAATATAAAGTTAAAGTGATAATGAGGCGTGAATGACTGTGTGTGTGATGGCCATGCAAATCCAAGACAGAGACTGTAAAATCCATTAATAGAGAACGCGTTTCCAATTTCTTTTGTCTTAATGTCAGTGGGCATATTTAAAGAAAGTCTCCTTCGGTTTTTCGTATTTTAACAGGGCAGATCGCAACCAGCTTGTTCAGGTGTTTACTGCTACCTTGTGTTATAGTATCATATTAACGAGAAAATTTCTGTCCTGTAAAGCACGTCCTAGAGTTTAATTCCTAGCAATTTGTGTATCTGTGTTTAAGTGCTGAGTGGCGGAGTAATAAAGTTAAGCCATTACTATGATGTCTTTGGTCAAATATCCCATTGCTCTCAGCCGATCAGATGTGTTGATATGTGTTGATATTTTTAGGCACCTCCATTTTTATGCACCTCCATTGTTCAGCTCTCAACATTGTTCAAAATATAACTTGTGTTCTTCGGTAGAAAGAAAGTCATGTTTGAAATGACAAGATGGGGAGCAAATTTAAAACTCATAATCATGATGTTAAACTTCAATTCTTGAACTGTGCCTTCAAAACCAGATTATTAATAATAGACTAGTCTTGATCTATGGGAAGTTGTGCAGAATGTCTGACCTCACCACCAATATAAAGTCCAATAGGTCAATTACTCAAGACTTTACAGAGTGTGAGGGTCAAATGCCAGCTCACTAACATCTGTTTAAGTACACCACAAACAAGAATCCCCTCAGGAGACTTTAGTGTCATTTGGTAAGGCATCTTGGTTTGAACGCAGTACGACCCCGTCACAAAAACTGTCACACATTGAGTATCACGTTGTGAGAGCATCATCACCTCTGTAAACTTGGTATTTTTGGATGTTAAACAGAACGACGTGCGTATGAACTCTGAAGATCTCGGCAACAGAAGATCTCCCACCCTTCGGGAAAGGCATGGAACTGCGTGAATTATCACCTGTGTCCCATCCAGCGCATAGCTAGAATGCTTTGACACTTAGCCGCTGGTCACATTTTTGTTGAGCGCTTAGTGCTGATCTTGCTACTTTCCTGAGTTTACATGTTCAAATATGCTAACAGAGTCTTGGCCTAACCTTTTAGAGTCTCATAATATGTTGACAGAAAGGTTACCGGCCGACTGTTTAAACAGGCGGCTTCACTTTGAAGTTAAACGCTATTATTTTTACTACAATATAACCAAATTATGGATATGTTTAGACGGGCTACAAATGTCGGATTTTTGATGTATCAAATGTAAATGTGTCTAGTAGTTTGGTTACCATCATTCTTCAAAATATCTTCTTTGGTGTTTTGCATAAGAAAGTCGTTTTATTTTGGGGTAAACTATCCCTTTAACACCTACAGTCAGGTGCAGTTACAGCACATGCAGGCAGACTTTTGGCATCACTACTCACATCATTACCATAGCAACCAATTTTGGTCCTGGATTTTAACTATCATAAATTCTAAGGATCTGTGCACGGATTTGTGTGGAGTGTTAAACTTTTAGGACTTAACGGGTTAATCTAAGCAAAAATGGAGCACGGTTGAGCCACAGGCATTGTCAAAGCAGTTTAACTTTAGTGGTTTAGTCTTAAGGTTTCTCTGTCACAACCCCAGTTGAAATGCATTTATCTTAATCATAATTCTTGATCATATGCCTCTAATTAATTTAGTTGACACCCTTAAAGGGTAGAAAAATAAAAAATGAAAAACAAACACCAATAAAACTGTAATGATGTTAATTTCTTTCTCTTAACACGGTACGGCTCCAAGCGAACAACAAAGCTTTTCACAGCGGTCTACGTCATTCGGTTACATTAACTTTACGGTGGTTGTGATTGAATGTTTGCCTTCATTTTACTCTTTGAATTAAGTTATATTTCCATTACAGCCAGCAATTTTGGGTTTCTCTAGATCCAAGAGTGCATATGTAGCTGCTTAATTTCTCCCTGCATTCGCTATATTGTGCCAGTGCGCTTACAAAGCATGCAGAACAAGGCTTGCTTCAATCATACGTTTGGCTGCCATTCCAGACGAAACTGAACCATTCTTTTGTTTGTCATCTCATGATTATTTTACCCATGTTTTCAAACTAAAGCATTCTTACACATGACTGGTACAGTTTTTTCAGTTGGAAACGATTTTGGCTAAAATGAAAGAAAATTACTAGTCTTTCCTGGAATCATGACGTTAGTTTTAAACACTTTTAAATAGTTTTCGTGTTTTGAGAGCTTGTGCTTTAGTTGAGTCAGATTCAAAATGTCTATTTCAGCAATTCTTTTACTTTTTCTGTGAATTGCTTAATCAATTTAGATTAAATAACTTCAAAGACAAAACTGTGTTAATATTTACAAAAAGTATTTTTTACTAAGATTTTCTGTTCTTTGAGACAATTAACTAAAGGTAATCATAAACTAAAACTTTGTAAAAGTACATTTCATTAACTCAAATATTTCTATTAGATTTCACTAAGATGTTGGTTTATATTACAAATATTTATTAAATACTTATTTTCTCTTTACCTAAACTTTAAAATATTTAAACTTTAATTTCATTATTTGAATACTTTCTATTTATTGTTTATAAACGTAAATATAACTGTTTATAACAAATAAATATAAATGTTTATTCGGAGATTTACTAAGGTAGTTTATTAACTGCGATTGTAGACTCTAAGTGATTTACACATTCCAAACAAAAAGAATACAAACTTGAAGCTAGCCAAAACTGGGAAAGTGCGGAAAACAATTCCAATACTGTTGGGTTGGCAATATAGTTTTTGCTGTTTAAATCATCATTTTTTTGTGATGGTACGGTTACTACAGTTCACACAAGCTTGAACTGCTATCTATTGTACATTCACTGCTGCCTAAATGAGCATCATCGAACCAAAGAGCTTTGTTCTCAAATGCATAGAATTAACGTCTGAAGCGCATTATTCTGTAATTTCCCTCTGTACTCCCAGGGCTTGGCTTTGGAACAGATGGAGATATGGCTTCCTGTTACATAATCCCCCCCATTATAAATTTTGACTTCATTTGGGGTTTCCTGCATGCGCAGAGGCTCCTGCACACTTCCCGCTCTGTTCTCGCAGGCCGATCGTCCATCCCGTGAGCCATGGCTCCAATGTTGTCAAAGCAGACCGAGATCAGCTTCCCAGCTGCTTCCTTCTCCCGTCTGAATCGTCTCATCCCTCCCTCTCGTCATTTCCCTCTGGCCAGACATAGCTATCTTGTCCTTACTAGCTTTCTCAGAAACAGGGAACCCGGGGCCTCATCAGCAGTCCAGCTGTCGTCTTGATGCATTTTTCTCTCTCGTTGAACCTTCTAATATCTGGGATGAAAACAAGACTGAGATCTCTCTCTTTTTATTTTCTCACCCTCCATTTTGCTTTCATGGAAGTATGTTAAGTCACTTACAGACATTCAAGTCTAAAACACACGCTTGTCAATGTGTACAGAAGGCCTTGTGTGCTAGCTGTGGTTTATAAAACATACTTCGAGCTCTTTTGGAGCGCTCGCTTTGCGCCGTGAACCATAAAGCTGTCAGCTGTTGGAACACAGGGATATACCGAGCCGAGCGGCTTACAAGTTCCAAGTTTTTCTTATTCCAGTCGTCGCTTTTCCAGTAAACGGAACAACTAGAAGTCGAAATCCGTGCCATGCAGAAGGAATGCATACAGCGTACCGGCTGGATTTCTTAGATCCTACTGTTGTGCATTTATAGCACAATGCACAAGAGGGCACTCTGGTGGCTTTTTGCCTCACACATTGTGAAAACCCCATTGTGACTAAATCTATTGGCATTTAAGAGACATATGGCTGCTTAGCATGATCAGTTTTAAAAACGTATTACTGACCCAGTGTGTCAGTACAAGTAAAGACAGTAAAATAAAAATTGAGGATTTGTCTAAGCCGTCTAGCTCTGACACAATCCATTGACCATCTAAAACAATGTCCGACCAAAACATTCTGTTTGAACTTGAATTAATGGCACCCAGTTTCTCTCGACTGTAAGACTGAAGGCCACGCATAGCAAGGCTGCACTTTCCCATGCGGTGTTGTCCTAACTTGCTGAACTCTAGGACTTTTGCCAGCCTTGTACATTAAACCACCCTGTTTTCCACTAAATGGCATACCATGCAGGAGAGGCCTGTTTTTCTGTCTAATCAGTTGAGTCTATCAAGAGTAAAAGCACGACAATCCTCTGCTGTAATGCTCAGCATTTTTAACGTACAGCTCAGCCACTACGAGTTGCTTTATCGGCTGCCATCAGCCTCATTCTTTAATGCTCTCGAAGACTGTTCGTGGGAAATATTACACTAAATAGGTGCCAAGCTCTTTGAACATCTGCCCCAACTGATGTAGGGCAACCGAGTAACTGCGTACTACTTGCTCACATGTGTTCGAGCACGCATATTCAATTTTTTTTAGAGTATGCACTGTTGCCTGAATGATTGGTCGACTATTAAGTCATACATGTATTTGTAAAGCACATATCTAGATAGAGCAGCATTGTTGTAGTGTTTTGTGCTACAAAAACAAATGCAAAACTCCATTAGTCAAATTAACAAAACTTCTGCAAAACACAAATAAGATGTTTTGACGAATGTTGGTAACTGAACAACAGCCATTGACTTGTATTGTACTGCTAAAGCTCAGTTACTTTATCTTCTTTTGACAAACAAATGCCAAATTTTTTTAGTCATATGGACTGAACTTCTGCAAAACACAAACATGAAGATATTTTGAAGGATGTTATAACTGAACAACAGCGAATACCCATTGACTTGCATTGGTTTTTACGTCTATACAATGGATGCCATTGGTTGTTGTTCAGAAGGTACTACTGATAAATCTACTGAAAATATTTTCTGCAAATACCAAAGAGAAGATATTTTGAAGAATGTTGGTACCTGAACTACAGTGATAGCCATCGACATAACCGTTGTTTGGTTACTTACATTTTTCAATATATCTACTTTTATGTTCTGCAGTAGATAGTAGGTCATGCAGTAGACAGGTATGAAAGGACAAGAGAGTTAGTAAATGGACACAGCATAAATATTTGGGTGAACTATCACTTTTAAATGGGTTATTTGGAGTGTATTATTATTTCACCATATTCTATGAAGTGGAGAATAGAATCACAAGTAGGTATATCCAAGTTTCTGTGCAGCGCCGAAGATATCCTGCCAGTCTGAGACACAATGCATGTTTTAAAGCCGGAAACATTCCATTGACAGCAAACACACGGGATTCACAGGACCTCTGGTCAATTATATGCAGTCATACTGAATACCATTGAGGACAGTGCTCTGAATACACACAGTCATTGACTAGGGGCTTCCCTTCGTGTTAGACCGCCTTTATACTCTCATTGCAGTTGACTCAGTGTCACAAGCCATAAAGGGAATTCATTATTATGGTTAGGAAATGCACAATTAGAGGACACATCTCTGTTATGTGTCATACCAGTACTTGAAGTATGAGTGTGGGATGCAGTACCTGATTAATCCTTAAGATGGAAGTGCTGTATTCGCAATGTCAGGAAAAATGGGGTAAATAATGACTGCATGCATCCTGAGGGCTACTGTGTTTACATGTGCAGGAGGGAAGAGAGAATTTGTTATAGATGAATATAACGGTCATGTATTCTCATTGGGAAGTTATGACACTTGAAAGTGGTGATGAAAAATGTCTTACAATCTAAACTATTTGTTTTGAATTTTCATATTTTACATATTTTAATGTTTGGTTTGGATCTGGACCATACATACGTGCTGTATCAATAGAAATATTAAATGTTTATGCAATGAAAATGTTAAAGTTGTGATAAAAAAAGTTGAACTGTTTTGTAGATGCAAATTGTTTAAAAAGTATCTCTGAACAATAGGACAGCTTGCACTAAAAGTGATAATTTATCGAAAAATCTTCATTATCTTCATTATCAAAAGTCATTTCAAATGTGTCATGTTCTTTCTTCTGTAAAAGGCATAATTTGAAGAATGTTGGTAGCTGGCATTCATTTTCACTGGTTTTGTGTTCATGCAATTTAAGTGAATGGGTGCCACTGCTTTTCAGTTACAAAGTTTTTTCAGAATATCTTCTTTTGTGTTCTCAAGAAGAAAGAAAGTGAAGCAGGTTTGAAATGACAAGAGGGAGTAAAGGATGACCGGTTATTTCAGGGTACACTTTAAAGTGTTTACCTACTCAATTTCATCAATCAATTTTTGAATTTAACAAATTTTAATTATACAATTATAATAATTTATGAAATAGAAAATAAAATGAGAATATAAATTGTGAAATTGAAAACATATTTAACATAAAACATGATCATTAAGAGGTTGTAAGGTGACAGCACGGTACAAATGTCAAGATTCAAGTAAAAAAAGCATTTTATTGTACACACAGTAAAATCTAATGCTGATAGATGAGATAAAAACTCTTTTGGTTTCCATAGATACTAATATCAAACAACAAACACAAACACAGTTTTGAAAGCCAAATGACTCATAAAGTGTCATATATAAACGCAATTGTTAAAAGTTGTACTTTACACATTCATCATTGGGAAAAATAAATTTTTTGGTGCACCTGACACATCGCCGCAGTTTTGAGTTGTTTGTGAGGTTCACTTCTATGCGTGTAATCAGCTAGAATAACCGTAAATAATTTACTCATCAACCATGCTAATTGCTCAATTGTTTTGTTTTCGTTGTGGGGAATCTACATGAAAATATTGTTTAGGGCTGTAGTGTTGTTTGAGGGATTTGAATGAGGGTGGATCAGTGTATTTTAGATGGGGTCTCTCGCAGGTGCTATGCCATCTGGGCCCCAACCGTTGAACCAACTTCCCGGGCAAAGGGGCCCTGTGCTCGCAACCCTCAATGCGATCTGTTGCTCTCTCTCTAGCTCTGTTTCTATCTCTTTCTCCGAACTTAATCACATGTTTTGATCATCATTATAGTCTATCAGAAGATTATATATGACAGTGTAAGTGAACTGGCATGTAAAAATGATTTGGTCTTTGATTGTGTATTTACATGAACAGAATGTAGGCTCAAATGAAGCTGTATAATTTTGAAGTGTGATTTGCTTACTAGATTGTGAATTGTAGGGGTAGTTGTTGCAGGTTTTAAAATTAAAGTTCACCCAAAAAATTTTTCTAAATATCTTTCTCTCTGATCATCAAAACAAGTGTTTGCAGATTCGACTCAAAGTTGATTAAATGTAGTTTTTGGATGAACTATCCCTTTAATGACAAGTACACTTTATATACTTTAATCTGGCGCTTTACAATGACAATGTGCTTTCATGTAAGCAAGATTTTGGAGAAAAGTCTCCCCTATGTCAACTCTGTTATCATAAGTTTCTGTGTTATTACTTCAGCAACATCTAGTCTATTGCATGTGAACTTGTGCTCTTGACATGCATAGAAGCTTCGTACCATTTACCACATCATTCACTAGAACACATGGTCAAGTTTTAACCTCATTTGTGCTGCTGTTTCCAGATCTTAACACATGAATACTTGGACGGTTGCTATAGAAACACTTAAATAGAACATCACATGTGTCAGTGTGAACTGGATTTGGATTTGCTGTATCTACTAAGCAAAGTTTTTTTTTAAAGGATATTTATAGTTTGGATAAATGAGTGCCATGTGACACGACAATATCAGATCCTAGTCAGTTTCTTTCATTCTGTATTTCCGTGTTAATTTACCCTATGAAGGTGACTACACTTGTGCCATCAGTGGCATCCCACGGACAAAGCTTCCAGGATCTACAATGAAACAATAAAAGTAAATGCAACGTATTAAATAGAGATTTACTTGACTTCCTGCTTGCATCTTTTAATTTGGTTCGCTTTTAAGAGTTTCAAACCAAAAGCCTTTCTCGTGCCCCTTGTTCTCGGTATTGTACTATTTCTTTTCTTCTCAGAATTCAGTTGCTACAAAATAATCACACGTTTGTTTCCTCCACTGTTGTTAAAATTGATACGGTTGGCCAACCAAATACAGCACAATAGACAACAGCTGACGTGCCACCACAAATGTTATACTTCAAAAAGCTCTGTCATGAATACCAGGTGTCCTCACCTGGCCCCCTCTGTGCCTTTTGGCAATTTTAACATAAGCTTTAACCATTGATGTTGATAACAAACTGGCACTTCATGTGCATTAGCAGCACATTTAACAGATGTGTACAACATTTTTGCAATAAATGGTCAATGAACACTTGGCTAATGTGAGCTGTTCTAGTTAACATTTTAAACTAAATTCGTTTTAAATTTGGTTAAGGTTGCTCGATTTTGACAAATGTAATAATCACAACTATTTTGCCCAAACAGTTATTTAACAATATAATACATTGACTTGGGAAATGGGTTAGTAAGTACATGAATTATTAATATATTTTCAACATAATATTCAACTGAATGACCAATAAACGTATAAAATAATTAAAATAAGGTTTTAAAACGTAGATTGAAGTTTACAATATATAAAATATAAAAACATTTGCAAAACTTTTATCATTTATGTCTTATATATCAAAACAAAGGCAAACAGCAGAATATGTACTTAATCTCTTTTATACTTTAAATGATGTGAACCAGAAATTTGTGTACCTTATTTAAATAAATGTGATATTTAAAAAAAAAATATATATGTTTATTTAAAAATGTACTTTATTTTTTCCATAATATATTATTTATTAACATGGTGAATCGAGTTGGATGATGGAAGTCTAATTAATGTACTGATGTACGATTGATGTGACGTTAATAATATATGTACCAATGATGTATGGTCTGGTGTTTGTGTAGCTACACAAGAATTAATATTAAAGTCATTTGTGTGACTCAAAAATACAGTCACACAGTCAAACTTTATTTTATAACGTTTCATTTAATTCGTAAATGTTTTCAGCTCCAATTTTTAAAGTTTAAGGTTTAGATTTAGTTTAAAACTATATACGGAAAAAAATTACACAGGAAATAGTTTGAAGACAACAAGGGTGCCGGTTCCTGTTTATGATATTCTTCAGTCTTATAGAAGTGATTGGACTTTGTTGGTAGTCACATGATTTTAATCTTCTTTGTGAAATGGTTAATTCCACCTAGTGGTTAAAGATTACAAAAACTTTTTTTGAATGATCACATAACTCATAATAAATGATTCTGCTTGGCTGATTATCTCATTCTGTAACGAAGAGTTTAAACCAACCCAATTGTGGTGAAACCATACATAAAATTAATAAGACAATAATAATTTATATTATAGAATATTATGGATCGTGTGTGTGTAAATATATATAAATATATATATATATATATATATATATATATGTTTATATTATGTTTTTATTTGTTCTCATTTATCAGCCAAACAATAGAGACCCTCATCAATGTCCATATGACACTGAAATACTGTGAATGTTTTAGGTTTTGCTAGCACACAACACTGCTTTCCTTAGATTTGTCTCTTAGCCACAGGCATTGCACATCAATTGTCTTGGCAGAAGAGACCCTAAACAACAGACGTTTTTTTTGTGAGGACATTTGCCTCGAGCGGGATTTACCTGGGATTCTAACCCAGAAAGGAATGCAAAGTCTTCTAAACCTAAGCAAATTTTTTCTTATTGATTAGGGCAGAAATTAAATTGAAGTAAATTGCAATTTTACTCATTATGAATCAACTATATGAAAAAAGGAAGAACTACATAATAAAGGTAGACATAAGTTCAAGTTTACTAACTCCAATATGGCTTTTATTTTGCATTAGCTGGTGGATTATGTAGCCTTGGTGACATCAGCTGAAATGGAATGTGAAGAGAGAATATATTTTAAATATAAATGCTCATTAAGTTTTGCTCAGCCTCCTGATCATACAAAGCTGTGCTGAACACAAATGCAGATGGTTGAATATCCAAGCTATTTGAGTCTATATTGACTCCCATAAACCTATACTGTCCTTGAAACTATTTAAACTTAAGAACAATTAAAAGCTTTAAAATTAATTAATTATACTGTTTAAATGTTGTGTATATGTAAGTAAAAAAAGGAAATCTGATTAACTCAAATATTTTATTAGAATTCTTCAAAATATTTGGTTACATTACAACTATTCATCTGTTAAATAAATACTTATGTTTTTCAACACATGGACTCCTAAATATTTGTAAATGTTAAATACATTTCCTGTTGGAGTTTTTACTTAGATATTTTCTACTAAAACATCTATTTATTGTTGATGATGTAAAAGATTTCTTTAAGTTAATATAAGTGTTTATTTTTTAGATATTTACTGAGCCACATGAAAAATGTTGAACAGTGTAGAAGGGTTTTAAGCCAAATATGGGTTTTCCGATATGACGTTACCGCTTCTTTAATTTTACATCTTATCACCATAATCCCCCTGATTGTTTTGGCTTCAGATCGACCCTCATCCTGCAAACTAGGTAACTCATGCAAAAAATTACATTTAAGCTTCCAGATGGAACAATAAGTGGACTCGTTCAAGATTTCTCAATTGGTCTCAATCCTGAACATTCTTGCTGTAAAGACCACCTTGTATCTGCTCTGTGGTTGTCCCATCATGGAGGGTGTGATATCTCCTGTGCCCAGCAGCGATGAAAACAATCCAAAGAGTCTCGTCTAGCGGTTTAACCCAACTGGATCAGCTGCGGATTAGAATAGGAAGCCATCTTCAGCCGAGTTGAAGCTCAAAACATTTCACACACGCTTACATTAAAACTCAAGAAGTAATACCTAAAGTGGAGAAAATTGCGGGAAAGCTCTTTAAATCTTACTAGGCCGTTTGAGAGCATGCACAGATGTCTCTGTTAACTAAACACTTTTGCTTTTTTTCCCTTTCCTAATCTTGACATTTATGGGGTTTTAGCCCGGAGATGAAAGGGGGGCGGGAGGGTTGTCGGGTCGGGCGGTGGGTGGTCCTGATGCGACTGTCACCCTGTTCCCTCTGTATCCATTGCGGCATGCAGAATGGCCGGACATTGGCCTTCTGAGACCCAATTGCTTGTCCATCAGCCTTCTACTCGGATTTTATGGCCATCTGCTGGTTAGTGGCACCGATCGCACGGGCTGCTTTTGAATGGCGGGCCGGCACGTTTGACCCGTGCTTTCCAGGTCGTGACCTTCACCTCATTTCCTTACACACAGCCATTCCGACAGCAGGGTCGAGTTTATCTGATATCCCCCCTTAGTGCTTCTGCAAAGTGCCAAGTTTCGGAAAGCAGACCACTTAGCTTTGATACTTCAGTTTCTGTTTTGACCCCACTGTGTCCTCACCAAGCCTGGGTCCATCTGGACAGGTCTGCTCTGGCCTCCCTTCCCACCACCCAGGGAGGGAATACCATGCTTCCCATGCAGGGAGTCTGCCTTTACCCTATTTAAGTCTGACTTCATTTGTTTATAATTTTTCAAGCAGTGCTATATATTTGAGCATCGTACTATGCCCATCCTGTTAGACACACAATCTTCTCTCATTTCATTTCTCTCCAATTATGCACTGTAAATAATTTGCCATGTAACACTGGAGGTCTTGTTGCTTTCTTGAAACCATTTTCCCAGAGAAAGCTTGTCTGGAATCCGGGAGGATCTGATGTCTCGGTTCAAGCCGACTTGAAGAAAGGAATTCAGGAATCTCTGTGACCTCTGGAGCCCAAGTTTTGCATTCTGGAGCAAGTTCCCCTACCCGGACACTTTCAGAGTTTCAAGGAACAGGCAGACACTGTCTCTCTGGCTTGCACTAGAAAGCATAGAGCAGATACACAAGACCGTATATCAGAGGAGCACAATGCTGTCAGCCGAAAAAACATCTGGGGTTTTCCCTCCAGACAATGCAGACATGGATATGCAGAAAAATGGAGAGACGAAACGGAATGAAAGAAGTTTGCATAAGAGGAGAGTTTTGGGTACTCCTCAGAACCACTTTTGTAAAACAGTTGGGTTTGTCACGCTGAGAAACGGTCAGATGACTGAGTTGCCTTTGATGTTCAAGATGGAGGTCATCTTGCAGATTCCAAAGGAAGTATGTCAGTGGAGGTTAAGGTGGTGTTGTGCTGGCATGTGTTGCTGCTGTTAACCTTGGACTTCTTTGCCTTGTGAGACGCATCAGCTGGGAGGGAAAACCGAGGGCAAGGCTGCTCTCATCATCCCACCCACAGGTGCTTTACATCCCATAGTGAAGGATATCATTACTAACATGCACACCATATACAGCGAATGAAAACCTTTTGATGCAAATGCCCTCACATCTTCGCCTTGCAAAATCATGTACATAAAAGGTTAACCAGACCTAACTGTGTGTTTCATCATGGACACTCTAACTGTGACTGTCCTCTTAAAGTTTTGCACAAGCAAATATTTCTAATATACTTTTAAATGAGACCTGTATATTATGGTGCTTCTGATTCTATATTTGTTGCCAAGTGTCCATTCAAGTGTTAAGTTTTACTTGAATTGAAATAATGTAATGTTAATGCTATGCTCATGATTGTGTAAACATAATTTTCAGGATGGTTTCCTTTTGTCTTCCTGTTATTATAGTACAGGACATCAGCATGTAGCCACCAATATTTGATTTATTTCATAAGTTTATTGGTTTCAATCAGAAGAAACAAACTTAAAATAACTCTGTCCATTGTCACAGCAACCATTTCAATTTCTAACTTGCATGCTCTGTTTAGATTTTAGATCAGTAGATCAGTTTTAGCAAGTGTTTCTTCACCCTCCTCTCATGTGGTATAGGCCCAGGCCCAGGCTGCCATGGTGGAAAAAGCCCCTATCACCCAACCCAACATAGACGCGTGCACGTAGGCTCAATTTTGGGTTTCTTGATTTCCCTTCTCTTTCATGCCCGACAAAAATTTCTAAGAAACAACTTTTTCATGTTTCCTTCACCTTATAAAGCAGAATCAAAGTGTTTTTTTATTCGATCGTGGTGCAGAGCAACTCTTATGAGCTTTCTTAAAAGGAGCCTTAAAGGTGTTGCCAGCAAACCATCTTGCACAAGAGATCTCTTCTGTTTGCTTTCTTAGTCCTGATTTCATTTTAAGAAAAATCGTGTGAGAACCCAAAAATGATAATTGTGTCATCATTTACTTCCTTCTTTTCACATCAAACCTGTATGACTTTCTCCTAAAGAACACAAGAGAAGATATTTTGAAGAATGCCGGAAACTGGTACCCATTCACAATAGCTTTGTGGTGGGAAAAAAGGTCTCCTTTTCTTTTGTGTTGTACAGGGAAAAGGTTTTGAAAAACAAGAGGAGGTAAATGATGCAGAATTTCTTTTTGGGGGGATCACTTTAAGAAGTGTTTTAGTAGCTAGACATAACTTTGTGTTCAAATTACAGACAAATCAGATTTGTTTTGAATTCAGATTTTTCAAACTGACTGACGGCCATTTTGCTGATGAAGTCAGATTGGTAGGTTTAGACAGTGTAGTTGATTTCTACTGTATTTACATTGGTTGCTATAGTAATTATGTAAACATCAGTGTGATAGCAGAAGGGTTTCTCATACACTGACTATGAGTCGGTGTACAGAGAGAGTGGAAAACTGGCCATTTCGTCTCTGCTCATGTCATATCTCGGCGCAGTACTAAACTCGCATAGCACATGGAAGATCATAGGCCTTTGAAGGATTTGTGCATACATGCTGTGATTAAAAACACATAATATAGTTGCATCCCAGATGAAAAAACAACCTGAAATACGATCAGACTAAGATGCATTCCATACAATCAGATTTTAATCGGATTTCAAACCACATATGGATGTGGTTTGGATCAGGGTTGTAAACTTGTGATTTTTTTACCTTCAGACTGCATGCATTACAGATGTATATATAGCTAAATTGTGTTTTCACATAGAAGTCTTGATGTTATAGAGCTACGCCTGAGATTTTGGGCACGCGCAGAACGCTGAGCATGTTCCCATAGGCTCCTGTCATTTTTATTTAGTTTTATCCTAATTTACTTTCCATCTTAACATTCCAAACCTGTTTGACCTTCTGTGTTCTGCAGAACACCAAAGGACGTATTTGAAAAATGGTATCCAAATAACAAATAACCCATTTTGAGTTTGAATGTATGGACACAAAATCACACTTTTCAAAATACATTATTTTCGTGTTGCCAGAAACAACTGGTCAAATCAAAATTTTAAACAAGATAAGTATAACAACCTACTAAAGAGATATTCCACCCGAAAATGAAAATTCTGTCATGAATTACTCACTGTCTAGTTGCTAACAATCGGAATAAATGATGAACACAGAGATATTTAGATGAAAGCTTGTAACCAAACAGTTCTTGGACCCCAGTGACCAATATAGTAGGATAAACACTGTTAGTAAAAAAATACCCCAGAGCTTATTGTTGTCCTACATTCTTCGAAATATATCATTTTTTGGGCAGTCCTGGCCTGATGGTTGGACTCGGATTGAAGGTTTCTGGTTCGAGACTCGATACCAGCGAGAATACCACGACTGAGGTGAGTCTTTTGACCAAGGCACCGCTCCCCCCAACTGTTAACCCGGGACTGCAGTATGGCTGCTCACTGCACACATGTTTGTGTGTTCACAGTGTGTTTTCACTTACTGTGTGTGTACACTGGGATGGGTTAAAAGCCAAACACAAATTCCAAGTATGGGAACCCATGCTTGGTCACACGTCACTTCACGTCACTACAGTGTGCCATAACCTGCACCTTCACTTTTGTTTTCAACAGAACAATTTTTTTTATTTTTCTTACAATGGCATTCATCGGGGTCCAATAACTGTTAGGTTATCAGCATTCTTCAAAATATCCTTTTCTGTGGTCATAAAAAAACATATACAGGCTCTGAAGAACTCAAAGGCGAGTAAATGATGACAGAAAATTTTATTTTTTGGTGAATTGTCTCTTTAAAATAAGATTGATATTTATTTATCGTATTGATTGTTTTTCATAACACGCAATGGTTATTATTAATTCTAACATTTGAGCTTTTAAAACTGTTTCCTTTCTGACATCTGTGTTAAAATTTATTATTACAGTTTTTACCTCAGGTGACACCATGCTACGTTTTTTTAAATTAACATAATAAATAAAATATTAAACCTTACACAAATCTTCCCTTTTTTTTAATTAAAAGGCATCTATTTGGGACTTGTGTGACATGTTTTGCTTCATGCAGTTTCTCTTCATTGTAAAGGGACAGTAAATTGAGCCTTTAAAAGTTTCATCACAACTTTATTGTTATGCCTTTCCCCGGAACCTCTAGGCGACCAAGATGTTCACTTGTATTCTGCTATGTCATTTTTTTGGCATGTTCTTGTTATTTTGTGGAACAAAGCTCAATCCAGGCATTTAGGATACTATCATTACAACCCTTTTCTAAATACTTTAATGGTTTTGTGGTCTCGTGTTTCGATTAAAGGTGACAACCTGTACAGCATGAATGGAAATCGGATCAATCCTATCAGATTATCGGCGGTTGGGAAGAACATGTTAGAGCATCGCTCCTCGATGAGACAGCCAGCGTCAACCTCGTCTCTTT
The DNA here is from genome assembly GCA_033220385.1 of Triplophysa yarkandensis. NCBI lineage: Eukaryota > Metazoa > Chordata > Actinopteri > Cypriniformes > Nemacheilidae > Triplophysa > Triplophysa yarkandensis. The sequence continues at coordinate 9,081,611 of CM065677.1, read as the reverse complement.
GGTCAGGAGTTCTTCCATTCCGCATTCTTGACTTAGGGATAAAGCTGCCCTAATCCTTTTTACCAGGTAGCCAGAGTTGGCAAGCGCTGCCTCAGAATTCCAGTGGCATTCCGAGTCAGGGATGTTGCTAGGGGCCTGACTGCTTCGTCCAGCACAACAAAGGCGAAACTCTTTTTTGAAGAGAAACAAGGTTTTAAAGATCTGTGAGAAAGTCGGCTGGCTCTCAGACGAGTGTCATGTGGAATCTGACGCATTAAGGAGGGCTTTGGGTGCCGTCGGCGCTTAGAGAGGCAAGAGGGGCCGCTTGGAGTCGGCACTCGAGGCTGAATCATGATGTGACTCTGTTTAATCCTGTAATGACACACGTTGAGTTGAGGTGTACAGTGAGATGGTGGCTACATCAGATGACCTTGCTGATCCAAATGTGAATAATATGAGGGAAAGTTTCCTTAAAGGGAAAGTTCGCCCAAAAATTTAACTTGTCATCATTTACACAACCTCTTGTCATTTCAAATCTTTATGACTTACTTCTGCAACTTTTCTGACATCTTGTGAGTTTTGGAGAAGAAAACAAGTCATAAAGGTTGGAAGTGACAAGAGAGTGTTACTTTCTTTTTTCTGAAATAATGTGTTGTGTCCATACAGGTAAATGGGTGTTCAACATTCTTCAAAATATCTTGATACAAAAGAAAGGAAGTCATACAGATTTGGAAAAAATAAGAGTAATTTAAGTCATATCTGTAACAAGCACAGTGAGCAGCAACTTAAGAGACACTAAGTCTATGAGCTGTTGTACATTCCCTATGCATCAGTCATATAAGAATTCATTCAGAAGAATGGGCTTCTTTTGTCTGTTAGTCTTTTCATTTGGAGAGGATATCTAATAATCTCTGTCTGGTTGCTCATGAATGCTGAATAAACATGTGTTCTTGTTAAATTCCATTAAGGTTTGAACAGACTATAGATTTGAATAATGCACTGTAGTCTGAATGAATTATATGTCTGTATGAAAAAGAAATTTGGTTGTATCTTGCAAGTCCAAACATTTAAAGCAACAGTTTACCCAAAAGGGTAAAGGCATACTTTAATTTAACGCTGCAAAGTCATGTTTGCTCATGCATTGCTGTTTAAATATACGATTGTAAACTTATTAAAAACTAGATTACATTTATTTACCACTGACTCCACACGGACACATACCACAAAAATATTTCTTACTGTTAAAAAAATAATGTTTTAAGTTCAGGTACAAGGAGACACTTTTAAACATTTATTTTTATGGAATTGCAGTTTCTTAATTTTTTTAACAGATCGCATCTAACTTTTCTGTGAAATTAAATTTAAGGACAGGTTATTGATATTTCAAATTATATTTACCCAAAACATGAAAATTGTGTCATAATTTCCTTATCCTGTTGTCGTTTCAAACCCTTGTGTCTTTCTGTCTATCGCACAACACAAAAAATATATTTTGAAGAATGTATAGACAAAAACATTGCAAGTGAAGGGTGCCATTTTTCAAAATATCTCCTTTGGTGTACCGTGGAAACAAGGAAGTCATATAGGTTTAAAATGACAAGAGTGTGAGTAAACGATGACAATATCGAAATTGAGACATGATTCGGTTCAGTTTATGGTTCTGTTCCCGTTTATTTGCCATTGGAAAATGCATTGAAGAAATGCATGTTTACCACTTAGTTGACAGGAAAGTGGAAGACGTCTCCCTCAAATGATTGACAAACGGATCAATGCTACCTATTCCCACCGAAAACACAAGAAGCATACAGACACAGATTGAGTTATAGAGGTAAAGGAAAGACCGACTCTTGCAGTCGTGTAAAAAAGAGAGCGAGAATGAGCGAGAGACCTTTTCTCACACAGCGACAGTAACTTTGCCCAGAGGAGCAATGTCCATTCCCATCCATCTCACTGTTTCACGGGCTGGAAATCCCCCTTTTGCACAAAGAGGCCAAATTTAATACTGTGCTTCTGCAGGCGCAGGAGGGTCCCCTGCCCAATATTGATACGAGAGCTACTTTTGTCTGAGAAACCTGAGGGAGTCGAACAATTGGGTCTACATTATGCCCGTGTGCTGCGGATAAGCGTTACATTTTAGTGGATTGAAGAGAAACGTACACTCGTGTTCATCCCTTATTGCGTTTCATCATGGACACCTAGTACCTTTCTGATTTTTTAGGGTTCGGCGGATGTCGGGCTTTGGTAACTTGCTAAGAAGTCGAGCCAACGTAATTCAAATGTGTGCCTTTTGCCTGGGGCTCGGATACGACCCAGTGTGTCCAATGTGCACTGTCAGCTGATTACAGGCCCGGGGGGATGGAAACGTGAAGTGGGTGGTTCACTTTCTATCATTGTGCTGTCGTAAGATACGTTAAAGTACCTTGGATATCGTCTACGCATTCGTCGAGTAACACTTGGGGGCAGGAAGTGAACGGAGCTCTCAAATGACATTCAATTCGCTTGGGGTTCATTTTTAGATACTACACAGATACGACTGTAACTTCTAGTGTGGGACGTATCAGACAAATTTCTTTGCCGGATTGAGATTCTCTCCTGCTAAATTATTCCGAACTGAACCTGAACCTTACAAAAATTGCCCCATTCCGTGTCTCTCCGGTATATAATGAAGCTTTGTGTGTATTGGTGGTTTTGAACGCACATCAGACGGCGGCACACATAGAGCTCCATATGTACTGGCGCTCTCCTCCAAACCACATCATATTTACAGTCTAATGAGAACTGCAGTCAGGCAGCTCTGCTGTCAGTCCCCAGCCAAGAGTATGTGCTGGTGATTGTTCCAAACAAGACAAGAATCCTTTTAACTGTACCATTGTACAGTCTGCTTTTGAATTGAAGAATTATTGGAACCAGCCGTGCCTCAATGTGGTAAGAGGTTCTTGTCATGGGTTCAGGGATCGGGGTGGCATGATTACACGTTTAACCCCTTACCTGTCAATCTAAATGCTAAGCCTTCATCACACAGAGAGATGGCATATAGAGTGTTTGTGTATGGGAACAGACATGCAGATAAAAAAGCGTACGATCATGCGATAAACCTTTTGGCACAAGGTCTCACATATGAATGAGCCACGGTCAATTAGCTCACCGAGTAGCCAATGAAACGTTGTTGCTTTAGCGATAACGATACCAGACATTCCTGCAATTATCAAAAGGGGAAATAAAGAAGCCTTGTTGATCGGCCAACTCGATAGCGTCCGACCAGCAAACAGGTTGGAAGCGTTTGAATGAATTTCAATTTAAAATGAATTCATACATAGATGGACATTTGAGATATAGTTGTGGTCGTAGTGGACGGGAGATAGATGTCTGAAATGTTGTTTACTCTTCATTTGTATGTCTCAGACGAAAAGTTTATGACTATAAATAGATTTTGATTTGGGCTTCTTCCATGCTGTAAAAAATTGCTATACAGTTATATATTTTGTTTGGGGGCTTTTCATGTATCTATTGGGACAGATGAAAGGAAAGTGTGAAGATATGGAAGATGATTCAGCAGGATGGGCAAATGATTGTTTGGGCAGGAATCAAACTTGGGTTGCAATGCTTTCATTGGCGCTACATATATTTTAACTATTAGAAATTAATAATATCTAAATTTGTTGCTAATTAAGAACAAATGGGAAAATTAAAACTGCTATGGAATCAAAACTTACATCAAACCTTGAATGAAAATAACAATGGAATGAAGTTGTGCCTTTCTAAATTTTATGAAAAAACATTTGGGTTAATTTAGTTAAATAAATTATGTAAATCCAACTTTTTAAACTATACATCTTTTTTGGTTCATTTAACTGACATGGCAAATTAATCTGTAGCTCCCAGCATTCTTTGTTTTATATATATATATATAACTATTTTACAGATTAACTGTCATTACATGAGTGTTTTTTAAGTAAAAAGAAAGATTTGTTTGTATATAGGCATGATATTAATCATAAAGTGTGATACTTCATGTATTAAACATGGACTGTGCTAATACCGTTACTGACAGTGCCAGTTACTTATATATAATATAATATTAATATTTAATATTATATAAATTAGATATATATATTTAAAGTGATACTTTAAAAAAAAACATTTTGTAACTTTTTATAGTTTTACATTTTTGTTGTCCTACATTTCTCAAAAAATCACATTGTGTGATCAACAGAAATGCAAATACCTTTTTCCTACTATATAAGTCAATGGGGTCCAAGAACAATTCTAGCAATTCCCCCAAAGATCTTATTCTGTATTTATTAAAACAAATAAATTAATACAATTGGAACATTTAAATGTTAATCAATGATGACAGAATTTAAAATTTCGAGTGAACTATACTTTTAATTTGCTATTTATACACACAAATCCATGAACAACTGAACTATTTTTTCAATATTTTCACAAATTAATCATTGTTGATGATTCAGCCCTCAACTTACACAGTGTTATTAATCCTTGATCCTTTCTGACATATTTTTGTTGGACAGCAGCAGCACTTCTGGTTTTTCAATAGCCCGGTGCTCAACAGGCGTGCAAGCGAATGCAAATGATTATTTTCTGTCCTTTTCAATTTGGTTTTAACTTCCTTCTTTGTGTTTATTTGCCTTGGGGCAGAAATTTTAGGGGAATTCTGAATTGAAAACCTTTTAACAGAGTTGCTTATTGCTTGATATTGTGTGTGTGCGTGTCATTTTACCACTCATGTGTGTCTGTGCTGTTGTTATGTTGTCATGTCACCTGCCTCTTTGTTTAACCACATTTAAACCGGCCACACAGCTGCTGTATCCCTCTAACCGGCTGAGCTGTAGTCAGTTTGTCCATCTGTTGGCTTTCGCCGGTACTTTAACCAGCATTTGTCAATTAACAGAATAGATTAATAGGTTTAGGGACTTCTATACAGCAGCACTTGTTTTAATGGAAACTGTTTGCAGGTGGTGTAATGCAGTCTGGGGGAATGTAACATAGGTACAGAATCGACCTACTGTACTGTTTGTAGATGTAGTACATGCTAGACTAACTGGCTACTGGTGTGTATTGCAATTTGGTCATCACTTAAGATACCAGTTGATCCACATTCAGATTTGTTCAAACTGCTGTCAAAAATACAATGTGGAGTTGATGTTTAACTGTTCCACCTTTACGTAAATGTAAAATATACAAAATGATTATTTGTATTTATATTAATTTAACCTTTTTTATTTATTAAATACAGTGTAAAGGAAGAACTAATATTAAGAATTAATATATGCATGGAATGCAGAAAGAAAATAAGAAAGAAAGAAAGAAAGAAAGGAAGGAAGGGAGGAAGGAAGGAAGGAAGGAAGGAAGGAAGGAAGGAAGGAAGGAAGGAATGAAAGAAAGAAAGAAAGAAAGAAAGAAAGAAAGAAAGAAAAAGAAAGAAAGAAAAAAAGAAAAAAAGAAAAAAAAATGAATGAATGAATGAATTAATGAATGAGTCAGTGAGTGTACAAAATGGAAATAATGAAAATGAACAATGAAGAAACGAACAAAGAATCAACAAATGAAGAAACAAACAAAAGAAAAAGCCAAGAATTGAATTTAAGGAATTAACAACTCCACTAAAGAAATATAGAAATAAACAAAGAATAGAAACAAACAAAAAGAAGAATTACAATAATAAAAGACAGCCATAACGAACAAGATTGAGAGAAAAAATTAGTAAACAAAAGTAAGATTTAAAAAAGGAAAAACAAGCGAATAACAAACAAGAACAAAATTTAGAAGAGAAGGAAAACAAATAAAGAAATTAAATAAAGGAAACTCCACATAAAAGAAACAAACAGAATAAAGAAATGAAAAAAGAAAAGCGAGGAAATTAACACTAACAAGCAAGAACAAAAGAAAGAAAAAATATTAAATACACAAACAAACAATGAAAGAAGATAAGAGAGAAAATTAACAAATAACAAACAAGAATGTAATAAAGAAAAGAAAGAATAAAATCAAAGAAAAAAAAATATTTCAGAGCAAATAAAAAAAGGAAAGAAAAGAAAAAAACGAAGAAAGGAAAGCAAATGAAAAACAAACATTTATAAAAGAAAGAGAAAGAAAGTAAACAAATGAATAAGTGACATTAAGTGAACGAATGAACGGACAAAATGCAAACAAACCAAACAAAAGGAAAACTCAAAAAAAAAAATTAAAAGAAAGAAGAGAAAAAAGAAGAAAGAAAGAAAGAGATAAGAATAATCAAACTAAAAAGTGAGAAGGCTGCAAGAAACTGGATATGGAGATTAAGAGGAAGAGAGCTTCATACTGTATTTTCTGAGGGTCACTCTGTCTCATGCAAGTGGACAATATGCTCTCAGAGATGCAGCTGTTATATAACTAAATGTCCTGTTTCATAAATGTGCCCCCAAAATATCAAATGTCACATCACCATGAGCTGTTACAGTGTAGGTTATAAAATAACACTCAGAGAGCTGTTTCATGTCAAACAGAACCCACTGGACACAACCTTTAATATTCATGGGTGATATTTGCTTCATAGTTGGCTGACATTTTTAAGAAACTGCAAAAAAAGCTCTGTGAGCTTTCAGCAAAGCATTGTGATGTCACACCACGCTGACAATCGACAAAGAACATTTGTGAATTTCTGTCCGCTGACAAGTTTCACTGGATACCTTTGAGGCTTCATTCAGTGGACAGGTGGATTCCGTACTCACAATAGAGAGGGGCCTTCAATGAGCTTTGAAGGCTTCATTCTTTAAGTTATTTATGGCCCTTAAATCTCACGGTCTTGTCTCCTCTTTAATCAAGTTTCCCTTTTACTTTCAAATGTCTCACACACCGCAAGCTCTTGCGATGATATGAAGGGAATTCACGCTGTTATGAGAAACTTCAGTTCTTGTTTTTAAATTACTGTCAGTTCTCTTCTCGTATATTTTCAAAGCACACGAGAGCTTCTTTTAAGTCTCTTCCAAGAAAAGCAAAGAGTCAAGATATTTCTTTTAAGGATTAGTTTAGACTGATGCTAAAGTGAACAACAAAATGCTATGCCGATACGGATGAGCCATCCGATTGCATATGGATGTAAACAAAATTTGTAGGATATGAAAACATAAACATCTCACCATAACACCCACATTTTCAAAATCTTAATGAGGGGAAGCTAAAAATAAATTTTAGGGAGGTAGGAGTACACAACCACGGGTGTCGAGATGCATCACGGCAGATAAAGGTGTTTAGTGTTTATCGGCTTTTGGATATACAGTATTATAACCAACATTATGTTACAGTCCCTTTTTATTTAATATTTCTTATTTGGCATCAACTATTTTGTTGTCACTTAAATTTATATTCAATGATTGTGGGTTTTGTGGTGGATTTTTATTTTTATTTTTGTTTATTCTGCTAAATTTAATTGGTCACTGAGGTCACCTCATCTTTACGTCTGACATACAGTAGAGTTAGAAGAGAATGAAAGGAAAATTCTGTCATCATTTACTAAATCTCATGTTCTAAATCTCTATACATTCCTTTGTTCTGTTGTACACAGAGAAAGATATTTGGACAAATGCTTGCAACGAAAATATTTTTGGTTACCATTGGCTGCTATTGTATAATGTAGAAAGATATTTTGAAGAATGTTGTACATAAAAAAACTCTGGGGAACTTTTGACTACAATTGTAAATCTATATAAATATAAATGTACATTATGTATATGTGTATAGACATAAACTACAAACAAACAAAATATGATTTTTTATAATAATTTATATTCTTTTTTGGGTGTGGCAAAAGAAAAAGTTGAACGATGAACATCTGGTTAGTAAAGTAACTTGTTTGAATAAATTTTTTTTTCTGCGTGTCACAGATCCACATCAGCATAAAAGCTTCACAGTGACATATGTAGTAAAAAACAACTAGTCCACTCAAAAAAAAGTTATCTGTCATGAATTACTTAAGCTATTTAAAATCTGGAAACCTTTCCTTGTTTGTTTGAACAAAAAAAGGTATTTGGAAATATGTTAGCACTTGAGATTTCTGGGGCATTTGTGACCACCAAAGTAGAAAAAATTGTTCTGTCAAAAAATACGTTTTGGGACACCTTTGACAGCCATATAGGAAGTCAATGGTGCCCCAGAAATCTCAATTGCAAACATTCTTCCAAATATCTTCCTTCGTGTTCAACAGAGTTTATAAGGATTTGGAATGACTAATGAGTAATGTTTTGGGTGGAGTATCCCTTAAATTTATTTATAATGACTCGCAAATTTCACATGCTGCCTTCTAGTGGAGGGAGGTCGTTATTTTTTACAGACAATTTAATCCCACACTCAAGGTTTTCATGAACCAGACTTAAATTCACATTGACGTCAAGAAATGAGTCATGACATGAAATTTTTAGGTCAGCACTAAAAAATCGATCAAATGGCAATGATTAAATGACTGTGAAAGAATGACGCACGACTCCAGGTTTTGCATGGTACTAGTAATGAAAATGGATAGTGCCATTTTTACGAAAAAGGCAAACAGTCACTTGACATTTTAAAACAAATGTTGCAACAGCATTTCAGGGGACACAGAGGTGGGCTGGGTCCCATCTCAATGGCCCGAGAGAGATGAACAGAGGAAAAAAGTGAGTGAGCACCATACGGTTAGATGTTATTCTTGGGAAAGTTTGCAGCTTCTGCAGTATCTGAAGCTTGGCTGGGGACAAATATCACATGGAAATGAGAGGAAGCCAGTAGAAGTCCAGAAGGCCTGTGGAGGAATGTTTCACTTCAAATGCAAAATGTTTGCAGCTGTCAGACATCTTTACAGGTTGCTGCATCTCCTGTTTTTCTATTTAAATCTGATATGCATCACTTGGCAGCCATTTTGGCAGCACCTTGGTTGTGCAATTATTGAATCTTGCATAGAAAAAGATTATCAAAAAACAGGTTTCACCTCTTGGGTCTGTGTCTCAACAACACCTGACCTCTGGCAAGCTCTGGGCACGGATTCCTTACGAATGCGCTACCCGCTATCACCGAGATGCCAACCTTGCAAGCTTGGCACACCTGAGCCATCATTGTACTTCAAGCACTCATTGTGAGGTTCACCTTAAGTCCATCTATTTTCATCATTCAATGCCTCTTCTGTTCTCTGCGGTTTATAATAGCCCCGCAGTTTGGATGACAGTGAGGTGTGGAAACAGTTATTGGAAATAGTTTTCCAGCGGGCACCTCGCCTGCTCCAAGAGGCCTCCCGCGGAAACCCTCTCTGGCATTAAGATCTGCTGGGGGTTTGATTGTTGTCATTCTTTGTCATGTTTTGTTGTTGTTTTGTTAGTGCCATTGGCACATATGAGGTGTGCTTGTTTGGACGCCTCACAATGGGGTGGGGGAAAACATTTTCAATATGTGCCAGTCCAGGGAAACCCCCTTCCATCGTGTAGGATGAGATGATTATATTTTTCCTTTCTTTTCATGAACTGTACTTTTCTTGCCTGTGTTGCTTCCTCAATGAGAGGTATGTTGTTCCTGCACCAGTTGCCTCTCTCCTGATTACACCACCTTCTTGGAATTTGGTGTGTGCACACACAGACACACACCCCCATACATAAAGGGGAGTTTGGTTCCCCCACAGCCCTGGGACTCAGAGGACCTCTCTGTTCTACCGCTGCTAACCAGGACCATTTGTTGCCGTGTTTTTCTCATCCAATCGTCTTTTTTCTCCTCCTTTCTTCCTCTTTTTTCCTGCCCGCTCCCCTTCCTGTCTGGGTTATGGCAATTGTACATAATTTTGTTTCGGGTTATGTTGGACTGCCGGGAGAGCGTGCATGTGTGTGATGTCGGGAGGGGGGTTCTCCAGAGGCTATGAGGGGGTCTGATTGATGGGGGGTGTCGCCTCTGTTCGCTCATCCATCACATACTTTATTTGGGTTTTAGAGAAGGGGAAAAGGAAAAAGGGAGGACGGAGGGGGGTTCGTGCTCCTCCAAAAATATCAGGCCGGTGAGCCCGCCATGCTTTGTCTACCCCCCCGAACCTGTGCAGGAACAAACTTCTTACCCTTGTGACCCAGTACCATTCAGCCGTCTCCGAACTGGCAACAAAAGACAGATAAATGTGGCCCAGAAAGATTTAGAGGAGATTAGGGAGCAGGTTCCTACTCTCAGGAAATTTCTTTTCTCTAGTGGCTGTGAGTAGTAGAAGGCGATTCTGGAATTGCTAGAGGATGCCCTGGGCATTAAGAATGGCTTAAGGTGTCCGCTTTGATGTGGTGCTGTTGCACACTAGCTGATAAAAAGACAATACTAGATATGACAGAAGTGATTACCATGAAGTGTTTTTTCCCGGTTGTAGGGTATTTTTTTTAATAACCGAAATATCAGCCGATAATCAGCAGATAGTTTAAAAACACCTGGCAAATCCTGTCAATCAAAAGATGACAGGAAAATGCAATTTAGTTTTTTATATTAAATAGCGCAATCAAAATTTCTGCAAACATAGCATAATGTTGTATGTGTGTGAGTTTACACACCTGCCCACATGTTTATAGGAAATAAACATAATAATTTTTTTTTTAGACGTCTACACATCTGCTACTAAAGATGCTTGAGTGAATAACAACATTTCAACTGTTCTGTCTTAAAATGCTATGGGATGAAATTAAAGCTAAATATACTGTAATATTTCTTCCTCTTGCCTTTTCAAGTTAGCAAGATTTGTTTACATTATGAATGTATATTCAAAAATAATTATTATGTGAATATTGTTGCTTTCTCCGTCTCGAATATTGTAACTACTAATTTTTTCCTTCTTGACAAAAGAAACTTGTATGACTTTCTTTTTTCCACAGAACACAAAAATAGATA